>CM045769.1:172290205-172634201 GCA_025200525.1 Camellia lanceoleosa
CACCCGCCACGACCACCACCCGCCACCGTCACCCACCCACCACCACCACCACCCACCACCCGCTACCGTCACCCACCCACCACCACCACCACCACCACCCACCACCATCCGCTACCCACCACCCACCGTCACCACTTTCCACCACCATCTTCCGCCGCCACTTGCCACCACTTGCCATTTCTCACTCTTTTTTATATTTATAAATTTTTTAAAACATTTTGTCAATTACCAAACGCTGCTTTAGCTTATGTTTTTTTAAAAATAAACAAAAATCAATTTATAAAATTTTTGTAAATATAAACTGAAAACGTAAACGTTACCAAACAGACCCGAAGGTTTCATGTTGGTTTTTTTTTTTTTTTAACTCATGAAGGTTTCATGTTTAGACACTGACGCAATGATAGCAAGATATTGTTCGGACAATGACAAGCAAAATCTGCTATAATATTTTCTCTCTTTCTAGCGTTCTTCATGACCTTTGCAATGGCCAATTTATCACCATTGAGTATACACAAGTTTTCATTCTCATCCCCTTTCAAAGCTTTATTCTCTAATGCTCGTGCTTTTTGCCTTGCATTGCCACAGAATCCTAAAACTCCATCTCAACTCTGACATATCCAACAATCGTAACCTATCTTTTTCAAGTTTTCAAGCTCTTTATCGTTGATTTAGTATTCTTATTTGTATTATCGTGATCGACGCAATTATATCGAGTTGCGTTTAACTTCACCCTAGAACTGATATAAATTTCGTTTTCAGTGATGGAGAAGGAAAAATTGCCGATAGAGAAAACCAGAATATGAGGGATATGGGGCGTGGGCAGTGTAATTTGGGCGATTTGAAAATAAAATTATAAACTGAATGAGGGACTGACAAATTAACGGATTAGCAAATTGCAGTTTGGGCGGATTGATGATTGAATAATATTTTAACCAATAATAAAACATTTGCACAATATATAACACTAATTTATATAATATTTTCATATATATAACACAAACTAATTTTATATCATCTTTTCATATATATAATTACTAGTCCCTTCATTTTAAAATATTAGTCATTTATTTCAATTTTTTTCATTGTCTCAAAATATTAGTCATTTTTTAAAAACCAAGAACTAAAAGTTCTTATAAATTTCATATTTTATCCTTATTTTAAATTCATTGATATTAATATATAGAAAAAATATACTTATGACAATTGAATTACCAAAAAAAAGTTTGATTCCGTATAAGGGTAGTTTTGAAAAAAAAATATTTTTGAAGTGTAATAATTTTATTACAAAACTAAATTTAATTCCCCAAAAGAGTCTAAGAATTTGTGATGGTGGAGTAATTTGTAATAAATTTCGCGTCTTAAATATCTTTTACACTCATTTTTATTTTGATATATTTTATTAGAAGTTAAAAATATATATATACATATATATATATATATTAACTATAGCGGAGTAGAACGGTTTCAAAGACAGATTATAAATTTTAAATTTTAATCCACAGCTAATCTGATTGACCATCAGAAATTGGTGCGATTTTAGCAAATTTAACAGTATTGTGCATAATTCTAGATAATGAGGGCTGGTTTGGCTTAGCCTAAATAAGTTAAAAAGTCAAAAAGTTACTCCAAAATTTAAAAAGATATCACTATTCACCTAAAAAAAAAAATTAAAATACCAATTTTCTACAAAAAGTACACACACCGAAGTGATGTGTACTCAGCTCGGTGTCATAAAGGAACATAAATGAAATGATTGGGTGTAATTTGCACACACTATTATTATGTGGGGCTATCACAGTCCCATTTTGATAATCGAATCAGAATGTGTAGAACTGCCGAGTACTATATGTCGTAAAAAATCACATTGATTGGATATCAATAACTATATGATCAAATCGCTTATATACAACAAATGGATGATGTTATAATTAATGATTGAAAAATAAATAAATCGAGATAGCTATCAATATCCGATCAATGTAATTTTTTATAGGCACATAGTGTTCGAGGAGTTATACGCATTGAACAGTTCAGATTATTAAAATGGGACCCGTGATGACCCCCACGGACCAAACAAAACCGTCTAGTACAATGTCAAAAAATTAGCCAATAATTTCCTACTCCAATTCACGCACGCAGGTTGTACGCAATAGCCCACCTCTCTCTAATCTTCTCTTACATATTTCTTTTATACAATTTTTTAATACACATTTTTTCATAAAAAGTCAAAAAATTAACTCAAACTTTCATATTTTTTTCTAACTTTTTTAATCAAAAAAGACAAAAAATATACTTTTTTAAGACACTCTAAACCAGCCCTGAGTCTGGTCCATTTGTCTAGTACCTCCACCTTTATAGAAAGAGCGGATGGAGATGTTGTCGATGGTGATGATATTGTGGTGTTCAACTAGATGTGGAGATCCACAAACAAAGGCTATGGTATGTTACGATGGTCAAAAAAAGAGAAAACAAATATGAAGATTTGCATTTTGTGTTTTAAGGAGATATATAATGATTGTGAGACTTCGATGAGAGAAACAAGAGAGAGAACGGAGAGCAAAAATGTGAGATTTTAGTAATTATCATCATGACTCCATCATAAATTTGGTATAGTCATTAAGTTACAAAAAGGCATGGTAGTGATTAGTTGAAGGTGGAGATCCACAAACAAGAGATATGGTAGTTGAGATAAAGATGGTAAGATTAGGGGGAGGGAAGGAGGGCTCAGGGGAATCACGTACTTTCGAGTTTTGGATTTTTTTATTTTTTTTATTTTACAAACATAAAAAAAATATTTTATATAAAAAAATTTATAAAAATATTATTTAGAGTGAAATATCAATGATATTTTTAAAATTATAAGAACAATAATGATTATTTTGATTGAAAATAAAGAGATTACAATATTATTATCTCTGAAAATTTCAATATAATGGTGATCTCTATCACAATATATGCAAATATAATTAATCTCAATGAAAATATAAAATTTATTGAATTGTTAGTTACATTTAATATGCAGGGTTCATCTTCCATGTGTTTCTTTATTATTGGTGGGTAATATCACATGCCAATGATTGCGTGGTATGACCATTATATTGAATTTTTATGCATATTTTGTATAAAAAATTACTTTATTATTATATAATTTATTTTAAAACTTTATATCCATGACTTTTTTTTAATGTTATCCATGACACACTAATTACAAATAACATATTCACTTTGTTTGGTTTGAGTTTTCTAAAAACATTTTTCAAAAAATATGTTTTTATTTTTCGTATTTTTTTGTTTTTATTGAATTTTTAAAATATTTTAAGCAATTTTTTTAATTTTTAGACACACCTAACATAAATATATTTAAAAAGTACAATTTTTGCAAAAAAATCTTTAAAAAATTCAGTAAATACTAAAAATATAAAAAAATACAAAAAATAGTACATTTTTTGTATTTTTATGTATTTATTAATTTTTTAAAATATTTTTTCACAAATATTTTATTTTTTTTAGATACATCATGCATCTAAAAAAAGTATAAAAAGAAAAATGCTTAAAATTTTAAAAATATTCACTAAAAACAAATAAAATAAAATAAAAAACTTAATTTTCAAAAAATTTAATTCAAAAATTCAAACCAAAATTATTATTTTTTTATCTTTCTCAAGTCAATCGTAAAATTTATATGAAATATTTTTGTAAATATTTTCAATATTGTAATTAAGAAGTGTCCCATCTCGATTTATTTTCTTAGTCCGCCATTGGATAAGACAATGGCCGAAAAGGAGAGAAAATGTAGATGAAAATATGTGTTTTGTGTTTTTCAAGTCAATTTTTTTTAAAAAATAAGGAGAATAAAATATAATGATTGTGAGCCTAGTTAACAAATCAAACAAAAGAGAGATATCAAGCATAAATGTGAGATTGTAGTAATTATCATCATGACTCCATAAATTTGTTAGGGTCATTAAGACCTATTTTGAAAAATAGATCAAAAGTTAATTTTTGAAATTTTTAGATTTTTTTTTAAAACATGCAAAAAAGAGTAAAGAGGTAAGTTACAAGGGTACCATTCACACTAGACACATAGACTTTTTGAGAAGTATAAAAAAATCTATTTATTCATTTTTTGGTTTATTTGAATCACATCTCATTTTTATTTTTTGCACCTTTTTTTTGTAATAAGTAAAAAATCAATTTTTTTAACACTTCCCAAAATAACCCATAGTTCAAACCATCATGTGTCCAAAATTCATGACTTAATACTGAAAAAATTTCACTCAAATCAACAAATTTAAAAATTATGCACAATAGTATGTCACTTTTTCAAAATAATTAATCCACTCTCAAAATAAGATGACATGCATTCGAGAATTCTTATAAGAATTTATTTACTTTTAATAATGAAGATAAAAAAATGATTTTCAAAAGTGACAATGTCATAAATAGTAATCTCAATGAAAAGGTATTATTTTATCGCCGAAAAATTTAACGAAAATACATTAAAATCCCACTTAACGTACATGGATTTCAAAATTCAAAAGTTAGTTAAGTAAGGGAAGAAGTTATTGAAGGAAGATCAATCGAAAAAGCAAACCCTAACTATAAGGTTAATTTATATATATGTCAAATATAAAATAACGAAACTCTAAAAGATTATTTTAAAAGTAAGTTTTTTTTAAAAAAAATTAATTATTTGTTGTAATCATAAACAAAGATTAAAGCAAATGACATTATATATTTTAAAACAAAGATTTAAAAATTAACTTAAATTAAAGGATAATACTTGGTAGCTCGAAAATAATTGGCCTGAATTGGCTCAAAACCCAAAACGACACTGTTTTGGGTTTCCTCTTTTCTTTTTTTTTTCCTTTTCTTGCTTTTGAATACAGACAGAGAGAAGAGAAGAGGCGAGAGAGAAAGAAGAGAGAAAAGAAGAGAGAGAGAGAAAAATGAGAAAAGATGAAGAGGAGGAAGAGAAGAAGACGGTGATCGCGGAGGAGGAAGAGAAGGAAGATCGGATGATGGCGGTGATTGCTTAGAGGTATCGCCGATCGCCACTTCGACTCTGCTTTCTACTTTTTTCTTTTTTTTCTTCTTCTTTTTTTTTTTTCTAGTGGATCTGGATCTGAAAATAAAGGAGGGAAAAAATTTGTGACGATGATGATGATGTTGATGAAGATGTTGTTGACTTTTTCCTTTTTTTTTTCTAGCGAATTTGGATTTGAAGATGAATGGGGGGAAAAATTTGTTGGCTGTTGATGATGATGTTGATGAAGATGTTGTTGTTGATGATAATGATGTGTTGATGAATGTGTTCACCAGCTGCTCCTTCTTCTCTTTTCTTCTTCTTCTACTTCTTCTTCTTCTTCTTCTTTATCTTCATCTTCATCTTCATCTTCATCTTCAAAAAAATGAAAAAGAAAGAAAAGAAAAGAAAAATAAATTCCAAAACGATATCATTTTGGATTCAGGCCAATTTTGAGCTTGGAAATTTCGAGCTACATAACGGAACTGTAAATTAAAAAATAAATTCAAATTAAAACAAAAAAACAAAAAGCGAGAGTAGAAGATAATGATTGTGGGCCTTAGCTAAGAAAGTCAAACAAAAGGGAGATATGAAGAATAAATGTGAGATTATAGTAATCGTCATCAGGACTCCATCATAAATTTGCTAGATTTTAAAAAGTAGATTAAAAGTTGATTTTATTTATTTCTCTTTTTTAAAAATATATAAAAAATGAGAGACGAAGTTACAAGGGTACCATCCACACTAGTCACATAGGCATTTTTTAAGAAGTGTACAAATAAATCTGTTTATTAGTTTGTTGAAATATTTGGATCATATATCATCATTATTCTTTGTAATAAGTGAAAAAAAAAAAAATTGTGAAAAATCCACCACAATTGTCTAAAGTATTAGGCTAGTGATTTTTTTTTTTTTTTTTTTTGTGAGGTCTACACTTTGTGAAATAGTTTGGTGAGAAATCTTACAGATATTTTGTTTCTAATTTTACCCTTTGACTTTTTTTTTATATGTTCGACTTTTTGTTGACTATCTCATTCAAATTTATATCTATTTGTTCAAATTATTGTCTATCTGGTCAATTTTTGTTGTCTATCAGTTCAAATTTTTTCATGTAAATTTTCTATATGTCCAAATTTTATCTATGCAAAATTTCCATCTCCTCCTAATCATCATCTGATCAATAGAATAACAAATTTTATACGTGTTTTTTCCTTATTTGTACAAATATCTATTCAAATTTTATAGTCTGTTAGATTTAATATTTCATCGGTTGAAATATCTATCCAAATTTTATATTTGTTCAATTTTTTCAAATTTTATCTGCTGAATTCAAATTTGTTTATATGTTTAAACTCTATCTGCTTATGTTTTTTAATCTCTTGAATTCAAAAGATATGTATGTTAATTTTTGAATAGATTATGGCATTTTATCGTTAAAAACTATGTAGAAATATCGAGCCATTTTGAATAGATCAACCTAATGATGTCCTTCATCATTTAAAACTAATCGCATAAATCGCCTATCTCATATAATTTGTTTCACCAACAATAACAACAACCAAAAATAAATAAAAATAGATATTGCAGCCGTAAATGAACGGAACTCAGATCTCACTGCTGTAAAGCCAAAAATGGAACCGAAGTTGTGAGAAAGGTCCAGATCCACCACAGATCTAGAGAGAGAAGAGAAAAGGGGTTGAACCGTTAAAAGATGCCGTTAGATGAGAGAAGATGAGTCTAGATCTGGTTTCGGTGGTGCTTCAATTGACAACGGGTGGACAGTTGGCGACAAGGCAACGATGGAGGTGAATAGGTGGAGAGAAGAGAGAGACACAAAGAGAGAGAGGGGGATTTATTTTGGTAAGGACTGCGAGGACGATAACAACACGGTAGTAGAGGATGGTGATCACAAGCTGTTGGCGGCGTAGAGGATGACGACGACAATATGGCAGTGGTGGAATCAGAGATGAGGAGAGAGAGAGAGGATTTGATTTGGTTTGTCTACCGTATAATATATATATATATATATTGGTGGTTTAGTCTTTTTTATGAGTTTGTCCTTATGGACAAAGAAAATAAGCGCCTAGAGCTTTAAACTAAGAAAATTGAATTTTAGAATTTTTACCCGACTATCTGTAAAAAAATCAATTTTTTTAATACTTTCCAAAATAACCCATAGTTTAAACTATCATGGGTCCAAAATTCATGATGGATACTGAAAAAATTGCTCTCAAATTGACAAATTAGAAAATTACGCATAAAAGTACATCACTTTTTCAAAATAATTAATCTACTCTCATAATATGACATGCATTCGAGAATTATTATAAGAATTTATTTACTTTTTATTATAAAGAAAAAAAAAAGTGATTTTCAAAAGTGACAACTTCAATCTCAACGAAAAGGTATTGTTTTATTGCCGAAAAAACTAACGAAAATATATTAAGGGGTTGTTTGAGATGTTCTAAATAAGTGCACTTTTAACTTTTTATGAAATATAAATTGGGTTTGATGTGATGTGACTTAAATAAGATTATATGAAAGCCCACTTAATGTATGTGGATTTTAAAATCCAAAAGTCAGTTAATGTAACAACCCCGATCCCTGATTAACGTTAATCCACACTTAATTATGCCTAATCATTAATTGAGGAGGAATTCTGAATTAATTGGCATGTGTGTGTTGCATTATCTGTGTTTATATCTGTTTTGCATAGGAAGATTTTAGTTTGTGAATTGAAAACCTTATCGGTATCCGACTCAGAAATTGACTTGATTTGTATGTTAATTAAGATTTATAGGATTATATGGTAAGTTTAATTAAAAGTTGATTTGGAACGATTAAATTAGATTTTTATTTGGCTTTAAATTAATTACACTTTTGTCCAAATCTAATTAAGGCCTTAGCCAATTCATTCCTTGGATGATACAAATGTGAGAGTGAGGGAGAGAAGGGAGAATTGGTTAAAGACTTGAGGAATTTGGGCTCAAATCAAAGGATTGCTAGAATTGTTGCCATTTGAAGAAAATTTAAGAGTTTTAACTTCACCTCTTGGGAATTCAAGCCCCTAGGTAAGAAATTGAACTTTTCATTGAGTCATTATGTTGGATTCTACAAGATTATTGATGAATTAAGTAAATTCATGGAGGAATTGCATTAGAATTGAGAAGAATTAGGCCATACCATGCATGCATGTGCATTTTCCCACAAATTGAGCATGATTTCAAAGATTTTTTTCATGCATATGCTCATCTCACTTACATTTTGAGAAATTACCATGTTTTCTATCAATTCATCAAGTTTGATCATGTTTTGAAGTGTTGGGCTTCAAGAAAGTTCATGTATGTTATGTTCATAAAACATTCTTGAGTTTCATGTTGAATTTTGTTCAATTGGCAAGTCTTTAGGCCATGATTTCTTGAATTAATCCTTTAAACATGTCATTTTATGAGCCTCTATAAGTTTTCCAAAGTTTTGGCCCAGAAAATTTGAGTTTGGTACCTTAGAGGTTGAGGTTGAATTTGAACTTGTGGAACAAATCTGAAATTTCGAATTTGATCCACGCCAAGCGGGGACTTCACGCCGGCGGACACTCTGAGTACATGCACTTTTGCTCGAGCGATGTAAGTCACGCTCGAGCGTGAAATGCATATACCCAGAAGTTCATATGTTTTGTAGTCCGTTCGAGCAAGGGGATTTACGCTCGAGCGTAGACTTGAGTCTCACGCTCGAGCGAGGATAGAGCGTCTGTCGAGCGTGAAAAACATGCAACCAGTACTTTTTTCAAAGTTTACAGTCTGCTCGAGCGGGGAAAGTCACGCTCGAGCGAGCCTTCACATCTTGCATGTGTGCTTGAATAGGGAAAGCCACGCTTGAGCATGGATCCTATTTAGTAAACTTTGAGAAATGTTTTCAAGTGCATTGTGGCATTCTCTTTCCAGTCTAGGCATTCCTAGGCCATATTTAAGACACTATAATGAGGTTAAAGACTAGAAACACACCGAGAACAAATAAAGCAAGTTACGCATAATTTGAGCGCGTGATTCAAGTGTGAATTTGTATGTAGGTTCGTGTAGGTCGCATGTCTCGACCATTTGATTAATTTGCTCGCTTTATGCGCATCCAAAGCCAACTGTGAGTAATAACTCTGTAAAGTTATGTTTAACTTTAAGTATTTTCTGACTGATATGATACGATCTATTTTCTGAAATGCTATTTTATGAATTATGAATGAATGTCTAATTTTCTGAAATGTATTCGTAGCACCCTTAGTTCACGTGGCCCTCGCCCGATGGTAACAATACCGTGGCCAATATGTACGTGGCCCTCGCCCAAGGGTAACACTACTGTGGTTTATATTTACGTGACCCTCACCCAGGGGTAACAATACTGAGGCCTATATTCACGTGGTGTAATAACCCCGACCTCGGATTAATGCTAATTCATGATTAATTATGCTTGACATTAATTTAGAAGGAATCCAGAATTAATTTGCATGTGTATTGCATTATCTTTGCATTTCTATCTGTTTGCCATAAAATGATCTGTTCATATTTCGACTTTGACTTGCGAATTGAAGACCTTATCGACGTCCGAGTCAGATATTGACTTGATTTATGTGCTAGTTAGGATTTATAGAATTTTATGGTATGTTTAATTAAAATTCAATTTGGAGCGATTAAATTAGATTAAATAACGTTAAATTACATTGGTTAAGTTAATTACCAACTTGTCATTGAGTGGCCATTCCTATACACTTGTTTGGGACTTAATTAGCACATTCCACACATCATTTCCTCAGCCATTTTGGGACCAAAACAAAAACGTAAGGAAGAGTGAGAAAGGAGAAAAATTTTAGTTCAACAAGAGACTTGGCTTGGAACTTAGGAGAATTGAAGAGGCTTGGCAAATTTGAGCTCCTAGACTTGGAATTCAAGGTTTAAGGTAGGAGAATCATCTTCTTGATTGTAAATTTAAGAATAATTCTTGCATGGTTCATGGTTAATCAGTGTCTAAAGTCAAGAATTGGTTTAAATGTTGAATTGAGTAGTAGTTCATGCATGCATGCATAAATTTCCATGTTTTGAGTTTGAATTCTAAGATTTCTTCCATGCATGTATTAATTTCACTCACATTATGGTCATTTATCTTGTTGTCCATCAAATTATCAAGTTTGATCATGTTTTGGAGGGTTTGGTTTCAAGGGAATTCTTGCATGTTACATTCAAGTTTTGTTCTTGAGATTTTATTTGAAATTGTGTTCAATTGACTCACCCTTGGGCTTGAATTTTACAAATTGAGCTTTGAAACACCTTATACTATGAGTTTACAAGTGTTTTCCAGAAAATGGGCCCAAGAGGTCGAGTTTTGAGGTGTTAAATACTTGGTTTGAGCTTGAGAGGCAAATTTGGAAATTCCAGAATTTGGCTTCCTCACTCGAGCGAAGGAATGGTGGCTCGAGCGTAAATCACAAGCTCTTAGGTTTTTGGTGCACGCAGACGACGCCGGCGATGAAACGACGCCGAAGCGATGAGACGACGCCAAGGTCGTCTTTACGGCCGATGCCCACTCGTTGCTCGCTCGAGCGAGCATCGAGTGTAAAATTTCAAAAACCAGTACTTTTGCATTTTTATAGACCACTCGAGCGAAGGAGTCTACGCTCGAGTGACCCCACTATTTTGGCAAGCTCACTCGAGCGAAGAAAGCCACGCTCGAGCGAGACCCCTGTTTTCAGCAAGTTTTGAAAACTATTTTCCAAGGCATCTTTGCATCCTTATTCCATCCTAGGCATTCCTAGACTATGTTTTAGACCCCATATTGAGGATAAGAAATTAGAAACACACTTAGGGCCAATGAAATAAGTTTTGTGCAATTAGATCGTGTGTTTCAAGTGTGCATCTGTTATGTGTTGTGTAGGTCACGTGCCACGTACCGTTTGACCAAGTTTATTCCGTTTTTCTGTCTCAAGGCCCACTGTGAGTAATAACTCTGTAAAGTTATGTTTAACCTAAGTATTTTCTGACTGGTATGATATGATCTGTTTTCTGAAAAGCTATCTTCTTAATTATGAATGAATGTCCAATTTTTGAAAAGTATTTGTGGCACCCTTAGTTCACGTGGCCTTCGGGGGTAACAATACCATGCGCTAAGTGGCCCTTGCCCGGTAACAATACCATGGTTACTTACGCACAAGATATGGACCTTTATGGTTGTTGGTACCAACTATGTATGTGGGTCTCTGGACCAATCTGATCTGACAGTTAATGGGTGTACCACGTATGATCTTATGCAAAATCTGAACATGAAAATGTATATGAATCTGTTTCTGTTTTGAAGTCTGATTATGCTCCGATTTAAATGTTGGATTCTAACTTGTGCTGGGCATCATTCATATAACCTCTTTACTCTGTTATTATTCACTGGGCTTTCGCTCATAGTTTATATTATGTATGTAGGTGAGTCGGCACATGACTAGGGCCAGAGTTGACGGCCTTCTGTACTGTTTTTGTCAGCCAACCGTTGTGCCTCCCGTAGAGGTTCCGATCGAAGTTTAATGCCATGGCTGTTTTTGTACTTCATGTTAGTCTTTGTGTTTGCACTATATAGTCAGGTCTTGGAGAGTACATTTTGTAAATGCCTTGTAAATATTGTGTATTTGGACTGACATGTTTATGTATATATTAATAAGTTTAAAATGCTTCTGTCTCATGTACGTTATCACAGCTCATTGGATCTTGTCTATTTTGTATTATTGCTTCCACAGCCCCTTGTTATTTGCTAATCTATTCAGAGGCCTTTGGTAATCCACGGATTACTGACCGGTTACGGTGCTAAACCTACAGGGGCGGGTTTGGGTCATGACACGTGGCCCTCGCCTAGGGATAACAATACCATGGCTACTTATGCGCAAGATGTGGACCTTTATGGTCGTCGGTACCGACTATGTATGTGGGTCTTAGGACCAAGTTGATATGTTCGCTAGTGGGTGTACCACATATAACTGTTTACAAATCTGAATATGTATATGAATCTGTTTATGATATTAACTCTGATCTCTGAATCTGTGATGGACATCATTCATTTAACCCTTTACCTAGTTATTATTCACTAGGCTCTAGCTCATTGTATTATTTATATGTATGTAGGTGAGCAAGCACGTGACCAGGCCTGAGGTGCCGCCTGGTGAGTTTTGGTGTCAGCCAGTTATCACGCCTCCTATGGAGGTTCCCTTTTGAGATCTACCCGAGTTCATTGTCTATGGGACTTTTGTATTTCTAAAATGTTTATGTCTGGCCTGAATACGTAGTAACCTTGTATATGTGGCTTGGTTGATGTAAGGCTACTGTATTTAAATGCCTTATATGTATATATGCAAGCATATATATGAAAAGTTTCAAATATTCTGTCCCATATATGTCTACACAGCTCTATGGACTATGTAACTTTGTATATTTGCTTCTGCAGTCCCTGTTATATATATTATTCTATTCAGAGGCCTTCGGTAATCCAAGGATTACTGGCCGGTTATGATGCTAAACCCTTGGGGGCGGGTTTGGACCGTGACAGAGTGTTATCAAAGCACATGTTCTATCGCACACATGGGTCCATATGAGCTTAGGATGTCCTAGTAAGGATTAAGAGCATTCCATATGTATGTGTGAGTGTGTGGTAATCCTATTGGATAGGAAAACTGAATGTAAATCTGAGTAAATGAATTGAAAGAAACGAATGAGATTATTCCTATGTTTATTATCATTTGGTGTCTCCATAGCAACATGGAAAATGCGAGGGGAAATGATGTGAGTGAATCTTCAGAGGCTCACATGAGCTGAATGGAACAAATGCTTACGGCATTGATTGAAGCTATAACACAACAACAATGACAACAACCTTTACCTCCTCCGCCTCCACCAGTACTAGCCGAACCGGACAATAATGACATCATCAATTTGACTCAGAAATTTATGAAAATGAGGCCGCCGACCTTCTTGGGTGGTATTAAGCCATTAAAGGCAGAAACTTGGTTATTGGAAATGGAAAAGCTATTTGAAGTGTTTCCATGCTCTGCAACTCAGAAAGTCCTTTTGGCTACTTATACCTTAAAAAATGAAGCCCGTAGATGGTGGCTATTGGTTCGAAATAACGATGAGGACATAACATGGGCACAATTCAATGAGATATTCTACAACAAGTACTTTCCCTAATGCTTCAGGGACCGAAAAGTTTATGAATTCCAAGAACTCAAACAAGGCAGAATGTCTGTGGCTGAATATGAAGCTAAGTTTACAGAACTAGCTCATTTTGCTCCGCACATGGTAGACACTGATTACAAGAAAGTGCGGAAGTTTGAGGGAGGGCTAGACCTGGAAGTATTTGACCAATTAGGTGTCCTGAAATTGCCTACTTATGTAAAGGTGCTCGACAGGGCACTGATGGCCGAAGCCATAATAGCAGCTAAGAAGCAGACTACAACTCCGACGATCGAATGGAACGGAAAGAGGACTGGGTTTGATTTTAAGAAGGGCCGGTCATTTTCGAAGAAACGAAATACAGGGTTTTCCAGCAGCTCTAGTCAAAGTAGCGAAGCTACTCCAAACTGCCCCGATTGTGGAAGGAAACACAAAGGTGCTTGTTATCAAACATCAGGCGCGTGTTTTCGATGTGGCAAGACTAGCCACATGGTTAGGGATTGCCCGATGAGACCCAATGAGGTTAGCTGTCTTGTGACAAGTTCAGCCGGGTCTATTTCTGCAGCAAGATCAAATGCAAGGACCAATGCTAGAGGTGACACTAACAATGAAACATTGAGGCAAGGGAGGGTGTTCGTACTTGTGCCCGGTGATGTATAGAACATCGAATCTGTGGTGTCAGGTATAATTTCTATTTGTGCTCAGAATGCCTATATGCTGATTGATTCTGGCTTTCACACATTCATTTGTATCGCATGTTTTTTCTCGAAAACTAACTAAACCCTTAGAATCCATGAATTATTTATTGTCAGTATCTACGCCATCTGGGGGTTCTATGGTATGTGCATATGTGTATCCGGCATGTGATGTTTTGATTGGTGGAATGACGCTATACGTAGATTTGCTGCCTTTGAATATCGACCGTTTTGATTGCATTTGGGGTATGGACTGGTTGACTAAATACTGTGCTACTATTGATTGTGCAAGTAAATTTGTTGTGTTTAGACCACCGGGTATGCCTGAATTTAGGTTTACTGGGAATGGGGTAGTTCCTCCACCATATTTGATTTCGTTTATGAAAACTAAGAAATTGTTAAGGAAATGTTGTCGAGGCTACTTGTGTTGTGCACTAACTGAATCTTTAGATATCACCGGTGTGGAAACCATTCCAGTGGTTTGTGACTTTCCTAATATGTTTCCCAATGATCTACTTGGGGATCTAGTTGATAGGGAAATTGAATTTACCATTGATGTAATACCTGAAACACAACCCATCTCCAAGACTCCATATAATATGTCGATTTCTGAATTGAAAGAGTTGAAAATCCAACTTCAGGAACTCTTAGACAAGAAATTCATCCGTCCGAGTACCTCACCTTGGGGTGCTCCAATCCTGTTTGTCAAAAAGAAAGATGGATCCTTGAGGTTATGCATAGACTATCGAGAATTGAACAAGGTAACTATCAAGAACAAATACCTTTTGCCTTGAATAGATGATTTGTTCGATCAACTTTAGGGAGCCCAAGTGTTTTCTAAGATTGACTTTAGGTCCGGGTATCACCAGTTGAAAGTAAAAGCTGAGGATATGGAGAAAACTGCATTCAGAACTAGATACGGACACTATGAATTCTTGGTCATGCCTTTTAGGGTAACAAATGCACCAGCAGCTTTTATGGACCTAATGAATAGAGTTTTCAAACAATACCTTGATAAATTTATCGTTGTGTTTATTGATGACATTTTGATTTATTCTAAAGACAAGGAAGAACATGAGAATCATTTGAGAACTGCTTTACAGATTCTGAGAGAAAGGAAATTATATGCAAAACTATCCAAGTGTGAGTTCTGGCTGGACAGTGTAGCCTTTTTGGGCCATGTAATCAATCGAGATGGTATATCAGTGGACCTACAAAAAATTGAAGCCATTGTTGACTGGCCAAGACCAACCAATGTATCAGAAGTTAGAAGTTTTCTGGGGCTTGAAGGTTACTACAGAAGATTTGTGAAGGACTTTTCGAAACTTGCCATGCCATTGACCCAGTTAACTCAGAAAAATGTTTCATTTGATTGGACTGATCAGAGAGAGTCTGCCTTTCAAGAGTTGAAAACCGTGTTAATCGCACCGATTTTGACTTTGCCCAATGGAACCGATGGATTTCAAATTCAAATGATGTATCCTACAAAGGTTTGGGTCAGGTACTAATGCAAAATGGGAAAGTAATTGCCTATGCATCTCGATAACATCGTCCTCATGAAAGGAATTACCCGACCCATGATCTCGAACTGGCAGCAGTAGTATTTGCCTTGAAAATTTGGCGACATTATCTGTATGGAACAACTTGTGAAGTGTACACGAACCACAAAAGCCTTAAATATTTATTCACGTAGAAAGAATTGAATATAAGACAAAGAAGATGGTTAGAATTGATCAAGGACTATGACCTACAAATCTTGTACCACCCAGGAAAAGCTAATACCGTAGCAGATGCCTTAAGTAGAAAATCAATGGGAAATTTGACTTGTTTACTCACCGGTCAGAAAGAACTGCTATGTGATTTGAAGAAGAGTGAGATCGAAATTGTTTTGCGAGGGCAAGGTGGGATTTTAGCTGTCATCACCGCTTAACCTGCAATTATTGAAGAAATCAAACAGAGATAACTCGGAGATGAGTATATGAAAAACATTGTGGAAGAGTTTGACTAAAAGCCGAGGTCGGGGTTTATGTTTGAGAATAATGTGTTGAAGTTTCAAAATAGACTCTGTGTACCAGATTCTTTTGGCTTGAGAAAGCGTGTTATGACCAAAGCTCACAGCACTAAGTTTGCCATGCATATGGGGAACACGAAAATGTATCATGATTTGAAACAAATTTTTTGGTGGCCTGGAATGAAGAAAAGTATTGCGGATTATGTAGCTAGATGTCTACATTGCCAACAAGTTAAAACTGAACATCAACGACCCGCTGGTTTGCTACAGCCACTTCCAATACCAGAATGGAAATGGAAGCACATTACCATGGACTTCATTATGAGTTTGCCTCGCACTTCCCGAGGTATGGATTCTATTTGGGTCATTGTGGATCATTTAACTAAGTCTGCTCATTTCTTACCTATTAAATCTATTTACATTGCTGACAAATTGACCAATATTTATATTAATGAGATTGTGAGGTTGCATGGGGTACCAATTTTGTGTCAAGATTTTGGCAGAGTTTGCAACAGGCTTTGGGAACTGAACTGAGGTTGAGTAGTGCATATCACCCATAGACAGATGGACAAACTAAACGGACTAACCAAACTTTGGAAGATATGCTCAGGATGTGTATATTAGACTTTCAGGGGAATTGGGAGACTTACTTGCCATTGGCCGAGTTTGTGTATAACAACAGTTACCATTCAAGCATAGGAATGGCTCCTTATGAGGCTTTGTATGGTAGGAAATGCTGATCTCCGATTTGCTAGGCCGAAGTAGGCGACAGACCGTTGTTGGGACCGGAACTCGTGCAAGAAACGACTGAAAAGGTTAAGCTGATTTAGCAGAGACTAAAAACCGCACAAAGCAGACAAAATCGTTATGTTGATGTCCGAAGAAGAGATAGGGAATACGAAGTTGGGGACTATGTGTTTATTAAAGTAACTCCAATGAAAGGGCAAACTCGGTTTGGTGTCAAGGGTAAGTTGGCACCAAGATATGTTGGGCCATATGAAGTTTTGGAGAAAATTAACCTAGTAACGTATCGGATGGCCTTACCACCGGTTATGGAGCACATGCATAATGTCTTTCATGTCTCTATGCTTCGGGATTATCTGAGGGATCCGTTACATGTGATTGAGTCGACCCATGTACTCCAAAAGAATGATTATACTTACGAGAAAAAGCCTATTCAAATTGTGAATCGCAGGATTAAAGGACTAAGAAACAAAGAAATCCCGTTAGTGAAGGTAGATTGGCAGAATCATGGGGGAACCTATGCAACCTGGGAAACAGAAGAAGACATAATGAAAAGATATCCGGATTTGTTTCCGTTGGACCTAATGTTGCTCCGAAATGAAGGTAATTCGAGTTTAGAAGACCAAACTCTTTTAAGGGGGAAAAACTGTAACAACCCCGATCTCTGATTAATTAATTATGCCTAATCATTAATTGAGGAGGAATTCTGAATTAATTGGCATGTATGTCTTGCATTATCAGTGTTTATATCTGTTTTGCGTAGGAAGATCTGTTCATGTTTTGGTTTCGGTTTGTAAATTGAAAACCTTATCGGCATCCGACTCAGAAATTGACTTGATTTGTATGTTAATTAAGATTTATAGGATTATATGGTAAGTTTAATTAAAAGTTGATTTGGAACGATTAAATTAGATTTTTATTTGGCTTTAAATTAATTACACTTTTGTCCAGATCTAATTAGGGCCTTAGTGGACTTCTTTGAGCACCAAAACACTCCCAATTCATTCCTTGGATGATACAAACTTGAGAGTGAGGGAGAGAAGGGACAATTGGTTCAAGACTTGAGGAATTTGGGCTCAAATCAAAGGATTGCTAGAATTGTTGCCATTTGAAGAAGATTTAGGAGTTTTAACTTCACCTCTTGGGAATTCAAGCCGGTAGGTAAAAAATTGAACTCTTCATTGAGTCATTATGTTGGATTCTACAAGATTATTGATGAATTAAGTAAATTCATGGAGGAATTGCATTAGCATTTAGAAGAATTAGGCCATACCATGCATGTGCATTTTTCCACAAATTGAGTATGATTTCAAAGATTTATTTCATGCATGTGCTCATGTCATCTACATTTTGAGAAATTATCATGTTTTCCATCAATTCATCAAGTTTGATCATGTTTTGAAGTGTTGGGCTTCAAGAAAGTTCATGCATGTTATGTTCATAAAACATTCTTGAGTTTCATGTTGAATTTTGTTCAATTGGCAAGTCTTTAGGCCATGATTTCTTGAATTAATCCTTGAAACATGTTATTTTATGAGCCTCTATGAGTTTTCCAAAGTTTTGGCCCAGAAAATTTGAGTTTGGTACCTTAGAGGTTGGGTTAAATTTGAACTTGTGGATCAAATCTGGAAATTCCAGAAATTTGATCCACGCTTGAGCGGGAGACTTCACGCCGAGCTAACACTCGATCGTGCACTTCCACTCGAGTGATGTAAGTCACGCCGAGCGTGAAATGTATATACCTAGAAGTTCATATGTTTTGCGATTCGTTTGGCGAGGATTCACGCCAAGTGTAGACTGAGTCTCACGCCGGCGGGGATAAAGTGTCATCAGCGTGAAAAACATGCAACCAAGATTACTTTTTCAAAGTTCTGATCGCCGGCGGAGAAGTCATGCTCGAGTGAGCCTTCACATCTTGCATGTACGCTTGAGCGAAGAAAGCCACGCTCGAGTGTAAACCCTATTTTCAACAAACTTTGAAAAATGTTTTCAAGTGCATTGTGGCATCCTCTTTCCATCCTAGGCATTTCTAGGCCATATTTAAGACACTATAATGAGGTTAAAGAGTAGAAACACACCGAGAACAAATAAAGCAAGTTACGCATAATTTGAGCGTGTGATTCAAGTGTGAATTTGTATGTAGGTTCGTGTAGGTCCCGTGCCTCGAACCATTTGATTAATCTGCTATATTTGTCTACACCCAAAGCCAATTGTGAGTAATAACTCTGTAAAGTTATGTTTAACTTTAAGTACTTTTTGACTGATATGATACGATCTATTTTCTGAAATGCTATTTTATGAATTATGAATGAATGTCTAATTTTCTGAAATGTATTTGTGGCACCCTTAGTTCACGTGGCCCTTGCCTTAGGATAACAATATCGTGGCTAATATGCACGTGGCCCTCGCCCAGGGGTAACAATACTGTGGCTTATATTCACGTGGTCCTTGCCCGGGATTAACAATACCGAGGCCTATATTCACGTGGCCTTCGCCTGGGGGTAACAATACTATGGTTACTTGCACATAAGATGTGGACCTTTATGGTCATCGGTACTGACTATGCATGTGGGTCTTAGGACCAAGTTGATATGTCCGCTAATAGGTGTACCACATATAACTGTTTACAAATCTGAATATTTATATGAATCTGTTTTTGATATTAACTTTGATCTCTAAATCTGTGATGTACATCATTCATTTAACCCTTTACCTAGTTACTATTTACTGGGCTCTAGCTCATTGTATTATTTATATGTATGTAGGTGAGCAAGCATGTGACCAGGCCTGAGGTGCCGCCTGGTGAGTTTTGGTGTCAGCTGACTATTACGCCTGCCGTGGAGGTTCCCTTTTGAGATCTACCCGAGTTCATTGTCTGTGGGACTTTTTTATTTCTGAAATGTTTATGTCCGGCCTGAACACGTAGTAACCTTGTATATGTGGCTTGGATCAGGAATGCCAACGGGGTGGACCGGGGCCGGGGATCGCACTTCCCATCCCCGATCCCCGAAGGTAAGAAAATCCCCGACCCGGCCTCAATCCCCGGCGGGAAACCCATTAACCTGTCCACCCCCGCCCCTAACGGGGATCGGGTTTCCCCAAAACCAAAAAATCCCCGTCCCTATCAACAATAACAACAACAATAGATAGATTTAGAGAGATAGACAACATATAGATAGATGAAAGATAGTGAGATTTTTGTGATTTGTTCAAACACAGAAAATAGATAAGCAAAAACAAAATTTTAAAAAAAAATCTGTTCACACAAGAACAACAAAAAAATTAATCTCTTTTTTAGTCTGTTTCATCGTCATCATCGTCAACAAAAACGTTTGCAGATCTGAAGAGGTTTTGTTTCTTCAATGCTTGGGAATGGGTGTTTATGAAGTTATACCCAGAAAATTTTGGAAAACATAGAAATAGATGTATATTATAACATTACCTTGTGAATTGGAATGAGGATTTCAGTTTGGGTTGCAGTACCATTGCCATGGTCTTGGAGCTCAGTTGAAAAGGAGTTTGTGTCTTGAGTTTTCATTGAGAGAAAAAGATAGGAGCATAGAGAGAGGAAGAGAGGGACATCAGTGATAATGGTCAGGTTCAGACCATAGATCATCATCATCAACAAATCTCAACAACAGCAGATCACAAAAAAAAAAAAAAAAACACAGAACAGATAAAAAAAAAAAAAAACAGATTAACAACTGATCATCACCATCATCATTGATCGCACAAATCTGAGTTGCAATCATCGGCGGAGGAGATCGGTGAGGATCGACTTTCTTCTCTCTCTCTCTTCTCATTTTTCTCACGCGAGCGAAGCTGTGTGTGAGTGTGACTGTGTGAGGGAGCAGAGTAGCAAACACAAATATATATATAGACAGGGGTAGAATAGTAATTTTACTCCGGGAAAAAAACGGGGCGGGGGTTGAGGGCTGGGCCGGGGACGGGACTGGAAAATGTATCACCGTCCCCAGCCCAAACATTATCGGGGATTTATTTTTGAATACCATTCCCGGTCCGTTGGGGGTATTTTTCGGAGAAAAACCGCTCTAATCGGGGTCGGGGGGTCGAGTCCCCGTCGGGCCGGTTTCAAATTGCCATCCCTAGCTTGGATGATGTAAGGCTACTATATTTAAATGCCTTATATGTATATACGTAAACATGTATATGAAAAGTTTCAAATATTCTGTTCCATATATGTCTGCACAGCTTTATAGACTATGTAACCTTGTATATCTGCTTCCGCAGCCCCTGTTATATATATATTATTCTATTCAAAGGCCTTCGGTAATCCAATGATTACTGGCCGGTTACGATGCTAAAGCCTTGGAGACGGGTTTCGGTCGTGACAGATAAATAATAAATGCACGGAAAAAAATTATTGAACAAAGATGAACCGAAAAATAAACCCTAACTGTAAGCTTAATTTATATGTCAACTATAAAATAATGAAACTCTAAGATTATTTTAAAGCAAGTTTTTAAAAAAATATTTGAATAATTTTAAACAGGGATTTAAAAATTAACTTAAATTATAAATTAAATTCAATTGGAAAAATAAAAATAAAAAGCAGAGTAGAAGATAATGCTTGTGAGCCTTAGTTAATATGAAACATAAATGCGATATTATAGTTATTGTCATCATGACTCTATCATAAATTTTGTAGGGTCATTAAGGCATATTTTGGGAAGTAAATTAAAAGTTAATTTTTTTGGATATTTTTTTTAGTTTTTTGTTTTTGAAAAAATATGTAAAAGAGTAGAGAAGTATGTTACAAGGGTACCATTCACACTAGACACATCGGTCTTTTTTGAGAAGTATTTATATATTAAGGAAAATGGTCTTTTAAAACCAAAGGCTTGTGGAACCTCTAACATGCCAATCTTAATTTCTTGATTTTTTAATATTTTTTTTAAAAAAAAATTGACTTGGTGATTGGTGATTGGTTCAAAGATTATAATAATTACCCTATTGATTACAATAAATTCAAGGATTGTAATAATTACACTATTGATTACAATAAACACTTAATTTATAATAATTACACTTATTAAATGAATAACGCAATAAATAAAATCCTAATTTCCTTACTTTTTGCATCCCCAAGAGACCCATGTAATTATTGTGTAAATGCCTCTTAAATAAATAAATAAACACTTATTAAATTCTTTCAAACTCCTCGGTCAAACCCCATGTATTTAATTTATATATTATGTAATTATTGTGTAAATGTCTCTTAAATAAATAAATAAACACTTATTAAATTCTTTCAAACTCCTCGGTCAAACCCCATGTATTTAATTTATATATTAAAAAAATGAAAACAAATATAAATATCTATAATTATTCCGTGCATAGCACGGATGATAGGCTAGTAAATATATATATGTGTGTATATTAATTTGTTGGTTTATTTGAATCACATATGATCTTTATTTTTTGCACGTTATTGTTGTTGTTGATTTTTTTTTTTTTTTGGTGGCAATAAGTAAAAATAAATAAATTTTTTCAACACTTCTCAAAACAACCCATAATTGAAACTATCATGTGTCCAAAATTCATGCCGGATACTGAAAAAATTTATCTCATTTTGACAAATTAGAAAATTATGCATAATAGTACGTCACTTTTTCAAAATAATTAATCTCCTCTCCAAATAAGATGACATGTATTCGAGAATTCTTATAAGAATTTATTTATTTTTAATTATGAAGACAAAAAGTGATTTTCAAAAGTGACAACTTCATAAATAGTAATCTCAATGGAAAGGTATTGTTTTGTAGCCGAAAAATCTAATGAAAATATTTTAAAATCCCACTTAACGTATGCGGATTTTAATATCCAAAAGTCAGTTAAGTAATGTACAGAAGAAATTATTGAGCGGAGATCAACTGAAAAGCAAACCTTAACTGTAATATGTACCTTTCTAAAAAAAAAAAAAAAACTGTAATATGTCAATCATAAAACAACGAAACTCTAAGATTATTTTAAAAGCAAGTTTTTTTTAAAAAAAATTATTTAATTATTTGTTGTAATCATAAACAGAGATTAAAACAAACACCATATATTTAAAACACAGATTTAAAAATTAACTTAAATTAAAAAATAAATTCAAATTAAAAAAAAATGTCACCAAATAAGTTTTTGAAATTAAAAAAGAATTCGTATGTGAACCCAAAATTTATCCGGAATAATGATATGAAGTTGAGTTTAAATTTATGTAGTGTAGAATTTATACGTAGAATAGATTTAAACTAATTTTAAATAATTTTTATGTAATTTGTAATAATTATTGTCTAAGTACGAAAAATATGAAAAAACCAACTCCGTCCTACTACTATTATCTATTACCACCGGCCACTTCGGATACTGTGGATGGAAAAGTATTAGGCTCTGTTCGGTTTAAATTTCAAAATATAATTCTATTACTGATTTGAGTGTGGTATTTGATTGCAGCTTTTAAATCATAATTATATACCCATTTCTTAAAACTCATCTCAAACTATAATCATTACTTTTCAAAACTCATAACCAAACACACAATTTAAAACTCTTTTCAAAACTCAAAAACAACTTAACTTTTATTTTCAATATTTTTTATTTTTTTATTTTAAATATGTTATAGGAATATTTTTAATATTTTAATTTTCATAAAAATATTTTAATATTTTAATTGTAAATATTTTGATTTTCGGAATATTTTTAATATTTTAATTTTCTAAATAGTTTAAAAATATTTTTAATGTTTATACAAGCCTAAAAAATGAATTGACAGAAAAATTAATTGACATAAAATAATTGACATAGAAGTTATTTGCAAAAAAAAAAAAAAATTATTTGAAAAAAAAATTATTCAAAAAAATTACTTAAAACAATTAATTGAAAAAAAAAAACATTTTTTATTTAAGTATTTTAAAAATAGTTTGGTTATGATTGTTGATAAAAAAAATACGGAGATCGAGTTATGAGTTGTGTGTTTGATTATCAATTATAGGTTGAATTAAGTTTTAAAAATTATTTTGAAAACTCATCACCAAATAAATTTTCTTATTTCACATTCACATCAAACTTTCAAAACTCAATTCCACGTACAATTCAAAACTCAATTCAACACTCTATTCAAAAATAATAACCAAACAAATTTTCTATAGTCAAATCATAATTCTATAACTTATAAACTCAAAATATAACTCATACTCTCAAATCATATTTACAAAACGCTATCAACCTCAACCTTAGATATCTCCAAAGCATCCTGCTTTCTTATTTTCAACCAAGAAAAATGTTTGGAAGCACTAATTAGTGCTCCCACTAATTAGGTAGTAGTGGATCTCGCCAGTAATGATGTGATGTTTTGGTCTTGAAGTTGTATTTTTTTTTTTTACTTTTTTAAAGCATTAGTACTATTAGTGAGATGAATCATAATTGTTCAACCAATGATCAATTGCCATGTCTTTTCATTGTTAGTGGGTCCCATTTTTTAACCAATCACATTTGATTTAAAATACGACGTGAACTTGTCCCTGAAGCGCCCAAAAAAAAGAAAAATAAAAAACTTCTCGAGTGCGACCACAGAAACAGCAGTACCACAAATATCTATAAATAAATAAATAAATAAATTACAAACACATTTCTTACCGTTTGTTTAAAGCGTAAAAAATTATAAATATTTTTTTGTTAGAATATTTTATTTAATAAAATTAATAATTATTTTCTTATATAATAATAAAATTACTTAAATTATTAATTAAAATATATTTCTAATATCATTAATAACTATTAATTGATTTGATATTTATTAATAAAATAGACGATTTGTTATAAAATTAGAAACCTAAGAGGTGCGATGAAATTTCCAAAATCATATGAGACAATTCGTATTTTAATTAAATCTAAAGAAGTATATTTATAATTTATCAAAAAAGATTATCCAAAAATAATATTCAAATTCATTTCACGAATTTCACACCTCATCAATTTAATTTTCACATCTACCCATTTTGGATAAAATTTGAACCCTAATTCTAGAATTTCAAACTTTTTCTCACAAATTTTTTTAAAAAATAATAATGCTTGAGGCCTCGAATTGGAGGCCTCGAATTTGTCTCGAATTTCCCTTTCTAGTTTTTTTTTTTTTAATTTAATTTTATTTGTTAGACTGTGTTGATTTGATTTTTTTTTTTTAAGGTAGTTATGTGTAGGGGTGTGCTAAAAAATTAGACATCTCGCAACAACTCATTGTACAAAATTATATTGAATTAATAAATTTTAACCAGCAACCTAATCAGTCAATTAGATTGGACTAGTTAAGTGATAAAATTGACTGATCAATTAAACTGTTAGTTAAATTTTGTTGATTTGATATAATTTTGTACGACGAGTTGGCACAAGATGTCTATTTTTTGGCACAACACATAAAATAAAAAAAATAAAAAAATTAACACAGCCTTAAAAA
This sequence comes from Camellia lanceoleosa, assembly GCA_025200525.1. NCBI lineage: Eukaryota > Viridiplantae > Streptophyta > Magnoliopsida > Ericales > Theaceae > Camellia > Camellia lanceoleosa. Next base: position 172,315,329 of record CM045769.1, read on the forward strand.
AAAGAAAGAATTTGAGCCGAGGTCTCAAATTCGAGGCACAGCCCCAAGAAAGCATATTTTAAGTAGGTTAAAAGTTAATTTTTAAAAAAAGATGTAAAAAAATAAAGAGGTAATATAATTTTAAAAAATTCAAAAAACTGCTTGGTTATCATTTTTCAAAAACATTTTTTAAAAAATTTTACTTTCTTATTTTTCGTGTTTTTTTTATTTTTACTGAATTTTTTTAATATTTTGAGCAATTTTTTTAATTTTTAGACATACCTAACATAAATATACCTAGAAAGTAAAAAAAATTGAAAAAAACCTTTTAAAAATTCACTAAATACCAAAAATATAAAAAAATACGAGAATTCAATACATTTTTTGTATTTTTATGTATTTATTAATTTTTAAAAATATTTTTTTACAAATTTTTATTTTTTAGATACATCTAAGTAAAGTACTAAAAAGTAAAAAAAATGTTTAAAATTTTAAAAATATTTACTAAAAATAAAAAATACGAAGACTAAAAAACTCTATTTTTAAAAAACTTAATTCAAAAAATTCAAACGAAACACAGTAAATAACTTATTAGTTTTTAAGCTAATGGCCAATAAAGACCGAAAATTACTAATTTTTTTACCAAATATTTATTTGGTAAAAACTTTAATAATTATTTGATAAAACATTTAATAATAATTTTATTGAGGGGTTGTTCAAAAACTTTATGGTAGGACCCACAAGGATTCGGGACATGATCCCGTCGTATTCTTCGCTGTATAAATCCTTCTGGAAACCCTTCACATACTCACACTCAAACCCAGACAGACATCTCTGTTTCTGATTCTTCTTCTGGTAAACCCTCTCTCTCTCTCTGTCTCTCTCTCTCTCTGTAACAGCGTCGACGATGGCTTCATCTAGGTTTGATCGTTCTCTTTCTTTCTCTGTGTTGTTTTGATATCATATCAAACGTGTTTACAAATCTCAGTAGAGCTTTCTTTTCTAAATCACCATTTTTTTTGTGTTGATATCAAATCTCTTTGCAGGTACCAAGAGTAGGAGATTCGTTGCTGCAGCACCAGCGAAGCCCGATCAACATCGAAATGGCGGTTTTTGACTCCGACTGAGTCATTTCTACGATCTTCGGTACGGTTCTGTGCTCTCTCTGTGTCTTTGGGGTGAATTTTAGGGCTTTCAAAGAATGTGTTTGTAATGGTTTTGGTGGTTGTTTTTGATACAAGGCCTTCTTCACTCTTCAACTGAGATTTTTAATTTGTTTTTTGTTTAAAAGCCAAACTACTTTGCAGACCATTTAGATCGGTTGATTTTGGAAAACAAAAATTTGCATTTTTTTTAAGTTTATAACAGTGGTGAAATGAGAAGGCATGGATATGTAATTCTCATGTTGAATCTTTTCAAAAATTATGTAAATTGAGGGAGCTTAGTGGTTGTTTTTTATACAAGGCCTTTAAATTTTATTTATTTATTTTTGTTTTTTGTGGTTTAAAAGCTAAATTACTTTACAGCCCATTTAGATTGGTTGATTTTGGAAAAAAAATAAAAAAAAATAAATTGCATTTTTTTTAGTTTATGACAGCGGTGAAATGAGAAGAAATGGAGATGTAATTCTCATGTTGAATTTTTGAAAAAATATACAAATTGGGAGAAAGTTTGGCGGTTGTTTTGTTTTTATTTATTTATTTATACAAGTTCTTTTTCACTCTTCTACTGAGATTTTTAATTTGTTTTCTGGTTTAAAAGCCAAATTACTTTACAGCCCATTTAGATCGGGTGATTGTGGAGAAAAAAAATTGCATTTTTTTAGTTATATTATACCAGTGGTGAAATGAGAATATGGAGATATAATTATCATTTTGAATCTTTCTAAGAAATGTATAAATTTTGAGAGAAAAAAATTTAATTATTATTTTTTATAATAATAAAATTATCGATTCAGATTTAGATATAGAAGAAATAAGCATCTGACACTTATATAAGGTTATATTATTATTATATATGTTCGTAATATAATATAAAATAATTTGTTTTTATATAATTTAATCAAGATAGAAGAAAAATTCTTATTTTATATATATATATTTATTTATTCAGCCCCGCTACGTAGTAGCCCGAATGTACTGGGGCTCGATTGCCCCGAATTTCAAAACGACGTTGTTCAAAAATTTTTTTTTTCCTTTTCTTCTTCCTCCCCTCTCTTCTTCCTTCCCCCTCTCTCCTCTACTCTTTAAAAAAATGAAAATGAAAATCTAAATCTAAATCAACAAAAACAAAAAGGTGTTTGGCACCAACAATTGATGTTTTCAATTACCAACTGTAATCAAAATCAAAGAGACAACCCACAGCAAATCCAAAAAAAATCAGTTACCAACAGAAATGATAGTTCGTAAATTCAATTCAAACCCACAGTAAACTCAACAACTCAAAATCTCATAGACAAACTCGAAAAAAAAAAAAAAATCAAAAATCAAACCCACAGCAACAGCAACAGACAAACCCACATGAAAATCAAAATCAAAATCAAAAATTCAAAAAAATCTCACAAATCACCAAATCTACCCAAATAAAAAAAATGAAAATCAAAATAAAAAAAAAAAAAACGATGAAAAGAGAGAAGAATAGAGGAAGGAGGAGAGGAGGAAGAAGCTGCCGTCGCCATCACTATTGCTCTTTATTGCCGTCACGCCGTTGCTCTCCTGCCTCTTCTCTCTTCCATCCTCTTCTCTATCTCTCTCTTCTCCCTTCTCTCTTTTCTCTTCTCCCTATTTAAAGAGAGGGAAAAAAAAAAAAATTAAAATGATGTCGTTTTGAATTTCGGGCCAATCGAGCCTTTAACTTTTCGAGCTCTTAAGCTTTATTATTATTTATTTATTCAAACAAGAGAGAAATCACAATGCCTCTGTTTGAGAAGTGGGTTGGCTTTTTGACTTTTTTAGCCTGAGTTAAAAATTTTGGTTTGCGAAGGGCTTTTTGGCTTTTTTGATTTTTTTGGTAAGAGAAGAGTGTAATGATTATGGGTTGAATGTGATATTTTATTTTTTGTGGTTAAAATAGTCTATTTTGTATTTTGTGGCTAAAATAGTCAAAAAAGCCTCGTTTAGCTCTTCCCAAACGGAGCTAATGACTCTGTTTGGTTTGGTTTAGAATTTTTTTTTCTAAAAGGTAAAAATTAATTTGGAGAAAAAAATACATATCATTTTTATATAGTTTATCTTTGGAGGGTAGAGCAAATTTTTTAAAATTAAAAAATATCATTTTATGTTTATTTTTGTGAAATTAATTTCTATTTAAAAAAAATTAAAATTAATTTTAGAAAATCAAACCAAACATATTTTCCACTTTTTTCTTTTCTGTTCTCTCTTATCTAATTATTTTTTTCTCTTTTCTCTCTTTAAGTTACAATCAGAGTGTTAAAAAAAAAAAGTGCTTTAAAATCTTGGCCGTCGAAGTCTGTACACCAAAGATGAGTTCGGGGTCAAGACCAGTTACTGATTTAGGCAAGGAGAGTGTTGAAACGGGACTGTTCCTGATTTTATTTCGCATCTGAGATCGTCATTTAAGCCGGGTGAGTTCGACAAAGTGCAACAGATTTTAATGGCTCGAGAAGAGAACATGAAGAGTGAAATTGCTCTTTGGAAGAAAGAGTATGAATATATGGAAAAGAAGAACTTGGAAATGGCAGCAACAAATTTTAAGATCCAGGAGGAGCGAAACAAGTATAAGGAAGAGCGGAATGAGCTCAGAGAGAAAAACAAACGTCTTAAGGTAGAAGATAATATTCATCGTGAGATAGAGGAAGGTCACTGTAAAAGATTGATGAAGGCTGAAGAGAAATATGAAAAGCTATTGGAAAGGCATAGACAGGTTCAGAGTGAGAACGTAAAACTTGTTTTGATGCTTACAGCGATGAATTCTGCGAAGAATAAATCTATGTATGAGCTTGAGATTAATAAGAAGAGGTTTGAGGAATTGATTTTGCGAGTTTTGCGTGTGGAGGATGAAGCTTCAATGTTGATGGTTGAGGGTCATGCGTGTGAGAAAAAGAAAGAGGATGTGGGAGCTGAGAGGCCAGTTTCTGATAAATTGATGGCGGAGAAAACTTCTGACAACGGAAAATCACAACATGAAATGGCTGTTGGAACTGTGGATGAAAGCTTGGCCAATCTACAAAGTAATGGGAGTTCATCAAATTGCGTTGAAGAAATCAATTCTATGGCAGGTTCTGACTCTGTTGCTGTTTCTCTGGGAGTCGGAAGCAATCGTTTGCAGGAGGCTGGTATATTATTAAAATTTTTATAATTTTTTTCAGTCTGGACTTTTCTTAGCTACCTTATTACACCATATTGATTTTGGTTAATAAATTAATTTGCATTTTCTTTTCTTTTTCAAGCTTATGGCATCTGAGTCGATTTAATAAGCCTGATCTTTTGTCTGTTTAGTTCCATGATGGGCCTGCTTAAGGAGACCACATTAATGTAGAATGTGTTGGTGATAATTACAAATAAAATACTAGAAAATACAAATAATAAAAATTGCAATAATTATTGAAAGGACTGAGGGCGGGAAATTTGCTCTCTTTAAGGAGATTCAAGCCCTCTGCGGTTAGGCAAAACCTCACACTGGTGCAGCAGAAAAAATCTTGACTTGTCCCCCCCAGGATATAACAGCCCGACTAAGTCGTATGGTTCACTAATACTGCACAACTGATTGAACCAAAAGCTTTATCACATACACTTTTTTTATTTGCCTGATAATCTCACACAAAACATAATAAAGCAACAAAAAACTTCTTCCATGTTCCAAGATAAGAAGTTAGCTCAATATATAAGATAGAAAACTTGGAGGGCAAGTTTTCTAGGAGACTTGGTGGATAAGAATAGGAAAGGAAATTGGTAGGCAATTTCCTTGGAAGACTTGGAGACTTGAATTGGAAGACTTGGGAGACTTGGAAGACTAGACTAGGCAAACAAGAAGACTTGACTAGAAGACTTGATTGGTGGGCAAGCAAACTTGGTAGAAAAGAAAAGAAAATCAAACCTATAACACATTATAATATTAAATATCTGCTAACAGAATGTTTTTAATTGCACTATAATTTTGCGACGTGCACAGTGCATGGAAGTTGAATAAGTGGAGAGGAATAGAAATAAAATAAAGTTGAAGTACATTCTTTCTACCAAAAGTCAAATCAGTGGTTGGATGGGTTTTAATACTCCTATATTTCCCATTTTAGCGTTGCCCTTAACCAGAAATGGCAAGGTTATTAATATGGTTTAAGGAACAATGACAAAGACGCCAACATGGCCCTTTTGAACTTCATAAATTGGGTCTATTTATTGCGTTGATGTAGCTTGAGGTATTATTATATGACTAAAATACTCGTATAAGGTTGTTTTGGTCATTTCCTATATTTAGAGTGGTGGCTATGGTTGATCTTTTGGCAACTAGGTTACATAAATAGAATGTAGATGTGAAGGGAGGACATGATCTTGATGACTAGAAAAATACATTTTACATGCTAAGGGTTGTTTCTTGAAATCATGAGTGCACTTGCTTGGAGATTGGGATGATTGAGTGGGTCAATGTTTTATTTGAGGGGATCCTTTTTAAGTATTGGCTGAACATGTACACATGCCATTGCAAACGTATGCTTTGGCATACAACAGATCGTTTCATGGTCTTGTACCCAAATTTAGTAAATATTGTATATCTACACAAAGTTTCATGTCCTTCGTGTGCCGCCTTCAATGTACTTCAACTAATAAATGAGTGTACCCTTTTTATCCAACATTATATATTATACCATCTTCAGGAAAAATGAAAGGAAGAAATAGATAAGTGTTATGTTTAATGAAATAAAAAATAGTTATCAAGAAATTTTTTCTTTTCATGTTGGATTAAAACTAATTATGTGAATGAATATTTTACTTTATTTTTTTTATATGAGAGAGGAAGAACATGTTAGTTTCAACCATAGTGCTTATGAACAAGTTTAGCATTACTTCAAACATTAAATGTCAATATTTGATATCTGACTGGTATGTGGTATTATATGGACATGTTTGGCACTCGTTATTAAAAAAGGGTACTAAGTGACCAATTTGATGTGGCATGCAATCAACAGTTTTTTTGTTTGGCCAGATATGTTGGAAACGTTGCCCATTTCATTACTTCAGTGTGTTATGTTTATTATTTATACATAATTTTGTCTTTATCCTTTTTTTTTTTTGGCTGTGGGTATTTGTTGACTACTTTTTTTGATAACAGAGAATGAACGAAATGCGAATTGGAAAAACGAAATGAAAAGGAAGCGACAGTGTGGCATTTAGTTAAAAAATGCTATGGAAAATGGGAAGCAAAAAGTAATAGAGAATCTGATGAGGAGTTTATATGAAGGAGCTAGTAGTAGGATCGTTAATAAGATTACTCTGGAATAGTTGAGGAGTTTTATCATGAGCCAAAGTGAATAATTAGAGATTTTTTGTGTAATGAATATTGTGTGTCATAATTAGAAAAAAACACCCAAGGGCCTAGAAAAAAATTATGGGAAGTGTTTTCTCATAAGTTTTCCTGGCATTTCCTGTGTGCTTTTATGAAAAGTTTCCTTTATTTTTGCTTAAAGTTTCATAATGTTTTGGATATGCCTTCTTGTGGGTTCTCCTAAATTTTTCAGGAAGATTTGTCCTAGCTCCTGAAACAAATTTTTCTCTCCAAAACCCAATATCCCAACCATATTGGGTTGGCTTACTGATATCAGGTTTCATTCTTGTCAGGAGTGTTTCTTTACTTCTTCTTCTTCTTTTTCTTTTTCAAAAGAGTATTTGCCACTTGCCTGTTACCAGGTCAACTCATTGCCAATATTGTTACAATTGCCAATACTTAAAAACCATTAGGTTGAGGTTTTCATAAAGGAAGAATCTACCAAACTGTAGCATTGCTAACAGCATAAAGCCTTAGAGGAAGGTTATGTGACAAGGAGAGGAGATCCATGAAACTTTTAGGTTTGTTAGATATTTTCATGATCAACATTTCTTAAATTGCAAAATAAGCTGAGTAGCTAACATTTTTTGGAGGTAATGGGAGATGAAAATGTTCGTTGTAGTCATTCTATTGTGTTAATTGTGTTGAAAATAAATTAAAAAAAAATTGCTGATTTGCATTGATAGTGGAGTCAGATAAGGTAGGATTTGTTGAACTTAATTTAGACCGTTCATCTTTTAGTGCTTGCCTAGTAGATCATCCATGTAAGAAATTAGGATCCGATATTAGTAGCCATATGATTGGATCATATTTGTCTTAAATAAAATAAACGGTCTATTCTGGAAATCATACTTGTTGTCTATTTTTTTCAAGACAAATGTGATCCATAGTATATAGCTGCAGATGTTATTAATTGTCTAATGTTCAAAAGCGAGGACTGAGAAATATTTATGTATAAATGACAAAAATCTAAACAACAAAAAAGAAAGAATCAGAATTGGTTAATAGTCTTTCACCTCTCCCTTCATTGTGACATGGCTTGGCTTATATGGGGATCTTCTTTGTGCGGTTTTTGCTTTTGTGATTCATGCTTATATGGGCTAATGTTCTTGTGTTTCTTTTTTTTTGTTTTTGTTTTTGTTTTGGGTGAATAATGTTCTTGTGTTATGCTTGCTGATTTCTGTAATATTGAAAGGGAGTATTGTTGAAATTAGACAAAGCCTTTTGCTAAATCATCTTGTTTTCAAGTAGAGGCTTGTAGTTGAATTACTAGATTTAGTGGTTGCATATTAACTTGTGACTCGTGAACTCATGTTTCTTTTTGTAAGTGTAGTAATTTGGTGGTGTGGCTTAAGGTGATCTACTTGTAAACTTATCTCCTATTAGGTTCCACTTATGCCAATGATTTGACTGTTCCTTTATGATTTTTTTTATTTTTATTTTAAATGTGTTGGAAATTATCTCTCTTTTTTTGGAATTATTTTTGAGATACTGGTGAGCAACCAGAGTTGGCCTTGTATTACAGTTGGGATCTGGCACTAATTAAATTACTTGAAAAGGCCAAAAAAATAACATTGGAGGTGTGAACCATCTATTTAGTGACTCAGTTTTGGAGCACATTAGCCATATTTTAGTATATTTCCTATGAATCAATTTTTTATTTTATTTTATTTTTTTAAGTCAATAGTGCCAACCGGAAACTGTTTTTGATAAAGATCTGTCTGTGTCTGTTGCAGGTGCACATTCTTTCATCATGGCTTGCAACAACAAAAAGCCCATCCAAGATCAGTTGGTGCTTGAAAGAGGGAGCTCCAACAAAGTGAAGAATACTTCTGTGGCACGTGGCAGGAGAACTGGATATGGAGTTATCATTGACTTGGATGATAGTGATGATGAGATGCCTACGAAGGATGGAACAACTAGCGTGCCCAATGTTGTTGCTTCAGGATTTATTCTGAGTGATAAAGAAATAGGTAGTGCACATTTTCATCAGACTGGTGATGAAAATGGGAGAAGTTGCACAGAGAATCGCCTCCTGGATTCAAGTACCAAAAGAAAAAGAGGTCCATGCACTAATATTGATGTGAGTAAGAATGATGATGACGATGATGTTGATGATGACATGACTCCAATTAATAAACTTAAAACAAAGGCAACTCAAGAGTTGATTACAGATGGGGGTGATGGTTCTGACAGTGCAGATAGTTCTTCTGACATTGAAAGTACGATTAAAAAGCTCTGAAGTAGGAATGATGATAATAAAACATGGTTATTTGAAATTGACATGATTTCAGCATGTCAGAACGATCCCAAACTATGCATGAATGCTGTTTGTGCTCTTTATAGGCAGCAATTGCGTAAGGGGCAATCCGTTAATGGCTCCTCTTTGACCAAGAATCAAGGATTTACTGCGTTTGATTTAATGAGGTATAACTAAAAAGAGGCAAGCGGTTTGTTGATTCCGTTCCTTGATTACCTTCGGTAATAATTGCGATAAATAGTTCACCTAGCTACTAAAATTAATACATTGCATCACAACACATAGTGCACCACTTTGCTTATGAAGGATAGCTGCAACTGATGTATACTACTAGGTCAGGCCTCCATTCTTACATTTATAAGATAAGTATATATATTATGTTATGTTACTTTTTACAAATTACAGTTTGCAGTATGTTATATCTTTTTTCTTTTCTTTTTCGCTTTTTCGTAACTTATATCTCATGGTGATTTCTTGTTAAATTTGCACAATTTGGTAATTTTTTATGATTGCTATTTGCATTTTAAAAGATTTTGAGAATTTGCCTATGTTGGAAGGTTATTTATGTTTATAACCAACACGTGGAAAATATAAAAACATAAAAAGGAAACAACAATTGAAAAGAAAAGAAGAATAGCAAGAGGAGGTGATTTTGGTTTCATATGTACTCATAGAAGCGTATAGATATTTTTTTCCCTGAACAAGTGGATGCGACATATTACCTTGTGTGATTTATGGTTTCTTTGATATGATTCTTGGGATCCTGATTCGATGCACATACTCTATAATCAACTGCTTTCTCTCTCTTAAGACACAGTTACAGAGAGATGATTAGAGACATTGAACAGGTGGATACTCAACTATCAATTTTTAGAAAATATACGTGTATGTGGAAGAAAAAATATTAAATATTTTTTAATTTCAAAAGAAATCTACAAAATTGTTTTGGCAACACAGCCATGTTTCTGTAGTAATGAACTACCAGGTTGTCCAGTTTCTTTTCTTAGAAAATTAATATACGATATGGTGCATCCATGTTTATGCCCGCATGCATTTTATGTATTTCTTGGAACGTCATGTATATGTCATGTGAACTTGCGGATCTAGGCTCCCGAGTCACATACCTATTCTTCACTTAAAATTTTGTATTGTCCTATTGGTATTGAATAATTACTGGTCTGTTTATGAAGAGAAGTTACTATGTATTGAATAATTATTTGTATTGTCCATATTTTTATTAACTTGTTACCTTCGAAGGTTTGTCCAGTGTAAAGGGCAGCACATGATAGATAATTGATCTAGTCACGGGACAAAAATATCTAAACGATCAGTTTATGACTAGATGTTACTATGTTTTCTGTAGGCAAATAGAATAGGTTTCATGTCTACTAATGGATGTTACTCTGCCACAGCTGCAGTACAAGTAGGGAAGGTTAATGATATTGTTTTGGATATTCCTTCGTTGTCCCCTTAAAATAGTATCATTATGTCACCCTTTACTAGTAGGACCATGCATATACATTGCTGCTCTTTGTATTAATTTGTGTGTACAAATTTTGTACAGGGGAACTGCTTTTGGCGAATATCTTACTGCTGGGGATCCACAAGGTAAACTGAATAAATCTGTTGCAGAGTTGCAGCAATATGATCCACAGGGTCTTGATTACTGTAGAAAGTTGGCCATGCGTTATTCGCACCAGTTATTTGAGATTCACCAAAAAAAGGAAGATCCTTTTTTCCTCCCTACCTAAGATAATTTGTCACTTGTGCAAATCATAGTGGAGTATACCATTGCCAGAAGCGGATCCAAATTCGATGGGATTGTTGGGGTTTAATGTTTTCTCATGATTATAAAACACTTTCATTTTATTTTTTCGTATGGTTGTTTATGTGAATTTATGACATTATATGTTTCGTGTGTGTGTTTTCTTTGGCTGTAACTTGATGAATTCTTGAACCCCCTTAAATTCTGCACATCATATAAATCTTGTTTTGTTGAATACAATCAAGCATAGCATCAATACGGTTACTGTTTTTGTGAAGTAGAGCATTGTAGTTGTTGTGAGCTTTGTTATTGGAATCTTTGTTTTTAGAATCTTATGATTCGCGATTCAATTCACGATTTGATTTATTATTTTTGTAAAATTAATACAAATTTATGGGTGAATCTATTTTGGAAGTGAATCTAGTATATTGCATGATTCACGATTTGATTTATTTTTTTCGATTCATACAATTTTTGAAATTATTGTATTTGACATATTTTTAACTCTCCTTTTCTTTAGTGAAAATATCATAATATAACTTGTAATAGCATTTAATATCAAAATAACCAATATGGATATATATATATATGATTTTTTGTTATTTTAGTGATCATGAAGTTTTTAATAGGATCTAATTAGATTCAGTCAGACCTAATATGTTTTTAACCGTTCTTCTTTTTTTTTTCTCTTTAAAAAATCATAATGTATCTTCTAAAGATATTTAAAATTAAAGTTACATTATGAATTATCTATTATCATTTTATTAAATTAAATATAATTAAATATTATATGTGTGAGGTCAGTTATATATGTGTGAGTAAAACAGTGTCAATTTGTTGAGAACGATGGTAGATGCAACGAAAAAATTGCCACCATCATCACCACTACTCTACTATCACCATTTGTTTTTGATTGGCTACTGTCCCACTCTTGATGTTACCGACTAGGGGTGGACATCAATTGTGTCGGGCTAGGTTGGGTTGGACTGGATTTGTATATAAGAATTTGATGGGCCACTGCCCCACCCTTGTAGTTACCAAGTGTAGACATCAACAGAGGGTGGGCTGATTTGCATAGAAAAAATGTGTAACGTCGAGTTCAACTTGTAGTTGCTGATTATGGCCTCGTTTGGGAAGTGGTTATTTTAGTAGGTTATTTGACTTTTTGATTATATTAGTAGTTTATTTTAGTTTTGTGTTTGGGAAGATGAGATGAATTTTTAGTTCAGTTGTTGTATTAGAAAGTGTATTGAAATGATGTTTAAATTTAAAATGACAAATTTATCTCTAAAAATATATATATTTAAATTGATTTCAAGGGGTAAAACCGTAATTTACTCATTGCTTGTCATGTAATTTGTAGGTCGTGACACATCGGCAAAGAATTTTTTTTTTTTTTTTGAAAAAAGTCAACAAAGATTGATTTTAGGCTTTTATCTCAAATCAGACTATTTTAGCCTCATTTTGGGCTTCCCAAACAGCGCCTATATGTGGACATCAACATGGCCGATTCGGGCGGGCTGGATTTGTATGAGAAAAATGTGTGATGTCAAGTTTGACTTGATTTTAAGACTTTTTGAATTAAATCAAGTGAGAATTTGTGGAAGAAACAACAAAAGGAAAAAATTAAAAAAAAAAAAAAAAAGAGGTTTCTGTTTCATTCACTTTTCCTTTAATTTTAATTTTTAATTTTTTACAATTTTCTACTCAAATTCTTAAATACAAATTTTTTAAACCTCAAATTGGCCAATATGATAATTATTTGAATTTGAGCCATTAATAAAATCTAAAAGTAAATGAAATTGAACCTTTTAATTTAATAAATGTTTGAATTTAAGCACAAAAAAGAAACAGAGTATATTTGATGTCGCTTATGGGACATCTTGATTTTTCAAGTGAACTGTGGGGACATATTTTGAGTACCAACACGTGGCAGGTGGCCGACGTGTCACCGAGGTGCCACGTGTCTGGTCGTGATCGAGGTGATCTCGGTTAGGCCGAGGTTATCTCCGAAGATATCGGAATCCGAGATAAGCGGATAGGGACAAGAGTCCTAGAATGAAGAGGAACTCAACTCGGATATGGACAAGAGTCCTAGATTGGGAGAAGACTTCGATTTGGGTAAAGATAAGACTCTTAGAGAGTTTATCTGATCCCAATCGAGTCCCAGATTAGCAGTAATCCTAAGTCCATTAGGGCCAGGCTCCTATTGGGACTAGGATTGTATTGGCTATAAAAGAGAGGCACCCCCATGGGTCTAAGGTATGTTTTTTATACTCAAGCTAGTGAGTTAAGCACTTGATTATCTTTGAGAGATATACTGACTTGATCGTCGGAGTGCCCCCGGGTGGAAGAACCACCGCCGGAGTCTTTTCTTTCTGTGCAGATTACAGGGAGCCGTCTACTCTGCCTGTGTTCTACCGCTGAATCACTAAGGAGGGCAGTGTGATCGGAAATTCACTCACACAATTTGGCGCCGTCTGTGGGAAAGAAAGAAGAATAGATGGCCAGTGACGGACAAAAGGATCGGATTGAAGACAAACACACCTGCTGGGAGTAGGAGACCTATCGACCTCGACACTGAAGGGGACGACCGCAACACAGAAACTCGTGACCAGAGTCACGGAGTGAAAGACGCCGGCCAGGAAGGTGACGCATCAAAGACAACAGATCGAAGCGGATACTACAACAAAGATGACCTCCAGGTATGGAAGGATAAATACCTGCGGATGAACGAAGACCCTTCCGGAAGGATGCAAAGGCGAGGGGCATGAGCACTCCCAAAGAGATGACATTCAAGTATAGAAGAGCTCAGCCTAAGTGAGCAGATCCTGGATTCCAGATCCGGATCCGAGAAGACATCATCTCGGCCTAGATGAGTAGGCCCGAGAAGACGAGAGCTCGACCTAAGTGAGCAGATCCTGACTCAGATCCGGATCCTAGAAAACATGATCTCGGCCTAGATGAGTAGGTCCCAGAAAAGAAGAGCTCAAACCGAGTGAGCAGATCTAAGAAGATAAGATCTCGGAGCTTAAGTCCGAGAAGAGAAGAGCACAATGAGCAAATCTAAGATCCCAGAGGATAAAAAGGAAACACACAAGATCAGACTAAAGTTGGCGGGGTTGAAAACCCCGACCTAAATCCAAAGATAATGCTTAACTGAAGTTAAGCCGAGATGATGTTTAACCGTAGTTAAACCAAGAAGATGCTTAACTGTAGTTAAGCCGAGAAGATGCTTAACCGTAGTTAAGCCGAGAAGATTCTTAACCGAAGTTAAGCCAAAGATAATGCTTAACTGAAGTTAAGCCGAGATGATGTTTAACCGTAGTTAAACCAAGAAGATGCTTAACTGTAGTTAAGCCGAGAAGATGCTTAACCGTAGTTAAGCCGAGAAGATTCTTAAACCGAAGTTAAGCCAAAAAGATGCTTAACTGTAGTTAAGCCGAGATGATGTTTAACCGTAGTTAAACCAAGAAGATGCTTAACTGTAGTTAAGCCGAGAAGATGCTTAACAGTAGTTAGGCCGAGAAGATGCTTAACTGTAGTTAAGCCAAGAAGATGCTTAACAGTAGTTAAGCCGAGAAGATTCTTAACCGAAGTTAAGACCAAAGATTCCTTAACACTTGTTGAAATTTGTAGCAATTTACAAGTTGTTGAGCTGAAACCATTCCTTAACGCTTGTTGAAATTTGTAGCAATTTACAAGTTGTTAAGCTGACAAAGATTCCTTAACACTTGTTGAAATTTGTAGCAATTTACAAGTTGTTGAGCTGAAACCATTCCTTAACGCTTGTTGAAATTTGTAGCAATTTACAAGTTGTTAAGCTGACAAAGATTCCTTAACACTTGTTGAAATTTGTAGCAATTTACAAGTTGTTGAGCTGAAACCATTCCTTAACGCTTGTTGAAATTTGTAGCAATTTACAAGTTGAAGATAGACCGAGATCATTGTCTATCGCTTGTTGAAATTTGTAGCAATTTACAAGTTGAAGATAGACCGAGATCATTGTCTATCGCTTGTTGGAATTTGTAGCAATTTACAAGTTGAAGAAAGACCGAGATCATTGTCTATCGCTTGTTGAAATTTGTAGCAATTTACAAGTTGAAGATAGACCGAGATCATTGTCTATCGCTTGTTGAAATTTGTAGCAATTTACAAGTTGAAGATAGACCGAGATCATTGTCTATCGCTTGTTGAAATTTGTAGCAATTTACAAGTTGAAGTTAGACCGAGATCATTGTTTATCACTTGGTGAAATTTGTAGCAATTTACAAGTTGGTTAAAAACGAGATGACGCTTAACCGAAGTTAAGCCGAGGTGATGTTTTTACATGTTGAAATTTGTAGCAAAGGTGAAGTTAAGCCGATATATGATATTTTAATCGTCTGTTAAAATTTGTAGCAATTCTGAGTTAAAGAAATTTGTTTAAACACTTGTTGAAATTTGAGAAAAGTTTATAAGTATATATACTTGTTGAAATTCATGAAAAGTTTGCAGGTCAGTATCTTGCCGAAGTAAAGTTTGTAGTTATTATACCCGAGGTATGTAACCCCGAGAAGATTGCACAAAGAAGGCAAAGAATGAAAGGCACGCAGAATATTCTAAGTATAGAATCATACGAAGGCAATCAAGAAAAGACAAAAGCACAAGCATTTAGAGAAGGAAAGTTGAATTAGACATTCAAGAACAAAGGGGCACATCGGCCATATGCAGAGCTTACATTGTCTAAAGGTACAAGAGTACAAACGACAAGGAAGGAATAATGCTTAACCGAAGTTAAGCCGAGATGATGCTTAACCGAAGTTAAGCCAAGATGATGTTTAACCGAAGTTAAACTGAGATGATGCTTAACCGAAGTTAAGCCGAGATGATGTTTAACCGAAGTAAAACTGAGGTGATGCTTAACCGAAGTTAAGCCGAGATGATATTTAACCGAAGTTAAACTGAGATGATGCTTAACCGAAGTTAAGCCGAGATGATGTTAAAACCCGAGAAAAGTTTACAAGCAGAGTTAAAATCGAGAATGAAGAAATGGCTTAAACACTTGTTGAAATTCTAAGAGAATTTACAAGTTAAAGAGTGCACAAAGTTAAATGTCGGCAAAAGATTCATCGGAGTCAAACGTCGTTTTGGTTAGAACAGAACCACTAAGTGCACGCCAGAAGTGGTGACCAGAATTGTGAAAGGAATAAATGCTTCAAGAAACAGCGATGATAGTTTGCAAAGGCCAAGAGAAAGAGGGTCTAAAGGGGGCGAATTAAATACCAGAAGTTTTAATACATCAGTGAAAGAAGAACACATCAGTCTGTGACTACTGACGAAGCCAACTTCCCTAATGTGATCCTAAGTGCAACTTATGTTCACATTAGGGGCGAGAAGATGCAGGAGCAAGGAATGATAACACTTGTTGAAAATTTTTGAGCAAATTACAAGATGAGTTAAGAAGATTATGAAGTCTACCACTTTGTAGCAATTTACAAGTTTGGTATAGCCGAGATAACACCGAAGAGCGTTTCGAGATATGATCATCCGAGATGACCAACTAGCTTGTTAAGAGCTGAGAAGGTTGGCAGATACAAAAATGAAGACCTTAGAGAACTGAGATGATGAAAGCAAGAACGTCGGACTGATCTGCTTCGACGAACGACGATGGTTTAGCCTCGGCAGTCAATTTGAGAAGCTTCTTTACCGTTAGCTCGGCATCAATTTCAAGAAAGAAGCAAAACTACTTGGCATCAGCAAAAGACAGTTGGAAAGAACTTCTCGGACCTTCTCGAGCTCAGCATCGATCTCCCGAAGAGTTTGATCAAAGCTCTTCTCGGCAATTGGCACCTCAGAGTTTGAAGGCACGGATAGAAAGCAAGAATTTGGAAAAAGACACAGAAAACAGAAAACAGAATGTAATTCGTAAATCAAAAATGGTGATGAAGCTATCAGGAAATCAAGACAAAAAGATTGCACAGGTGTGTCAAACCAAAAACAGTGGCAGAAATCAGCAGATATATGAACAGTGTGTATTCAAGAAAGATGATTTGGAAACAACGGGTAAAACAGCAATGGTGGTTAACAATGAAGCAGAGCTTCTTGGAAAGCAACAAGAAATAAAACTAGGAGGAACAGTGGCTTACTAGAAAGAGGGAAGCCGGAATGAGAATTGCCGAAGTCCGACGACGGATGCGAAAATGACAGAATGACATAAGCTTCACGGCGGAAAGGAACGAAGAGCGATTCGAGCTTGAAAGCTTGGAACAATGACGGATTTAAGCAAAAGAGCTAGAAAGAGAAAAAGCCAGATGATTGAATAAAGAGAAAAATAAGAGTCAAGAGGATGACAAAGTTCAAAGATAAAGCCAAGTGTACAGGCACTAAGTAAGTAAATGAAGAAACAAGAAAGTAATGGCCCAGGCACGATGCTAGCAACAGAAAGTGGATATGGCAAGAACAGTGCCAGGCATTCAAACAATTCAAAACTTGAAAACAGACGAAAATAGAAGGCAACAGAGGGCAAGTAAACGGATTCAGAAGGGTTATGAAAGATTGAGCTTAATAAAAGAGTTTATGAACCTACCAAGATAAGTGAACGCCGATATGAAGATCGCCAGAGTCAAATAGATGACTGGAAATCGGGAACTCACCAGAGAGTGTGAGTGGAGCAGTTGCAAAGCTCTTGGAGTTTACGAATTAATGGAACCAGAACCTCGGCTAGGAGGTATGATCTCGAATAGCTTGGAAAGCATGAAGCTTGATACTTGACAGAAGTAGACAGTAGAGTCCAGGAAACTTTGAGGTCGGCGAGTTTGATCTCGGACAGAGGGGCACAGATGAACGAACAGTGTAGGTTCCATCACCTCAGAATACCGAGGTAATAGAACCTAGGGGGCAGTTGTGGGGACATATTTTCAGAGTACCAACACGTGGCAAGGTGACGCCGACGTGTCAGCCGAGGTGCCACGTGTCCTGGTCGTGATGCCGAGGTGATCTCGGTTAGGCCGAGGTTATCTCCGAAGATATCGGAATCCGAGATAAGCGGATAGGGGACAAGAGTCCTAGAATGAAGAGGAACTCAACTCGGATATGGACAAGAGTCCTAGATTGGGAGAAGACTTGATTTGGGTAAAGATAAGACTCTTAGAGAGTTTATCTGATCCCACCGAGTCCCAGTTAGCGATAATCCTAAGTCCATTAGGGCCGGCTCCTATTGGGACTAGGATTGTATTGGCTATAAAAGAGGCACCCCATGGGTCTAAGGTATGTTTTTATACTCAAGCTAGTGAGTTAAGCACTTGATTATCTTTGAGAGATATCTTGACTTGATCGTCGAGTGCCCGGTGGAAGAACCACCCGAGTCTTTTCTTCTCTGCGAGTTACAGGAGCCGTCTACTACTGTTCTCTGGCTGAATCACTAAGGAGGGCAGTGTGATCGGAAATTCACTCACACATGAACCTTGGCCATCCATATCCAGTCAGAATCCGGATCCTCCGTCGCACTCTCCTGTGCCTCTTCCCTGTCGCCCTCCAAAGCGACGTCGTTTTGGAAGGTTTTTTTTTCTTTTCTTACCAAATTTAGAGAGAGAAAGCAGAGAGAGAAAGAGTAACAGAAATGGACCCTCACGGCGGCATCAGCTGCAGCAGAGCGGTGGCTCCTCATCGCCGTGGCGGCATCAAGAAGAAAGCGGAGGCGGAGCTGTGGCTCCTCATCGCCGGCCGTGGGGGGTGGGAGAGGAAGGGGTAGACAGCTAGCAATGAAGGAGGCTCACCTAACGTCACTCCAAACCCTAGCTCTCGTCTCTTCCCTTGCTTTCTATCTCTCTCTCCATTCTCTACTTTCAAACTCTTCTTCCCATTCCATTCTCTCTCTCTTTCCAGACTAGAGAACCCCAGAAAATGCCCAGAAAAAGTTGTTCTATTTTTTTTTGTTTTCATCCATGCTCTGTTTTCACCACCAAAATCAACAAACATTTGCTCTCAATTTGTAAAGAAATGGGGAGAGTTCAATGCAAATTTTTTTTTATCATTATGAAAATTATATAATAAAAAAACAATTTATGTATGTAGATTCTCATCTGGGTTTGAATGGGTTTTTATCATATAATTTATGAATGGTGTGGGTGTGGGTGTGGGTGTGGGTGTGGGTGTTTGAATGGGTTTTTTTCTTAAGTCACTAAATTTCTCATCTGGGTTTTCATAGACATTTCAACCTTATGTATGTAGATTCTTCTCAACCCATCTGGGTTGAAAAATTTTACCCATCTGGGTTGAAAAGTTGGGTAGAATTATTTATACATAAATTTTTATAGATTCTTCTCAACCCATCTGGGTTGAAAATTTTCTGAGTTTTTTCAGAAAAAGTTGTTCTATTTTTTTGTTTTCATCCATGCTCTGTTTTCACCACCAAAATCAACAAACATTTGCTCTCAATTTGTAAAGAAATGTAATAATGTTGAACCAAAATTTAAAAATGCAAAATTGTTCCACAGAAAACAAATTTTCTGGGCATTTTTCTTTCGAGACTAGAGAACCCCGAAAATTTTGCATTTTTTTAATGTCAAGAACGAAATTTGTTTTGTAGATTAGTTAAGATTAGATTAGATTTTGCATTTTTAATTTTTCTGGGCATTTTCTTTCCAGATTAGATGTCAAGAAGAGAAACCCTCTCGACCTTCTTGCTCGAAAATTTTCCCGAGAAAATCTCGAGAAAGTTCGCATGATCACGAGCGGAGACAAGAGAGAGCTTCAGTCCAAGGAATGGTTGCTTGATCAATGGTGATTTTGGGTAAAAGCGGAGAGAGAGAAGCAGATAAGTTAATGGCGATGGGATCGGAGGTCTCAGGTGCATGAAGTGGGGGAGTCAAACACATTCAAACGCATCAGCTGTACACAATACACATATGATATATGTATCTATCTAAACTATATGTATATATATATATATTCACACTGTTGTGTAAAAACAAACACAGACCAACAACATTCCTCAACCTCCTCTTTCTCTCTCCTTTTTTGACCAACAACATTCCTCAAACACAGACCAACAACAAACACAGACTCCCCGTGTTTGAAGTGGGGGAGTCAGAGGTATCTCAGGTGCATGAAGATGAATCCAAATGGCGAAGTCTGTTCTGCCGATCGGAGGTCTTCAGCTTCCGAAGTAGATAAGCGTTTGATCGAAAAAAAAAAAAAAACCTCCAAAACGACGTCGTTTTGGAGGGCGACAGGAAAGAGGCACAAGAGAGTGCGACGGAGGATCCGGATTCTATCCAGTAGTGCCAAAGATGTTGTTAAGAAGATGCCACAGGCTGATCCTAAAGAAAGGGCTTCTGCAACTGAAGTATTAAGCAAGTTCAAACCCTGAAAAGATTGTTGAGAATGTAGTAATAGCCTCTAGGTAACTATGGAATGAAAACAGAAAAGGAGAGAGTTATTTTATTATTTTATTATTTTTTTTTGGAGCCAGACGCCCTGAGCACACGAGACCCCGATGAGTCATTAAGGAGCAATTGCTAAAGGCCTTGAGGGGATTCTAGCAAAAAAACTGGACCCTTTGTTTACAATGCAGGCCTTAGTGTCAAGGTTATTAAAATTAGAATCTTACGTTGAATTGTTGGAGGTGTTTATAGAATCGGATCGTAAAATCGGATCGAGAATCATAAGATCATATTGAAAAAGACAAATCACATAATAATTTAATTTAAATAAATATTTCTTAAAAAATATACACAAAATGAGCTTATATTCTATTAAAAAGAAATAAAGATATTGTGAAAAATATAATACTCCATGTAAAATGTATATATAATATTATACAATAAAAAACTCGATGATAAAAGTTTTGTATTTTATCAAAAAAGAAGGTAAAGAAGAAGAATTTTATAACAAAATATTTTACAATCTACAATAATGCATAAAAAGTGAAAAACAAATATTTAACAAAGTTGGATATGAAAATAGATTAAAAATAAAAGAACAACTTAACCAAATGATAAGGTAAGTCGTTAGTATCCCTCGTGGAACGGATTCGAGTCACAAAAATAATCTCTCCAAAAATTAGGATAAAGTTGCAATCATCCTACCTTCCTTAGACTCTGCTAAAGCGAAGTTTGTTTTTCTAACTAGTTAATTTTCTTAAATTACCGCAATATTTGAATATTTGTTTTTTAGTTTGTTTTTCTTAGTCTATTTGACTCGATACTACTAAATTTTTATTATTGATTTTGAACATATAAATTGATATTTAGACAATAAATATAAAATTTATAATAAAATATGTCATACAATACAAACTAAGACTTGTAAATTGGGTCAGATATAGGTCGGATAGGATCAGATTCAGATCGAGATTCCATGATCCTATAAGATCCCATTACCAAGATCGAAAGATCCTACCTATAAGAAATTTTTTACACGATCCGGATCGATTGTACTCAAATGAATCGTAAGATCGTAGAATCGTAAGATCCGAATTGAGATTCTGATAAGCATGCTTAGTGATACACTCAATATATTGATTGATCTCTTGGTCACACCCTTCCTATACTAAAGTTTCCTGGCCATTTTCTATTTGAAATCTTGGCAGTTTGCATTAGTGACAATATCATACGGAAGGATTTGAATATTTAGTTCCTGCCACAAAATCCATTGTAGCTGTGGTAAAGGTCATGGCTCACTACAAGAAATCAGTTTTGTAGGGACAAATTTATTCCGTCTTTAAAAGTGTAATATTTATTGAGAAAAATTTTAGCCAACAAAAGTGTAATCTTCTGTCGCGAAGTTTGTCCCAAATGGCCCGTTCGGAAAAGTCAAAAAATGACTTTTAGAGACAAAATTTTGCATTTGTCACTATAAATAGATTTTTAGAGACAAAAATATGTAGTTGCAAAAAGTTTTGATTTTGACACAACCAAAATTTGTTTGTAAAAGTCTAATTATTATGGGAACAACAAAATTTATTTTTGAGACAACAAAAATTGGTCTCTAAAAGTTTAGTTTTTGGGACAAATGAAATTAATTTTTGAGACAATAGAAATTAGTCTCTAAAAGTTTAGTTTTAGGGACAAATGAAAGTGGTCTATAAAAGTTTGATAATTTTTTATTTTTTATTTTTATTTTTATTTTTGATTTTGTAACAATTAATCTAAAAATACTAGTTTGAACATCAATCTATATTTCTTGCTTGATTTCTCAACAACCAAACAGAAAATATCAAACATATCACCAAATCATCTGTTCATCTCCAAATTAAAATTCAACTACATGAAAAAAAAAAAAAGCTCATCACATTCAAAGAGGCTTAATCAAAAGATATTTCAATAACAAACAAATACCATGTTCTGATTCATTAGTATGTAACATCTTGATTGTATATCATAAATTGATAGAGATTTCAAAAGTATCATTTCCAATTTATAAGGTTAGTGTCATAAGTATTGTTTGTAGCATTCAATTATTCAATGAAAAGATTGTAATTAGAGTTATATCTACCTACATAACAAAACAACTCAACTCATAGTATCTTCTTCTCAATGGCTTCTTTGAAATGGCATTCAAAATCTAACAGAGAGCTCCCAAGCTTCAAATTGACACAAGCTTTCATAACCTGCATAGAATAGGCCAAACTCTCAAATAGATTACCAATTAAACATTATCCAATGACTTCGTTTCTGTACTCATTCCATATGAAACAATCATAATTCACACCCATTAACATCATTACATTCATTGGCTACTAGCTACAGAAAAAGGTGAAGGCAGATTTCAATTCCAGCAGAAATATAATAGGATTCTACCACCAAGAAGTTCTTAATAGTAGAAAAAATCCAAGCTACTAATCATAGAACTTAGGGCCTAAGAATTACTAATTTGCAGAAACAAATTAACAACAAAAACAAATAAGCCACGAATCATATTGGGAGCATTCAATAACAATAAACACGAGAAGCATAGAACACATGAATAGCTTTTGTTTTCAAAATAATACACCATGCTCAACAAATTGTTCAGATGCAGACATGAAAAACACAGAAGACAAAGACATCATAGATAATCACAAGAACATAAAATCAGTCACAAAGATAATGCATTGCCACTTTCAGCATCTTAAGTAACTCAGTGCTTCAAATCTAAGCACGTTTTGAGGCGATGTCTAATAACAAATAATATTATGATCCAAATGCTTGGTTTCATGATTTTGCTTTTTAATGAATACTGCATTGGTGGTTGGCTAGGAAGGGAGACACTCATTTAACTACTGGTCTTGACAACAACAAATTTGAACACAAGATCTCACAAGAAAATCCATAATCTTAAACAAACGAGCTTATGTTTTTCTCAAGGCCACATATGAATTCAGCTCATGAGATTTTCTATTCTAATTTATAGTTATTGAGGAAGAAAACCATGGAAGAATACTTCAAGCCAACTGAAGCAAAACATAGTGCAGACAAAGAAAATGTTTTCTGGATTTAGTGTATTAGGTTAATTTTATCTATAAACTAATAAATTCAACTCAATGATCAACATCAACTGTTGTAAACTTTGTTTTGCTTTGTTACAGTAATGTATATCAGTAATAAACTGTTTCTTTTTTTTTTTTTTTTTTTTTTTGCAGCCTCAGAAAGTTCAAAATTTTAATAATTACAACCTCATTTCCAGCACCTCCAAACTCTAACTCGTTTCTAGCACCTTCATTAGTGCCACCCCAACCCAACCCCTTCCTGTCACCTTCTCCTCTGTCACCCTCTCTTTCAATCTGAAGAGGCAACCTAATGATAATTGGTTTCTATCAAATTGGAGATTTCCTATCTCTATCCTGAAAAATGTTACTATTGTTCATACTGGCCGTGGTGTTTGCACTATTTCTGAAGCCTCTCATGTAATCAGAGATATTAGTCAAACCCAGAGAAAAGCCATATCCTTGTAAATATTTTCAGCTTCCTCTTGTTTCAATGTTATAAATAATCAACAATATATTAATAATGAACAGACCAATATCACAATCCAGAATGGTCAAGTAATATAAGCAAAAGTCAACCAACAATCTAGTACTGAATCCCCAGAACAAAAGATCAAAAACCCAGATCAGATTTCACACAAACAATCAAAAGGGACCTAGATCAGTGTCACGCCTTGAAGAAAACAATTCAGAAGATACTAAAAGCACAGTGATGTATAACCTGTACTAGCATATACTTGCAATCCAATCATATTAATATCCTAAGATTCATCAGATTTATTGAATGAAACAAATATCAATTACTCAAATATTCTAAAAAGGTGACTTACTAAGAAGAAGAATCAGTAGAGGGTCCTCTTCGACTGATCTGCTGCATCAAGAAGTCGACTTTGGCATTGTATTTCGTGCGATCGGACTCCAAGATTTGAATTCTTCCTACCAGCTCCTCATTGATTCTTTGTTGCTCTTCAACCTCCCTTGTAGTAGCCTCATTATCTCTCTCGAGTTGGGTACGGGCAAGTTTTCCAGATAATGTTGTACTTGGTTTTCGACCACGCCCTAAGCCTTGTATGTAGCCAACTTTTTGTCCAAATACCTCAATAGAAAGTTGCTCATCGGATATCGGGCAAGATCCAACTTCAATAGCTTTCTCAGCTTGTACTAGAATATTCATTAGTTGAGATAAAACTAAGTATCCATCCACATTTTATTAAGGATATAAGGAATGAAGGTACATAAAGATTGATGTCTTACATGTCTAATCTCAGTATCAGCGGTCTGTAATTAGGAAGCTACTCAACTATTTTATTATTCTTTTCTAGTTGAAGTTTCAACTATTATTGACAATTTTAAAGAACATTATTATCAAGAACATATATTTGATTTACATGGATTCATCTCTTAGGGAAAAATCAATATAGCAATTAATATAGGTCCAAAGTAGGTCATGAGAATACAATCACAGGAAAGCAATACATGATAAACAAGCAGCTAAAATCCATACCCAAGTTTGCTGCTTAATGTAAATTGAAGCATCAAGATATATACTGTCACATGCTAACATTTAGATGGCATTGAACTGCATCATTTTCACATGTTAACGTTTAGGAAGAATCCAAACATTTAAAAAAAAAAAAAAAAAAATTACTCAAAAAAAGAATCCTTATGGTGCTAGTTTGCAAGTTTGGAAGGGAATGTACCTTGAGCAGCTACAATGCACTTTATTTCCAAACAAACAACACAAGGGTCTAAGCATGCAGGAGTATTATCACTGAACCTCCATCCACATTCTTTGCAAATGACAAAAGACCCAATTTTTTTGTTTTGTATGAAAACAAGTAGTTCTAAAAATAAGAAAGCAGATCAACCAAAGCCAAATTAATTTCATTTTTTTTACGGTAATACTTAGGAATCTTCTCTGTAGGTTTATTCTGTTTGCTGAATTTGAAGATATCAAGAAAAATCTAAAATGACAATATGAAGAACAGATTAACGTATAATTGAAGATTTGAAGTTACTGATTAGACAGAGTAACAAGGAGATAAGTTTATGTGCATGTTGGTAGGCAAATGTGGTCCGGTATTGTTATGAATTTTGGAGGTTAACAAATTATCGGTACTACATTCAACCACTCATAATTCCATTTTCCCTCCGAATGTGAAATTGTTCCCCTCACTCCATCATGGCTTCACATTAACAGAGCATCAATTGGATGATCTATGATGGACTAAGGCCTAGATTGGACATGATCCTCATAATTACATGAATAAAATAAGAGATTTCAATGGTTTGTAAATGTAGCAAATGTAGATTGCTACATCCACGTATCTATATTAGTTCTCAAAAAAAAAAAAAAAAAACGAAAAACAAAAACGTATCTGTATTGACATAACAATTGTAAACAATTGACTTCAAATTTTACATCCATATATCATGCATTGAAAAAGGGAGATCTCCATTCACTTCAATTCCAACAAATCTCAGAATGTTAAAAGCATCCAAGAAGCTCCTGCTACGTCAAATATATAAATATAGGCGATTCATAAATATGATAGTCGATCATCAAATAAGTTGATAATATATGATACCGGAGATTCATCGAGAAATCAGAGAATCGAATCCAGACTAATTCATTAATTTAATCGAATCGAATCTAGACTAATTCATCTATTTAATTAGGAAATCAGAGAATCGAAATCGGAGGCGGCAATGGAGCGATCCAGATATCGAATCCGTAGAGAAGAGATATATGCATCAGTAGAGAAGAGATATATGAAAAGAAATTAGGGATTTGAGAGAGAGAGAGAGAGAAAAGGAAAATCGAAATCAGAGGCGGCAACGGAGTGATGAAACTTTTTTTGGTTTTCGTTTTTGATAGTCCCGACTTTGAGATCAAAAATTAATATATCAAAGATAATAATATATGATTTGGGATTATTAGGGATCAATTAAAATTGTAGGGACATGATTTGGATTTATTAGGGGCCAACTAAAATTGTAGGGAAAAGTGATTAATCCTTTTACAACCAAATAAATTTGTCTAGAAAATGTAATAACGTGATTAAATATATTTTTTAAAAAATTCTTTTATTTTGTTCTTAAAATTATAATTTTTACAAACAAATTATTTTTGCCCCTAAAAATTTACCTTTAAAACCTTAATTTCTTGTAGTGGCTTGATCTTTCTTTTACGTCACTTGGGGTCAATTTAGACCTTAAAAAAAATTAAATGCAAATATTAGTTGGACGTTAAATTATTTTTAGAGAACTTGGATTGATCTGCATTACTTATTATGATTATTGGTCAATTCAACATCTTGGTCAGCAGATAAGGAGAATTGATCCTAATGGAGGTTATGTATGCATATGTTTTTTATTTATCAATATATATAGACACATGTTTTCTCTACCTAACTCCAAAACTACTTATATCCCGTTTGGTAGGGCTGTGAGAAAGTGATTATAACTTATAGTTTAACAGTTTATAACTTATAACTGTGAACATAAGCTGATTTTTGACTTATAAATTAAGCTTCTCCTCCCCCACTCAAAGAATAAGTTGATTTTTGACTTACAAATAGCTATAAGTTGTATTGTTAAGCTGAACCAAACACATCAAAATAGCTTAAATTAAGCTAAAAATTGAAATAAGTTGAAAATAAGTCCTACCAAACAGGACCTTAATCATATACATTATATACATTATCTTTTTTGTGGTACAAAAATTCCATTATTATTTTTTCGTAGATTTAAGTCAAGAAATACATCACTTAACATTCCATGTGCTGTCTAGTGGGAGCTATATCACAACTTCCTTGCATTCTGTGGGTTAGAAATGAAAGCTCAATCATCTAAAAATGAAATGTAGATCATCCATGGATGAGAGAAGACGAGGATGCATCTGATAAGCCCATTGATGTTGTTGTCTTAACTAGAATGAAGCAGTTCCGTGCAATGAACAAGCTCAAAAAAGAAGCGCTAAAGGTGGGACTGAGAATATCTTATTGTTTTTATTTTGTCCCTACAAATATTCTTGAAAATTTTAATTTATTTTAATCTTTATGTTCGGCTTTGGTTCTGGTTAAACTTGGAGAATCTAATTATGGTTTCTTGAGCTTCTAGGTCATCGCAGAAAATCTTTCTGAAGAAGAAATTGTTGGCTTGAAGGAAATATTCAAATCAATGGACACAGATAATAGTGGAATGATTACTTTTGAAGAGCTGAAAGCTGGTCTTCCAAAAATGGGTTCCAAGCTTTCTGAGTCGGAAGTGAGGCAGTTGATGGAAGCGGTATCTCCAGTTTTTCTTTTTTTCTTTTCCAATTGTTTTTTTTTTTTTTATATAAAAATTCTAGCTTATCTTTTCGGTGCTTTTGGATATATTGCTCTAGTTCCTACATGCACGTGGGATATCATGATGGGCTTTCATCGTTTTAGAGCATTGTCATAATCAGCTGGTCCTTAATTTTAGCTGTTTTCTATTTCACTGAAGATGCTAGATAAAAATTAGATTTCATAGGTAGAAACTTGAACTTTCACAAGCTATTCCACAGTTAAAACTAAAATATCATGGTTCTTCCCGGCTGATGTGCATGGAAATGGAACAATTGATTACATTGAATTTATAACTGCTACGATGCATATGAATAGAGTGGAAAGAGAGCACCACTTATACATTGCCTTCGAATATTTTGACGAGGACAAGAGCAGGTAAGCTTCTCTCTCAAATCTATTGTTATCTTATTATGTTACACATCATTACAACAATTTTTGTTCCCATTTTCGCCTAAACATAGTTGTAGGAATGATTCTTAAATAATTTATGCTTTGTCATTCTTGCCTCTTAATTTAGGCACATCACAATGGAAGAATTGGAGCAAACTCGATGAGAAAACAATAAAGGAGATTATTGCAGAAGTTGACACAGACAACGTATGGTTTCTCTCCTTTGTTAATGCAATGCTTATCTAGCCTTCTTTATTCTCCTCATACATAGAAATTTCATATCGAAAAAATGTAGTACTTCATGTCCATGTTTCTTTGTCATCCAACAACTACACTCGGACTAGCGGACATGTTATTTTTCAAAAATGCAAGACACGACACACTTGTGGCATGTTAAAATTTCATATTTTTACAAATTTATTATATATCATATATATGAATGTTTATATATTTTGTAACTTAAAACATCAAGATATCTTCTATGTTACAATTACATTCCAAAGAATGCAAAACAATTATAGAAATTGTAATACACATGTTATATGCATCTTATAAATATTTCAAAATATATTTAGAAGAATGCATAAATTGTGTTATGAAGAATGCAGAATATTGTTAATAAGAAAAAGTTATCACTTATGACGTGTTCAGAGGGTTTAAGAAGTATCGCTGAAGTATCGTGATCACGATACACTTCCTCTGCTGAAGTGTCCGTTCCTTTTAGACTATAAACGCACTGTCTTTTGATTCCAAAACTCATGATGAATTGGCACTTTGAAAATGCATCCTTTAATTCTTTTGCAGGATGGAAGAATTAACTATAATGAGTTTGTCGCCATGATGAGGAAAGGTAATATGGAGATAGTCCCAAACAGATGTCACAGATAAGATTTTTCAACGTTACATTGACATATGTTTTTCTAGCTTGAGGACATGATTTGTTGGTCTAATTGGGGTGTGTTGCAACTGGGATTGAAAAATGTTCTCAGTTTGGCTACTTAGAATCATAGTGACAGTTCTTGTTTTCTTAACTGGTTTGTGGTTTGTCTATACCTGCCTTTACACACAGAAATGAGTTAGATTGTCATCATTTTGCTACATAATTATACTACCAGAATGTGTGATTGTTTACTCTCTACTTATTTCCAAATTAAGCACAAGGGCATTTGTCATTTACAGATTGGATTTTATTCTCTCTCTTTCTGAGTTATGAGCTTCCTTAACTTCTATCTTTTTTTCTTTTTCTTTTATTTATATATTTTTTGAGAACTGTCTACCTTGTTTTACAATGCAAAGGACCATGAACAATTTGCGTGACTCATGTACCATATTAGAAAAACTATTGAAGTCTAGCACATAATCCGATTTATGTGCACTTAGAATTTTTCAAAATTATTTAATGTCTTGAGACCAGTCGTTGGGAATGTTATTTAAAGTTTTAATCTAATTTTATTCTGACTTAGAGCTTGAAAAAAATATTGGTTGTAACCGTCACTACAACAAAAACACATTTTAGTGACACCATACTAGTGGCATGTTCTTAAAAAATGTCACAAAAAGAATATTGGTAGCATTTTTTAGAAAAATGTCATAGAGCCACAAACATACAAGGCTCTAGTGGCATTTCAATTAAAAAAAGTGTCACTTCACTACAATAAAAATGTCACTACAACAAATTTACACTTTAGTGACACTACACTAGTGACATGTTTTAGAAAATGTCACAAAAATAAAAATTGGCATTAAATGTTTTAGAAAAATGCCACAGAACCACAAACATATAAGGCTCTAGTGACATTTCAATAAAGAAATGTCACATCAATTTATGGCATTTTATAAAATAATGACACAAAAAATTATGTTCGTGACATTTACCAACAGATGCCACTAAACTTTAGTAGCAATGACATTTTTTGAAAAATGTCAGGACACTAGGTAGGTGCAAATTACTTTTTATGGCACTTAAGTGAAAAGTGTCATAAACAAATATTTTATAGCATTTTGAGAAATGTCACTAAGTCAAAAACTTTCCAAGCTTATAATGATATTTTTGAAAAAACAAAAAATGCCAATATATTTTCTAAAATTTTAAAATGTAGTAAATGATTATAAATAAATAAATTAAACTCAATATACACTACAGGAAAAAGCACATTCGGCGACTAAATTTCTTGACCAAAAAAAATTTGATCGCTGAAAGTATAGCTTTCAGCGACCAAAACAGCATTAGTAGCCAAAAGTAAAGCTTTTTGGCGGCTAAACAATTTTAGTAGCCAAAAGTCTACAATTGGTGACTAAAACTAAGTTTGGTCACTGATTATATGGTTTTTTAGTAATCCAAAAAGTTTGGTCACTGATTATATGGTTTTTAGTGACTAAAAATTTTTTAGTAATCCAAAGTAAAGCTTTTTGGCGACTAAAAAAATTTAGTAGCCAAAAGTCTACAATTGGCGACTAAAAATAAGTTTGGTCGCTGACTATATGGGTTTTACCCACTAAAAAAATTTTAGTAGCCAAAAGTAAAGCTTTTTGGTGACTAAAAAAATTTTAGTAGCCAAAAGTCTACAATTGGCGACTAAAAAATAAGTTTAGTGGCCAAAAGTGGTCATTTTTAGCGCAGGAGAACTAAAATCTTAAGGCGGGAATTAAATTTTTTGGCAACCAAAATTTTGGTAGCCGAAAGTGCATCTTCGGCGACCAAATCCGATTTTGGTCGGCAAAAGTTAAGTGTTTTACCAACTGAAAAACAATTAGTAGCCAAAAGTATAGAATTGGCAACTAAAAAATATTTTTAGTCGCCAAAAGTGGTCTTTTTTTATTTTGCTAGTAAATAGTTTATTTTACATAAATTATGTTCAATAAAATAATTATGTTTATACATATACTTTTATATTAATATGGATGTATGTACTATATAAATAATATATTTTGCATATATAATCATGTGGTGCTATAGAGGTGTAGTGGGAAGAGTGTGGTATATAAGGTTTATGGTGCGGGAGGTTGGTGGTTCGAGTCTCCGCAAGAGCGGATTAAATTGTTCTATAACGAATTATCGTCACGAATGGCACTTGATAGCGTCACGAATAGTGCCCACAATGACATAAAAGTGTCACTGAAAAGTTTTGGTCTTGATGGTGTAATGACACTTATAAGTGTCACTAACTTTTTTTTAATGGCGCTTGATAGTGTCACAAATAATATCTACCATGACATCAAAATGTCATTGAAAGTTTTTAGCCATGATGGTGTAGTGGCACTTGCAAGTATCTACCGTGGCACTAGTATAAATGGCACTTGTTCAAAATGTCACAAGATTAAAAAATGTCATTAAACCAATAGTTTTGTGACACTTTCAAATGTAAGAAAATGTTATAGTGCGTGTCACAATCAACCAAATGAGTTGAATAAGAGTAAACTTAAGATGTTCTTGTAATCAAATTATGCATAATGCATTCACATCCATATATTGACTCAAATTAAAATTTCGATAAAAAAAATTCAAAATTCATTTAAACTTTTTGTTTCATACTCATATCAAATTGAGTTTTATTCATTTTTTTACTCAAATGAAAAAATATTTAATTTAAATATTGACTCAAACATCCAACAGTTTGGTAAATAACACTGTTAAAATATGATGAGATTTTTTTAAAAAAAAAATCTAAAAAAAAATTAAAGACTGTTTGATTTTGAGATTTTAAAAATAATTTTAACTTTTTTTGTTTTTAGTGAAATTTTTAAATATTTTAAAAAAAATTGTTTCTTAACTTATATGGACTTAAAAAATAAAATATTTGTAAAGAAATATTTTAAAAAATTGCATTTAGTGATTTTTTAAACTTATGTTCATATTTTTTTATTACTTTTTAGGTGTGTTTAAATTAAATAAATTTTAAATGTAAAAAAAAAAAATACTTAAAATAGTTCAGAAAGCCCACTAAATTATGTAATAGCACAACAATCAATTTCCAAATTGAATAAAAGTTTACCATTAGAATTTTTATTGAAATATTTACTTAAATTAGTGCGTAAAAACTTCAATCATGATTGGAAGATATAATTTATCAATAAAGATTGGCACCCCCTCCAAACACCACCCCCACAACCCCCTTTGACACATGGCAGGTGGTGATTGGAGGTGCAGGAAAGTGTAACCAATGAGAGAAGAGAGGGGGTCAAAAGGGGGTGAGAAAAAGGGGGTCTAAATCACTACTCATAATTTATATGTATTTTGAGATGAAGCTGATTCATATATTTTCTCTTGTACTTTTTGACAAATAGCTTGAAAGCCCCCAATTCACTTGTATGATATGTTTAGTTGATGACACAGGCACATAGGTAGGAAAGGCGATTAAATTACTTCCGAAACATCTCTTGAGTTGCATTTTCTAAGTTTTTAACTAATTATGGTGTGGTTAGTTCTTGACTACAAGTATCCCCGTAGTGTTGTAGGGATTTTAACAGTTACTTCTGACAATAGGTTGAAAGAATGCACCTTTCATTAGCTTAACTTCAAAATTAGAGAAATTTATTTAATTTCATCATCTGTTTGGGTATCCACAGTGTAAAATTTTATTTTATTGAAGTTTCTTGTAAATGCTTACCGTTATTGAAATTTACAGAAATTCGTTCTTTAAAAAAAATATATCATTGCCAACGGGCGAAACTCGGTAATAAATATTATTCTATGCATGATATCTGCCTAGGGTTCAAACTGTCTATATAGGGTTTGAGCTCAATGTGCTTACAAGATTCATAAAAAATTTGAATGTTTATGTAAATGAAAATCAGTTATATTTTACTTTCTTTGTAGATTCAATGTCATTTCTCATAACTTTGGGTTCTTTCTTATTTTGCTTTGACATTTAAATTATTACTCAAAGAATTGGCAAAAGTGCCAAAATTGCCCCTCAATTAGATTTTTTAATTATTATATAAGGGCAATTTTGGTAATTTACGTAAAATTGTCTAGGAAATAATTAGAGGTGCCATACAACAATCACCTAAAATGCAACCCTCTTATATTTTTTGAGTAATTATTTTATTTTTTCATAACATGTGTTTATAATGAATAAATAATAAAATATTATTAAGGGTATATGATCTTGTAATAGTTTAGACTCGTGATAATTTTTTGTTTACCAACTCTTGAGAAAAAGTTTGAAATTGGTTGCTTGTAATCGAGGTTCTATTATATTTGAGAGATCAGTCTCCATTATAAAATTGTGGGATCTAGAACTCAAGGCTCAGTTGATGGTAAAAGAACTTTTAATTGGCAAAAACAAAAGAGAGCAAGTATACCTAAATGAATATACTTTTTGACTTTTTATGAAATATGAGTTGGGTTTAGGTTGGGTTTGAAGTGATGTGTTGGAGAGGTAATATGAGTTAAATAAGATGATGTGACTTAAATATGATAGTGACTTTTTGACTTTTTTCAAACATGCCAAACTAGTTCTAATTCTTATGAGCTCGCCCATGATTGCACCACATCACTATCATCTACAGGTGTGCACTAGTTGATTCAGCTTGTTTATTTTAATTTATTTTAAAAAAAATTAGGATGAGAAATTTATTAGGAAATTTTCTTTCAAATACTTTTATTTTAATTATTTCATAACATATTTTTGTATTCTAATAAGTAGGGGTGAGCATGGTTCAGATTGAACCGGATTAGAGTAAAGCCAGGACCAATCCGTTATCTACAGTTTTTGAAAAATTGGAACCAATCCAATTCGTTTAAATCGTGGAACCAATCCGAATCAATTCATTTAAACACGGATTGGATCGGTTTAGGATCACGGATTTACATAATTAAATAACAAAAAAATATATATAACATTTTAATTTCATAAAAATATAAATATAGCACTATATTAGTTTCACAATAGCAACATGTTTTTTTATATTAGCGACAAACTGTTCTAGATTTTAAACAACCATAAGAAAACTAGTTATACCATAAGTATTTAAACCATTATAAATTAACACTAAAAACTAGCAAACAAAAATAATAAAAGAAGATATTATGCAAGTTTAGGTTTAGGTTTAGATTTAAAATTTATATGAAATAAGAGAAGATACTATGCAGAAGAGTGTGCAATAAAAATATAAACTATTTATATACGGTCCGGATCGGTTCCAATCCGGAACCGTGGGATTTAATCCGGAACCAATCCATGAACTACGGATTTTTAATTTTTCAATCCGGAACCGAACCACGGATTCAAAAAATCAATCCAAACCTACTGGATTAGACTGGACTGGATCGGATTACAAATTTCACGGATTCCTTGCTCAACCTTACTAATAAGTCTTATTATTTGGACATTTAATCTACAAAATCGTATTTATCATATTTAAGATATTTTATAAATATTTTTTGAACCTTAGCAACATGGTGTGTAGTATTTTGGACTATTTTGTATTTTTCGTATATTAAACTTTAGAAATTTAGAATTTAGAATTTTTGTACATATTTTTGTTAATGAAATTTATATTTTTCAAGCCTAACTAACGAGATCTATCAAACAAAATCTCAATTGAATATTTAATTTTATAAAATAAATAAATTTGATAGTGTGAATGTTTACATTGACAATATGAATGTTCATATTATGAAACATTTATACTGTCATTGTGAACATTAATTGGTGCTTCATCCTATCATTATTAGAGATATTTTGGTAATTATGTCACTCATAGAATTTATTAAAATATAATAAAATAATTTAAATTAAATGAAACATAAGAAGATGAAAAGGAAATTATCAATAAATGCCCCATTGATATTTAATTTTATATGAAATTATAAATATTATATATTAGTATAATTATATCTATATAATTTACTTAATTTTATTTGGATAAATTACAAATACACCGTCTGAGGTTTGCTTAAAATACGAATTGCTCCCTGTAATTTGAAAAATTACAAATACCTCCATGTTAGAATTTTTTATTTAACAGAATTAACTGAAAAAATAAAATTTCTAACTGTTCTCCTATAGAATAATAAAATTATCTGAATTATTAATTGAAATAAAATTTTAATATTATTAAAAAATTGTTAATTAACTTGATAATTTAGTAATAAAAGGACTTATTTATTATGAAATAAAAACTTTAAGAGCATATTGTAATTTTTAAAACTACAGAGATAATTCATAATTTAAATAAACTTTAGAGAATATATTTATAATTTATCTATTTTATTTTTATAATATGATAGTACAGTGAGTCCTCGTGGATGGGTTGGGCCGATCCAAGCTCCTCAAGCCCACTGGATAACCTGCAAACAAGTTCAATCGGGGAACGGGGTAGTCCCCCGGCGAACCCTCCGGTGTATGAATTAGAGAAGGTGATGATATGAAAATGTAGAGAGAGAGAGATAGGAGATGGAAAAACTTAACCTTCTTCTTTTCTTCGAGTTTAGCTTATATCCAATCGTAATCATTTATTTGTCTCTGTCGTTACGATTGTCCCTTGAAAAGCTTGGCGTGGTTACTTTGTTCAGGCGAGGTGTCATTCATTTGAGGGTGTTGTCGCAATAAATGCGGTGATGGGTTGCATTAATGGTGATGTCTTTGTGGCAATAACTTTGCAGATCTTTGTCTGCCGACGCTCGCTGCGCTTTCCGCCACTTGTCCGAGCATCATTGGTCTTTCTGTCAGTTGGACTCATTTGTGTTGGGTTTGGCTAACGGGTTGTATAATGGGGTTTGAATGGTGGGCGTGGGCTCTATGGGCCTATCCTGTCGAGAGTCCCCCATTCCCGAGTGCAGCTTTAGTCCAACGAAGGGAATAATAATAGGAAGGAGGGTAAGTCTGACCGTGTCGGTGGCCGAGCCGACCGTGAGGGTGGTCGACCGAGTGGGGGCCGACCGTGAGGTGGCCAAGTGAGCGGCGAGAGGCCGGCCGTGAGGGTGGCCCGGATCGAGAGGCCGACCGTGAGGCGGCGTGTCACGTGATGATTTGAAGTGGAAAAGACAGGGTGAGGGCAGAAGTCAGTGCATCTGGGCGGTACACGTGGGGGAAGGGGAAGCGTCAAGCGTGTGATCAGGAGTGAAACGTCAAAACATTATTATAGGCATTGATGATACAATTTTTGGCGGGTGATTTGAAAGGTTTCAAACCGGTGAAAATGAACTTGGACCCTTGGAATACGGGTAAACCGTGGGCGTTTGGTTTTATTCGATTTACTTACCTGTTTTGCAAAACTCAAAATATTCGAATTATCAATTCTTTCGTTGCTGACGATACCCCATTGAGACACTTCTGCGAATTTTTAGAACCTGCATCCGAAGCTATCCGCAGACACAGTTCAGCAATGGCTCACGAGGAAACCGCGATTGTCCAGGTAGATCCGTTGGGGGACGATGATGCAGAGGAGTTGGCGGCGCAATACAGAACGGAGAGGGTAGGGGCATCAATGGGACGGTTCCAGGGCTCCACCGTATTAGCAGCCAAAAGCCTATCGATCGGTGAGCAGATCAACAGCAACCGGATAAATCGAGTGGCCGAGTGGGAACGGGGGGCCATTCGCGAGAGATATCAGATTCCAGCGGGGGTGGAATTGTTGCTACCAACGTCGACAGAAAGGCCATCGGATGGCAGGCCAGGGGAGTTTTCTCTGTATGAAGAGGCGCTGAAAGGTGGATTGAGGTTGCCGTTGCCTCAGATTGTAGCGGATGTGTTGAACTATCTGGAGGTAGCGCCGGGCCAGTTGATGCCAAACGCCTGGAAGATCTTGCTGGCCTGCGCAAGCGCCTGGCCAAAGGCGAATGATGGAGGGTCAATGACGGTGGAGGAGTTCTTTGCCTGTTACAAGGCTTCAGGGCAGCAGGAGACCTGGGTCACTCTGCAGGCAGCTGCGGGTAAAGGGTTGGTGGCTGGGCTGCCCACATCGATAAAAGGGTGGCGAGCACGGTGGTTCTACGTGTCGGCGGATGGGGGGCCTGGAGTACGTACCATCTGGAAGGTACCCATCAGGACGGCGGAGTCACGACTGGGGCCCGCGGCGGTGGAGAGGGTGAAGAAAGTGAAAGAATGGAGGGAGAAGGCGAAGGCGAGGTGGGACGACCTCGTCTTGACCCTCTTGTTGCTTGAAGCGGTGGGGGATCTGGATCCAGCAGAGCTGGAGGCAAGGAGGGAGGCTCAGGAGGTTGAAGATCGAGCCATTTTCGCCAAGGCCACCATGTTCAAGAAAGCTCAGGACGACCGACCCTCATGCGTCCTGAAGGAGAGGATCAGCCTCGTCCGGCCATGGGAGAGAAGGATTTGAGTAAGTTTGAACCGCTTGCCGGTGGACCTGTGAAGATGAAGGCGGGGAAGGAGAGGGGTTCAAGAAGAAGAGGAAGAGGAAAAGTGTCCTACAGAGGTGGAGGAACACAGGCCCAAAGCGAAGGAGACCCCGGCAGATGGAGACCCTGACCAAGGATACCCCAGAGGTGGCAAAGGTCATGCCAACGGCGGAGGCTGAGAAGGTCGTCCCAGTGACCCAAGTGGTAGGGGGCGTAAGTAGTCTGAGAGCCAAGTGGGAGAACAGACCCAAAGGGGCTGCTCATCGGGGAGGAAACAAGTCTGGCTGACCTTCTACCACGCCAGGCGTGGTGGGCGGATAGAAGGGAGGTGGGGCCCGGCCAGGCGGTGACCGCTTCTGCAGTAGTAGAAGGGTGACTTGTGACCTCCAGTGTTCAATGAGTGACTGTTGAGGGTTATGCTCGCTCGGATGGAGGTAACTACTGGCGGGGCCCTTCTAAGGAAGCGGGAGGATCCAAACTCGAGGCGGAAAGGGGTGAGGCACGGTTGGCGGTTGAAGGTGGAGAAGGCAAGTTGGGAGAGTGCCGGTGAGTTGCAAACCGTCAAGACAATTTGGAGGATACACGCAAGGTCGTGTCGGTAGAGTTCGGTGACCGGTCATAAAGGAAGCTGGAAGAGGCCCAACAAGCACTGTGCCATTATAACGATAGGCATGATGAGGCCATGAGTAACAATGAAGAATTGGTGAGGCAGAAAGATGAGGCAGATGCCAAGGTTGAGGCACTGCAAAAAGAGTTGGAGGAGGAGCGTGTGAAGGCGGAGGAGGAGAAAGGGAGGCTTAGGAGGGAGCTGGAGGCAGAGATGGAGAGGGGGAGGGCGGAGAAGGAGAGCTTAAGGAAGGAGTCAGAGGCAGAGCGAGACAGGTCGGCTGCGGAGAGGGAGACTCTGCAGGAACAATTTGGAGCAGAGAGGGGGAAGTGGGCTGATGAGAGGGAGGCCTTGATGAAAGAACTCAGCGTGGAGAGGGCGAAGGCGGCCTCAGAGAGGGCTGCTTACTCCCGATCGTGTGTCATGCGATGGAGCAGTTCAAAGGGTCCCAGAGTTCGGATGGTCGTGGACGCTGCAATGGCCAAACTTGGCGAGGAAGAGTGCAGGGTGGCCCATCACAAAGCGACATTGAAGGAAGACCAGAGTCTGAAGTTATAGAGAGCTTCCAACGATCAGATTTTTATAAGCATGAAATGGCGGAGTTCTGGGACAGCGGCTGGAGAATGTTCAAACGCAAGGCTGAACAGCTGTTCCCAGAGCTTGACTTCAGCAGGGTAGTGGTGGAAGAGGATGATGTGGCCCAGACCCCACTGGATGAGGGGGTTGAAGAGGCTGACCTCATTTCGAGCGAGGAAGAGGAGTGATCTTCATAATAAGTAGACTTAGCAGTTTTTGTTTCCTCCTTGTATATATCTTTTTGTTTCGTTTTGTTTTTGAAATATTGTAATAAATGGATGTACACATGTTTTTGAATGAATAAAATGGTTCTAGTTGATGATTTCAGTATACTTCCTCTTGTATTGTCTTGATTGTGATTTATTTTTCTTGTGATCATTTTGTGCCCTGATGTGTTCAAAAACATGACTTAGTGTCAAATTACTGTGAAAAAGGTAGACTGGAATGTGAAGTTGAAGATGTAATTTGCCAAGGAAATGTGGGTAAACATCTTTAAAATATGACTAAGTGTCAGATTGCCTTGAAAAAGTAGGTTGAAATGCAACGTTGAACATGTGATTTGCAAGTGAAATATGGGCAAACATCTTTAAAATATGACTAAGTGTCAGATTGCCTTGAAAAAGTAGGTTGAACGTCAGACCATGACTGAGTGTGTTGTTTTATGACCCTTCATTCATAGGTCTGACTAGAGCTTGTGAAAGTGCTCAGGTCTGGCTGAGGCTTTGAGTGCTCGGTCTGGCCGAGGCTTTGAGTGCTCGGACTGGCCGAGGCTTTGAGTGCTCGGACTGGCCGAGGCTTCGAGTGCTTTGGAAGTGCTCGAGTCTGTTGAGGCTTTGAGTGCTCAGATGGCCGAGGCTTTGGAAGTGCTCAGTCTGGTGAGGCTTTGAAGGTGCTTTCAGTCGGATGAGGCTTTGAGTGCTCAGTGGCCGAGGCTTTGGACGTCTCAGTCTGACCGAGGCTTTGAGTCTCGGTTGGCCGAGGCTTTGGAAGTGCTCAGTCTGTTGAGGCTTTGAGTCTTTCAGTTGGCCGAGGCTTTGGAAGTCTCAGTCTGGTGAGGCTTTGAAGGTCTCAGGTCGGTTGAGGCTTTGAGTCTCTGAGGCCGAGGCTTTGACGTCTTTCAGTCTGAGAGGCTTTGAGTGCTCGGACTGGCCGAGGCTTTGGAAGTGCTCAGGTCTGACTGAGGCTTTGAGTGCTCGGACTGGCCGAGGCTTTGGAAGTGCTCAGGTCTGGCTGAGGCTTTGGAAGTGCTCAGGTCTGGCTGAGGCTTTTGAAGGTGCTCAGGTCTGGCTGAGGCTTTTGAAAAAGTGGCGCTGCAAAGAAAAGTTGCATGAAAGTTACATTCAGACAGTTGAATCATAGAAAGTGGGAGCTCCAGTCGACATTTGTATTATGTATTGAAAAAGGAAAATACAACAACTTTGACAATACAAAAGTGAGGATTTATTGATAGTAACGTTTCAGATGTTCAGCATTCCAGGGATGGGGAAGGTCTCGGCCATCCATATCTTGAAGTGCCTGGTCGTGGTCGGGCTTTCACTACATAGGGCCCCTCCCATTTGGCTGCCAACTTGCCCTCAGTTGGATTCTTTGTGGCAAGAGTTGCTTCTGTCAAGACAAGGTCGCCAATGGAGAACTCCATGCCGGACTCTGCGGTTGTAGTGTGCTCTCATTTTCTTTTGGTATGTGGTCACCGACAGCAGCAGATCTCTCGAGTTCCTCAATGAGATCCAGTCCGCTCGGACGGAGTTCTTCGGTTGAGGCGAGGTCTGGATGTAAGACCCTGGGGGTGGGCAGACCGACTTCTACAGGAATGACCGCCTCAGCGCCATATGTTAGGCGAAAAGGGGTTTCTCCAGTAGGAGTCCGGGCAGTGGTTCGGTAAGCCCAGAGTACATGTGGTAGTTCCTCAGCCCAAAGGCCTTTAGCAGCCTCAAGCTTAGTTTTGATGATCTTCAGGAGAGAGCGGTTGGTGACCTCAACTTGACCATTTGCTTGGGGATGGCCGGGGGAAGAGAAGCATGGTTGAATTTGGAGATCTGCACAAAATTTCCTGTATTTGGCGTTATCGAACTGTTTGCCGTTGTCGGAGACGATGGCCTGAGGGATGCCAAATCTGCAGACAATCGATTGCCAGATAAACTTGGTGGTGTTCCGCTCGGTTATTGTGGCAAGGGGTTCTGCCTCGACCCACTTAGTGAAGTAATCAATGGCAACGATTGGATTGGTGCAGCCTCGCCGATGGGAAGCGGGCCAACCAGGTCGATACCCCATTTGGCGAACGGGTAAGGGCTGCAGAGGGAGATCAGCTTGGTGGGAGGAGCATGGGGAATGTTGGCGAAGCGCTGACACTTGTCACATTTCAGCACGAAATCAGAGGCATCTTTGTTGAGGGTCGGCCAGAAGTAGCCTGTACGGAGTACTTTGTGTGCGAGAGATCTGCCACCTGAATGATTGCCACATATTCCTTCATGGATCTCTTGCATTACATAGGTTGCTTGGGCAGGGCTGAGACATCGCAGGTACTGCCGTAGTGAAGCCGCTTGTAAAGGACGCCGTCGACTGAATGTAGTTAGCCGATCGAAGCTCGACCTTGGCGACTCCGTTGGTCACCGGGAGTTCTCCGTGGTCAAGAAGAGGAAGATGTCGATGCCCAAGGGATGGGTTCCGTCAAGGAATTGCACTTCTTGGTCGGGTGAGATGGCCGGGTCAGTATTCGAGGCGAACTCCGGTCGAGGTCGGATTGGTCGGCGGAGGCAAGTCGAGCTATCTCATCCGCTGGAGTTTTCCCTAGGTATGTGTTTGATCTGGAAGGTGTTGAAGAGACGAACAAGGGTGAGAGCCATGTCTCTGTAATTCCGCATTGTGGCGTCCTTGGCATCGAATTCACCCGTGATCTGGCCGACGATAAGCTGGGAGTCGCTGAACACTCGGATGTGGCTAACACCAATGTCTTTGGCCAGACGGAGCCCTGCTATCAATGCTTCGTATTCAGCCTCATTGTTGCTGGCTGCAAATAAGAGGCGGAGGGCACATTTGAAATAACCCCCTTCGGGGGATGTGAGGATGAGGCCAGCCCCACTTCCCTCCCTGCGAGACGAGCCGTCAACATTGAGTGTCCAACAATGAGGATCTTCAGGCTCTGGTGGAGTTGGTGCGGACGGAAGGTCAGTGGTTGGGGCTGGATTGGTAAACTCCAAGATGAAGTCGGCTACGGCCTGTCCCTTGATTGCTGTCCGGGGGCGATAAGAAATGTCGAACTGGCTTAGTTCTACTGACCACTGCATTAGTCTTCCTGAGAGCTCGGGCTGTTGCATGACCTTCTTCAGGGGCTGGTCGGTGAGAACCACTATTGAATGAGCTTGGAAGTAGGGGCGAAGTCGTCTGGAGGCAGTGACCAAGGCCAGGGACAGCTTTTCTAATTGGGGGTAGTTCTGCTCTGCTTCCCCGAGAGCGGTGATGTAGTAGACCGGCCGTTGGATCGAGCCTCTCCGATGATGGTAGATCGATTATGTGTTTGATACTGCTAGGTACAGGAAGAGGGGCTCGCCGGTGATTGCTTGTGAGAGAAGGGGAGGGTTGGCCATGCACTGTTTCAACTGTTGAAAGGCCTCTTCTGATTCGGTTGTCCATTCAAAAGTCTGCCGCAGGACTTTGAAGAATGGTAGGCATTTATCCGTTGCACGGGAGATGAAACGGTTAAGGGTTGCCACTCACGTGAGCCTTTGGACCTCTTTAACGGTTTTGGGTGATCGATCTCAATCAAAGCCTTGATCTTCTCGTGGTTGGCCTCGATGTTGCTGGGTGACCATGAAACCAGAACTTGCGGATCCTACGCCAAAGGCGCACTTCTCTGGGTTGAGTTTCATCCGGTATTTGCGTAGTGTGGCAAAAGTCTCGCAGTCGGTGAGGTGGTCACGAGAGTTTGCTCTTAACCAAAGATGTCATCCACATACACTTCCATGTTCCGTCCGATCGATGGTGGAAGACCGTTGACCAAACGTTGGTAGGTGGCCCCGCGTTCTTTAGTCCGAACGGCATGACACGGTAATGGTAGGTGCCCGATCGGTGATAAAGATGTGTGTTCTGGTCGGATGAGTGCATCACGATCTGGTTGTACTCAAAAGCATCCATGAAGTCGAAGCATTTGATGACCGCCGTGGCGTCGACCAAGAGATCAATGCGGGAAGAGGGTAGCTATCTTTGGGACAAGCTCGGTTCAAATCGAGTAGTCGACGCAGAGACGCCACTTGCCATTGTTTTTATGACCAGACCACGTTGATGACCACTTAGGATAGTCCACGTTCGGATAAACCGGGCCTCGAGAAGTTTGTCAACCTCTGCAGACTATGAGATTGTTGCGCTCGGATGGAAAATTCCCGCCTCTGCCGGTAAGGTCGGAAGTGAGGCTCGACATCGAGGCGGTGGGTTATGAAAGAGGGTCGATGCAGCAT
This sequence comes from Camellia lanceoleosa, assembly GCA_025200525.1. Classification (NCBI taxonomy): domain Eukaryota; kingdom Viridiplantae; phylum Streptophyta; class Magnoliopsida; order Ericales; family Theaceae; genus Camellia; species Camellia lanceoleosa. The sequence goes on from CM045769.1 coordinate 172,357,941, forward strand.
GTCTGCATGGGTCCAGCGAAGACGTCTCGTGTTCGATCGAGAGCGGTGAGGTCGGCCTTGGCTTGGGAAGGCGGTGGTCGCCGATTTTAGCGATTTTGAGTGGGTTGGTGGGGTCGATGTTAACTTCGACGAGTTCCTCCACAGTTCGCCTCGATCGATTCGTCTCATCTCGGACGTCAAGTCCTTCTATGATCATTGCCTCCTTTAGTTTGACCTCTTTGAGTGAGGCAACATAACATTCTCTGGCGGATGCATTCTCCTCTCACCGTCTTGAGCCCCAAAATCGAGAGGGAACTTGAGGGCAAGGTGGTAGGTGGATGTGATGGCACGGAAGGCATTGAGGCGGTGCCGAGGATGACATTGTAAGCGGAGGCGATCGACAACAAGGAAAGTAAGCAACCGTGGTCTGGTGGGTACTCTCAATGGTGATGGGGAGATCGATGGAGCCGATCGAGGTCACCGGTCACCGTAAAACCAACCAGAGGAGTTTGGAGTGGGGACAAGCCTTCTTCCCGATCTTCATTTGGCGGAAGCAGTTTAGGAAAATGATGTCCGAAAATACGCCATTGTCAATGAGGACTCGTCGACTTTATAATTGGAAGGGCGATGGAGATGACAAGGGATCATCGTGAGGGTAACGGATGCTGCACCTGATCGGCTTCCGTGAAGGTAATGGGCTCATCCTTTGTTTGGGTTGCAGAAATTCGATCGGTAGTGGCGCATCTTGTCCGACCTGTCGTATCTTTCTAAGCTCGCCCTCTGGTGGCGTGATGGTCCACCACAAGCAAGACCACGAAATAACTCGATTTCACCGGTGGAGGCGGATTACCTTGAGGCCGAGGTTGTTGGTGGGGTCGGTTATGCCTGATGCAGTCGAGGCCCAGTGGGGGGTATGCCTGCGATTGTCTCTGTGGGGCTCGGCTCTTTGTCTCTGCTGAGGGCGGGTATCTGTGAATCGGCTCAGGCGCCCCTGGCGAATGAGGGTCTCTACTTGATCTTTGAGGCTGATGCAGTCGTCGGTGTTATGGCCATGATCCTGGTGGAAGCGGCAATATTTGGACTGGTCTTTGCGGTTGGAAGGGTTCCGTGGAGGAAGAGGCCACTTGAGGGGGTAGTCTTGTTGGATTTGGTTAAGAACTTGTTCCATGGGTGTATTGAGAGGGGTATATTGCTCGAACCGGCCGGGGGGTCTGGTTGAGGCCGGCCGATCGGCACGAGGGGGTCGGTCAGCATAGCGGGATGTTTGGTTATGAGACCGGGTGTTGCTGGGTTCTTGATCTTTTCTTTTTCCTCTGGGGGTCAGGTATTTAGTTGTGGAGTCCTGCCGAGCGGCTAGAGAGTCCTCGGCGTTCATATACTTCTGGGCCTTGGAGAGCAAGGCTGCCATGGATGTTGGGGGGTTCTTGGAGAGAGAGAAGAGGAAATCGGATGACCGCAGACCAGCCATGAAGGCTGTGAGGATGACCTTATCGTCATTTTCAGCAACTTGTAAGGCTTCGGTGTTGAAGCGAGTGACAAAGCTACGTAGTGACTCCCCCTCGGTCTGACGGATGTTGAGGAGTTGGGTCGTCGGACGTCGCTGGCGTTGGGCTCCAATGAAGTGGCTCAGGAAAGAGTCACTGAGGTGTTGAAACGTAGAGACCGAATCTGGTGGCAACTGGCTGAATCATAGCCGAGCCGATCCCTTTAGGGTCACGGGGAAGGCTCGGCACATGATTTCGTCGGGGAAAGCATGGAGGATCATGAGTGTACGGTAGGTTTCCAGGTGGTCGACGAGGTCGGTTGTTCCGTCGAAGGGGTCGATGGTAGGCATTTTGAACTTGGGGGGTAGGGGTTTGTCTCGGATGGAGGCGACGAAGGGGAGTTCTTTGTGGTGGAGGGCTTGTGTTGGATGTTTTGCATGACCCCTTGGAGCTGGAGTTTCATGGCTCGGAGTTCTGCGTCCCAAAGAGGAATGTTGTCGCCTCCAGAGGATAGATGTTGACGCCTGGCTTCTCCCTCGGGGCTGGGGCTATAACCGAGGGGCGTGGGGGTGGAGGAGGAGGATGTATATGTGGGTGAGGGGTGCAAGCCCAGGTTGGGAGGATTGGGTTCTTGAGACGGTATGGCACAGGACTTGCTCGGATGGGGTGGAATGCCGGGAGGGGGTGGAGGAATAGGGAGGTTCCGTTGGAGGAGAGCGTTGATTAAGGCCTGGTTTTGTTCGGCCATACGGTTGATGCTGTTGGTGAGTTCGATGAAGTACTGTGGTGGGTTGTTCGGATTGGGAGGGCCGGTCTGGTGATCGCCGGACATTGTGGTGGGAAGCCATGGATCTGGTCGTTACCATGCACGTGGCGGACGAGGTGAAAAAGGTTGCTGGAAAAGGGTCTCCGGCGGCAATGAACACAAGCGGCGACGGATAAAACCGATTCCACAGACGGTAACCGATAGTACAGTGAGTCCTCGTGGATGGGTTGGGCCGACCCAAGCTCCTCAAGCCCACTGGATAGCACGCAAACAAGTTCAATCGGGAGCAGGGTAGTCCCGTGAACCCTCCGGTGTATGAATTAGAGAAGGTGATGATATGAAAATGTAGAGAGAGAGATAGGAGATGGAAAAACTTAACCTTCTTCTTTTCTTGAGTTTAGCTTATATCCAACTGTAATCATTTATTTGTCTCTGTCGTTCGATTGTCCCCCGAAAAGCTTGAGGCGTGGTTACCTTTGTTCAGGCGAGGTGTCATTCGGTGAGGGTGTTGTCGCAATAAATGCGGTGATGGGTTGCATTAATGGTGATGTCTTTGTGGCAATAACTGCAGATCTTTGTCTGTGGCGTACCTGCGCTACCGCCACTTGTCCGAGCATCATTGGTCTTTCCTGTCCAGTTGGACTCCAGCTGTGTTGGGTTTGGCTAACCGGGTTGTATAATGGGGTTTGAATGGTGGGCCGTGGGCTCTATGGGCCTATCCCTGTCATAATATATATTTTTTATTATGGAATTTGTTGAAGGATGGGATTGTAGAGATTTTTAGACTTGTAGCCTAGCGAATCTAAACTACTCGAGATGCTTTTGTATTTTTACACTTTGGAAACACTTGAAAAAGTCACATCTTTTTTATTATTATCTATTTATTTTAGTGGCTTTTCTCAAAATTATATATATATATATATATATATTTGTCTTGTGTAGATGAATTTAAAAAGTTAAAAAAAAAATTGAAAAAAGCTAAAATGAGCTAAAAAAATACTACTATTTTCGGCCTTTTTTTTTGTTTTTTTTTTAAATTTTTTATAAAAAAATTTTAATTTTTCAATTCGTCTCGTCGAACTAAATCTAGAAGTTTAAATTTTTTAATTTGTTAATAAAGCCACTAAAGATAAAAATAAGTATATAAAAAAATATAAAAAACTACTAAATAAGTAAAAGGCTGTTCGAGAAGTTCCAAATTAATATACTTTTTGACTTTTTACAAAAATATTTAAAATATAGGTTGGGATTAAAATGATATGATAGAGAAGTGATGTGCTAAAATAACACATGTCAAACAACACCTAAATCTTAAATACCCACTTAAACTCAGTCCACATCCAATCCAAATTTAACCCAACTCAATGTTTGTTTGGCATTACTATTATCAGCCTTGGATCAGAACCATTTGGGTCAAATAAAAAAGAGTGCTGATATTTGACGACTCTCATTTAATAATATTCAATCAAATTTTAAAGATTAAAATTTTACCATAGAATATAATGCCTCGTTTGATATGAGTATGGTGTACCTTGTTCGAGGGCAAATTATTTAATATTTTTAGAGTATCACGTATTTATATTTTTTAATCAATTATCATTCAATATATTTTTTTATGTTTCTAAATCACTCAACATGATACCTCATCTACCCACCTTCTTCACTAATCATAATAATATAAAACATCACGTGTCCATATTTTGAAATTAATGAATAGTTACCCTTGTTCGAGATCATACAAAGATATAAAAGTCAACTTTCTTCTCAATAAAAAAAAATTTAATTAAATATTGAAATATTTAATAAGGAAAAAGATTGGTAGCTCGAAAGTACTGCTCGAGCCTTCAAAAAACGACGCTGCCAGCAGCGTTTTGGGTTTTTTTTTTTTTCTTTTCTTCTTCTTCTTCTTCGTCGTGTCTGAAACCAGAGGGAGAGGAGAGGAGAGGGAGAGAGAGAGAGAGAGAGAGAGAGAGGAGGCAGCCCTCCGCCCATCGCCGTTGTGTCGCAGCCCTCCGCCTCCGCCTTACTTCGCCCCCGCCTCATCCATTTTTTAGGCCCCCTCCAATCCTTCCTCCCCCTCCTCCAGCCTCTCCCTCCTCCTTCTCTCACTTTTTCGAGCCACTCTCGAGCCAAAACTCTCGAGCTACCAATCGCGGTCGATTTAATAATTTTGCATCAAATCCCGGATCAAATTATTAACAAACTCACACAAGAGAATATTAAAATTCTCAATAGTTCAATTGGGGTCTCTATCTCTTTTGAATATATTAATACAACTAACAAGATGCTTTACATTTGCCAATAGTCATAATCAAAAAAGTTAGGAGGTAAGGTAAGATTTTTTTTTATTGCTGACGTGTATAGGCCCATAGAGGCCATGAATCACTATAAACAACCCAAGCCCATCACTTAGAGCCCAATACATAACCCAGCTGGTGAGGCCCAGAACAGCTGGAATCCAACATGGCATGAAGAGCCAATGACATTCAGGTAGACGGCAGGTGAAGGACGAGCCACATCAGCAGACAAAGATCTACAAAGTTATTGCCACTGCACATCACCATTAATGCAGCCCATCACAGCATTTATTACGACAACACCTCTCCGTCGGAACAGAACCCTCTTACCCTGAACAAGGTAAGCTACAGCATAGACTTTCGGCGAGGAGGACAGGTCGGAAGGGACAGCAAAATGATTACCAAAGGATATAAGCAAACGTTGAAGACAAGAAGAAGGTTAAGCTTTCTATCTCTAATCTCCCTCTACACCCTACTCCTCCTTCTAACTTGCTCGTCGGAGGGTTCACTGGGGGACTACCTCGTTCCTCGTTGGACTTGTTTGCAGGTTATCCAGTGGGCTTGATCATTTGGACGTGGGCATTGAGGAGCTTGGACCTGTCCGACCCATTCACTGGGACAAACTGTATCATCAGTTGGCGCCGTCTGTGGAAAAGACTTTGCTCCGCGCGCCAGTTGTGCTCATTGTCGTCGGAGACCCTATCCCAACAACCTTTTCCTCCTACCCATCAAAGTGTATGGTCACGACTAGATCCATGGCTTCTCACAATAATGCTGCCGACCATCAAGCCGACCCCCCCAATCCAAACAACCCACCGCAGTATTTTATCGAGCTTACCAACAACATTAACCGCATAGCCGAGCAAAACCAGGCCCTGATAAATGTTTTACTCCAAAGAAACCTTCCGATGCCTCCTTCACCACCTCCAGATATTCCACCCGACCAAGAAAGAGCCTCGAGCCATACTGTTCCGCAACCCTATCCACCCAACTTGGAAGGTTTGCAACCTCCTCCCCCACATATAAATCTACCACCTCCACCCCCACACTCTTCGGTCGTGGCACCAGCTCTTGAAGGGGAAGTCAGCAGCGTCTAGCCCCCATTGACTGACCGTGGTGACAACGTTCCTCTCTGGGACGCTGAACTCCGAGCAATGAAGCTCCAACTCCAAGGGGTCATGCAGAACATTCAGCATAAAACCCTCTACCACGGCAAACTCACCATTTGTTGCCTCCATCCGGGACAAACCTCTGCCCGCCAAGTTCAAGATGCCCACCATTGATTCTTTTGACGATACGACGGACCCAGTCGACCATCTGGAGACCTACCGAACCCTCATGATCCTCCATGCCTTCCCTGAAGAGATCATGTATCGGGCTTTCCCCGTGACACTGAAGGGGTCAGCTCGACTGTGGTTCAGCTAGTTACCAGCAGACTCTGTCTCCACTTTCCAGCACATCAACGACTCCTTCCTTAGCCATTTCATTGGAGCCTAGCGTCAACGCTGCCCGACAACCCAACTCCTCAACATCCGTCAGACCGAGGGGGAGTCGTTGCGCAGTTTCGTTACTCGCTTCAACACTGAAGCCCCGCAAGTAGCGGAAAACGATGACAAGGTCATCCTCACGGCTTTCATGGTCGGGCTACGATCGTCTGATTTCCTTTTCTCCCTCTCCAAAAATCCCCCGACCTCCATGGCAACCCTACTCTCCAAAGCCCAGAAATACATGAATGCTGAAGATTCACTAGCTACTCGGTAGGATCCAATAGCTAAAAACCCGACCCCCAGAGAAAAGAGAAAAGACTCAGAACCCAGAAACACCCAGTATAATAGCCAAACACCCCACTATCCAGACCGACCTCCCCGCGCTGACCGGTCGGCACCGGTCGGTTCGAGCTGTACACCCCCCTTAATTCTCCCATGGAACAAGTCCTCAACCAGATCCAACGGGACTACCCCCTCAAATGGCCCCTACCTTCGCAGACCCCTTCCAATCGGAAAGACTAGTCCAAATATTGTCGTTTCCACTAGGACCATGGCCATAACACTAATGATTGCATAAACCTCAAGGATTAGGTCGAGACCCTAATACGTCAAGGGTATCTCAGCCGGTTCACGGACACCCGCCCTCAGTAGAGGCAAAGAACCGAGCCCCTTAGAAACAACCGCCGAAGCACCCCACCCCGGCAGCTAGCCCAACCTAACCAAGGCATTGATCGCCCTCCACAACAGCCTCGGCCGCCAGGTAATCCCCCTTCACCAGTTGGTGAAATCAGAGTCATTTCAGGTGGCCTTGCTTGTGGGGGACCATCTCGCTCGGCTCAGAAGGCAGAACTCAGAAAGGTAAGGCAAGGCTCAGACAAAGCAGTTGTCATGGTAGACCGACCCTCCAAACAGCCTAAGCAGTGGACAGAGCCTATAACCTTCATGGACGCCGACTGTACATGCATCCGTTATCCTCATGATGACCCTTTCGTCATTTCTGCCATCTTCTCCAACTATAAGGTCAGACAGGTTCTCATCGACAACGGCAGTTCTTCAGACATCACATTCCTCAATTGCTTCCGCCAGCTCAAGATTGGGGAGGAAAGTCTGTCCCCCCTCCAAACCCCTTTGGTCGGTTTCATTGGCGATCGGGTGACCTCCATCGGCTCCATTGATCTCCCTATTACCATCGGCGAGTACCCACGGCAGACTATCAAGTTGCTCACTTTCCTTGTGGTCGACTGTCCCTCCGTCTACAACATCATCCTTGGTCGCACCGCCCTCAACGCTTTCTAAGCTATCACTTTAACCTACCACCTCCCCATAAAGTTCCCAACCGACCTGGGCGTCGGGACAGTAAGGGGAGAGCAAACCGTAGCCAGGGAATGTTATGTCGCCTCACTTAAGGAAGTCAAGCTGAAGAAGACCATGATCATTGAAGGACTTGATGTTCGAGATGAGGACGAGCTGGTCAGAGGAGAACCGGTAGAGGAGCTCGTTGAGATTCCCATCGATCCCACCAACCCAATGAAAACTGCTAGGATCGGCAGCCAACTATCCCCCTGTAGACACCCCATTTTTGACCGCCCTCAAGACTTGGGCATTACTGATGGTTTGCTCGGTGTTGAGAGATATGCAGGGCACAGGTTCAGTTTCTTCGGCAAGAAGAGAGGCAAATCTTCCCAAACACTTTGTTTAAGGGTTTGGAGTTGAAGAAAAGAGGAGAGGAGGGGAGAAAATAGGTTGGAGAAGAAGTTCGCCATGAATCCGGGTATGAGAGAATCGAGCAGCCCTCGCTGAATCGGGCTTATTCAATCGCATACTTGGAGTTAAGCTATGAGGCCACCATCGTTGGAAAGAAGACTTCTGGGGCTTCACTTTGTACTCAAGAATCTCCCAAAGCCAAGTCCGGGTGGAGGAGATATGTTGGGTTGAAGCAGGGGATCATCCCGGTTGGATCGAGTCTGCGCGACTTCACGGAAAAGCGCATAACTTTTTGCACAGGAGGAATTTTGATGCAAGGTTTGCGCCATTGGAAAGATAACTTCCGGGGCTTCGATTTGCATACCCACCGGCCATGTTTTGACCAAGGAATCATCCATCGGCACTCTATTTAGCCGCCCGGCAGGAAAGAGTGCCGACCGCACTTTATTTTGGACAATGATCGAATCTTGGCGGTTTGAACCCTTTGCACCCCCAAGCTTGGTGCATGCCATTGTGTTAGGATGCACAGAACTCGACCCACGTGCATACATGTGCCCATTTTGCACCCTTTAACCACCTTTGGCCTCCTTCTTTGCACCCTTTGCTCAAGGCTTCTTGGGGAAGCCTTGACCCCTTGTCTTGGCTTCCTCAAGAAGCCTTACCAGCTGTCCAAACTTCTAGAGTAAGCCTTGCCCCCCCCCTTGACCCTTTTTGAATGATTGAGCCACTAAGTCTTGGCTTGACTTTGCTTATATAAGGAGGCCCTCTCCTCCTTTGATGAAGGTTGGGAGACTTTGGAACAAAAAAACCAGATAAATATATGTATATCTGATATATACATATACATCCCTCCATCTCTCAATATATCTCTCTCATGCCACCTCCAAACACCCTTGATCTTGGGCTATTTCTTCACCACCACCTAGCACCACCACCACCACTCTATTTCCAGTGCATTGGAGGTCATTTGCAGAGGCTAGGAGTTCATTTTCTTGGATCAAAACCTGCTGGTTCACTGGTCTTCAATGGTAAGTGTCTATTTCCCTCAAACTAGCATTTTCTTGGTTCATATCTAAGCCATAGTTGCATGTATTTTTGAGCTTCGATGTAAACTACAAAGTTGCTTGTTTTGATCCCTTCTTCAACATTGAAGAAGGGCTCAACATTGTTGGGGGTGTCCATGTAGTACTTACCATTATACCCCCTCTTTGGCCCCCATTTTTGCATGCTTTGTTAGCCTACCATGCTTCTGTTTTTGGGTCTTCGACAGGCCTGAAAAGGGTCTTAGTTTGACCCCCTCTACATGTCTCATGAAGGGTGTTTGGCTGTTTGGTGCATCCTTTTGGTACTTCATGTTATACCCCTTTGTGGGCCTTAATCTTGCATTGCATTTTGAGTAGTGTGCATACTGTTTTGGGACTTGTTATCTACTGTAAATGTTCATATTTTTGGTCTCTATTCAATGTTTTAGAAGGACATTTTTCTGTTTGAGCATTGTATCTATCACTTGCCTCATTGCCTCCCTTGAGGAGCCATTTTTTTGCATGCCATGTTAGTCCCACTTGTGCTTGCTGTCTTGCCATGCTTTGTACTATGAACATGCTTGTTTTGGGACTGTCTAGTTTCTGTCTTCATACTTCATGTTCATATCTTGCATATTTGGCATAGCTATAGGCCATTTCAGGTGCTAAAATTCATGTTTCGAGACTATTCCGTGCATCGGGTGTACTTTGGCCATGATTCAGGACTGTTTTCCCCCACATTTCAGTGCTGAAATTCCATTAGCATGTTTGCATATCGTTTGCCATGCCATTTCATGCCTTTATGCCATTGTCTCGGTTTGCGTACCCGTGTGCACGCATTTCGAGGCACTTCATTTTCATCTCACGGCCTCTTATGTGAGTGTGGTTGAGGCTCTCTCATGTTAGTAGAAGTCCATGTTGCATTGTATATGCCATTTTAGCCATATTGCATTGTATATGTCATCGCCTCGGTTTGCGTGCAAGTGTGCACGCATTTCGAGGCGCCTCATTTTCATCTTGTGGCCACTGTTTTAGGCTTGCTTGAGGCTGCCTAATCTAGTTTAAGTCCATTCCCTCATGTGTTGTAGCATGCTTACTTTGTATGTGTTGCTTAGGTTGTGTGCCTAGCATGTTTATATACTTGAATGTTCATATTGCATGTTAGATTGCATGCTTAGGTTGCATTTGACATGCACGCTTTACCTCTTGAATTGAGTATGATAGAGGTTGAGCTCTTTGTTTGTTTATGTGCATTTCATTCCACATTGAAGTTGCACACTTTGGCTTCTCGGGCCATCATGCATTGAAATGCGTGATTGGTGGTCCGGGAGTCGAGGGCCATGCTCCCTCGAGTCCATTGCATGATAGGGAGTGTGTCCGTGCATACATTTGTCCCAAAATTCCATACCATGCTCTGTTGCTGTCATCAAAACTGTCTCCTCACAGAATTTAGTGCCGACTGGCACTCTTGATCAAGGCCGGCACACTTTTGTGCCGATAATCTCAATTGCACGGTGGCCAAACCTGCAGCCGATGGTCCAACCTTCAGGTGGTAATATTCGGTATGTGGAAGGTGTCCCAGGACTCGCAATTTTCGAGAGGCAGGCAAAGAAAAGCAGAGGAACAGAGGCATGGTGCGGGTTCCGGCAAGGCGGACATCGAGCATGCATCATTCACAAGATCTCGAGGCAGGGGTCAGGGCCCCATTTTATTTCACATTTATTTATTCAGTAATTAGAATTTGTAATATTTATTTATTTTGGAACTGTATTATTATTTTGGTCCCTCCGAGTGAGGGCGCAATTGTAATAAGTGTGGGTGAGTGTGTGTATGTCTTCCAACCCCCACTTCTTTCTTCCCTTTTATTTACTTGCTTATGATGGTAGATTAGGGCATATTTAAATTAGCATACCTTATGCAATGCATGTGTGCATCCACGCATTTGTTGACATGCATCGGGCTCGGTACATCATACAAACTGCATCGTACTTTCAATTCCAAATTGAATACGTGATAGTTGTAGCATTTCACATGCCATGCTTAGGATAGCCGAGCCTGCCTAGATTATATCTTTGCATGTGTTGCATCAGACATTTCAGTATGCTTAGGTCCATGCATGGATTTCTAATAATCTTCTGTTTTGGCTTGGAGTACTAGGTGAGCTTTTATACTTTAGCATATCGCATGCATGTGAATGTTGCCATAATAGCATGACTACCATGAGGCTAAGTGCTTATGTGATATAACTGCTTGAACGCCTGTGGATGGAGGTCAAATTACTTAGGTTGGAACAATGCATTAAAACTGTGAGTTTTAAAGCCCGCTTGAGAGTGGCAAAACCTGCATTTTAGCCTACTTATGAGTAGCAAATCATTTTTCAAAACAAACACGTAGTGTTTTGTTCCAACTTAGGCGATTTGGTCTATACTTGTTTGCTGTGCGCATAACATAGTAATTCTAGGCTAATAACCGGAATAAGAACATGTAATGTTTTCGAAATTGGATATCACGGTTAGTAGAGGCCGGTCTTCGGACCGGGCGAAAGGGGGTGCTCATAGCTGACCTTCCCCGATCGTACCCAAGCTCCCGAGCCAAGACCACTTTGGTGATGACGGACACGTGGCCTTCGGCACCGAGTCAGGGTTTCCTAAATTTCCCATTTTAAAAATATTTAGGTGGCGACTCTGTAATCTGGTAAAGCAGTCCATGTTTGGCACTACTTTTCAAAAATCTGTTTTCTCAAACGATTTGCCGGATTCGGACTCTTTGGTTCAGATTTAGAACCGCAACAACAAAAGAGAGTCCGAACTGTAGAGCAAAGCCCCACGGGCGTGTCTACACCCCCCAAGCTAAGGCCGACCTTACTGCCCTTCTGACCGAGCACAATGATGTATTTGCCTGGACTCACTCAGATATGCCAGGCATTGACCCCTCTTTCATAACTCACCGCCTCAGCATTGAACCCTATTTCCAACCTTACCGCCAGAAGCAGCGCATCTTTCATCCGGAGCGCAATACTCTTATAGCCGCAGAGGTTGACAAACTCCTTGAGGCCCAATTCATCAAAACCGTGGACTACCCTAAATGGTTGTCAAACGTGGTCTTAGTCCGCAAGAACAATGGCAAATGGCGACTCTGTGTCGATTACTCTGACCTGAACCGAGCTTGCCCCAAAGATATCTGTCCTCTTCCCCGCATAGATCTGCTGGTCGACGCCACGGCCGGTCATCCAATGCTCAGCTTCATGGATGCTTTCTCTGGTTACAACCAAATCCTGATACACCCGTCCAATCGGGAATATACATCCTTCATTATCGATCGAGGTACCTACCACTATCGTGTGATGTCATTCGGATTGAAGAACGTTGGGGCCACCTACCAATGGTTGGTCAATGCCGTGTTCTATCATTAGATAGGTTGGAACATGGAAGTATATGTTGATGACATGCTAGTCAAGAGGAAACTCTTCACTGATTGTTTGACCGACCTACGAGAGACCTTCGCCACCCTACGCAAGTACCAAATGAAGCTCAACCCAGAGAAGTGCGCCTTTGGCGTAGGATCTGGGAAGTTTTTGGGTTTTATGGTCAGTTAGCGGGGCATTAAAGCTAACCCTGAAAAGATCAAGGCTTTGATCGAGATACAGTCACCCAGAACGATTAAGGAGGTCAAAAGACTCACTGGCCGAGTTGCAGCCCTCAACCGCTTCATTTCCCGCACAACGGATAAGTGCCTACCATTCTTCAAAGTTCTTCGGCAAACTTTTGAATGGACGGCTGAATCCAAAGAGGCTTTTCAACAGTTGAAGCAGTGCATGGCCAACCCCCCCTTATTTCACAGGCAATCACGGGCGAGCCCCTCTTCCTCTATTTAGCTGTATCAAGCACCGCTGTCAGTGCAGCTCTTATCAAGGAAGATACTGTCAACGACGATCTACTACATCACGGCCCTCGTGGAAGCGGAGCAGAACTACCATCGTTAGAAAAATTGTCCTTGGCCTTGGTCACCGCCTCTAGACGACTCCGTCCTTACTTCCAAGCTCACTCCATAGTGGTCCTCACCGACCAACCCTCGAAGAAGGTCATGCAGCAACTAGAACTTTCCGGCAGACTCATGCAGTGGTCAGTGGAACTCAACCAGTTTGACATCTCTTACCGGCCTCGAACAGCAATTAAGGGGCAGGCTATCGCCGATTTCATCCTGGAATTCACTACTCCCACCCCAACCACTGCCTCTCCGCCCCCACCAGCTCCCATTGAGCCAGAAGACCCTCATTCTTGGACTCTCAACGTCGACGGATCATCCCTCAGCGAAGGTAGTGGGGCTGGCCTCATCCTCACCGCCCCTGAGGGTGGTTATTTCAAATGTGCTCTCCGTTTCTTGTTTGAGGCCAGTAACAATGAGGCCGAATATGAGGCATTAATAGCAGGTCTTCGCCTAGCCAGGGATATTGGTGTCAACCACCTCCGCGTGTTCAGCGACTTCCAGCTCATCGTCAGACAGATCACGGGAGAATTCGATGCCAAGGAGGACACAATGCAGGCTTACAGGGATATTGCACTTCCCCTTGTTCGCTTCTTCAATACCTTCTACATCAAACACATTCCTCGGGCAGAAAACTCTAAGGCAGATGAAATGGCTCAGTTGGCTTCCGTAGACCAGTCCGACCTCAGCCGTGGTGTCTGCCTCGAATACCTATCCCACCCCGCCATTTTGCCCCGACCAGCACGAAATACAATTCCTCTAAAATGAGCCCACCCCTTGGGCGTCGGACATCTTTCTATTTCTAACAACGGGGGAACTTCCAGATGACCAACAACAAGCCACCAAAGTCAGGGCCCGGTCGTCGAATTACATCCTCGTCAGCAGCATTTTGTACAAACGTGGTTTCTCATGCCCCTATCTGCGGTGCCTCAATCCGGCTCAAGCAACCTATGTGATGCAAGAAATTCATGAGGGTATCTGCGGCAATCACTTAGACGGCAGGTCCCTGGCCCACAAGATACTTCGCACTAGATATTTCTGGCCTACTCTCAACCAAGATGCGACTGACTTCGTGCTCAAATGTGATAAGTGTCAGCGTTTTTCCAACATCCCCCATGCTCCTCCTACTGAATTGATCACACTTTGCAGCCCCTACCCGTTTGCCAAATGGGGGATCGACCTAATTGGTCCTTTACCCACCGGCCGAGGCTAGACCAAATTTGCCATTGTCGCCATTGATTATTTCACCAAGTGGGTAGAGGCAGAACCCCTTGCCACCATTACCCAGCGGAACACAACCAAGTTCATTTGGCAGTCGATCGTTTGCAGGTTTGGCATCCCTCAGGCCATCATCTCCGACAACGGCAAACAATTCGACAATGCCAAGTACAGGAAGTTTTGTGCAGACCTCCAAATTCAACCATGTTTCTCTTCCCCCCGTCATTCCCAAGCCAATGGCTAAGTTGAGGTCACCAACCGTTCTCTTCTGAAAATCGTCAAAACCAAGCTAGAAGCTGCTAAGGGACTTTGGGCTGAGGAACTACCAAATGTACTCTGGGCTTACCGAACTACAACTCAGACTCCCACTGGGGAAACCCCTTTCCGCTTAACATACGGCGCTGAGGTGGTTATTCCGGTGGAATTCGGTCTGCCTACCCTTAGGGTCTTACATCCGGATCCAACACTAACGGAAGAGCTCCGTCGGGCAGACCTGGACCTAATTGAAGAACTCAGAGAAACCACTGCTATCAGACTGGCCTCATACCAACAGAAAATGAGAACACACTACAACCGCAAAGTTTAACCAAGGGAGTTCGCTGTAGGGGACCTTGTCTTGAGAAAAGCAACTCTTGCCACCAAAAATCCGACTGAGGGTAAACTGGCAGCCAAATAGGAGGGACCTTACGTTGTGAAAGCCCGACCACGTCCAGGCACCTACTGACTTCAGGACATGGAAGGTCGAGACCTCCCCCATCCCTGGAACGCTGAACACCTGAAGCACTACTTTCAATAAATTCCTACTGTTGTATTGCTCAGTTGTTGTATTTTCTTTTTGATGCATAATGTAAACTTTGATCGACAGGACTACACTATCCATGACAACAATTTTATATCTCAACTATCTGTGTGTTGTCTCAATAACATTTTCATTTGCAGCACTTATTGACAGCCTCAGCCAGACTAAGCACAAACAGCCTTAGCCAGACTGAGCACAACAAGCCTCAACCAGACTGAGCACAACAAGCCTCAGCCAGACCGAGCACAAAAAGCCTCAGCCAAACCGAGCACAAAAAGCCTCGGCCATCGAAAGCAAAATGCCTCAGCCAGACTGAGCACAACAAGCCTTAGCCAGTCTGAGCACCAAAAGCCTCGTCTACACGAGCGCCAAAAAGCCTCAGCGTGACTAAGCATGAAGTACTTGGCCAAACCAAACCTCAGCCATCCTAAGCATAACAAGTCTCCGCCAAGACCGAGCGCCACAATTTCAGGGTCAGACTGAGTTATTTACCACGTCAGTATAGCTTCGCCCTAGCTGAGCACGCATGCAGGGCTCGGTCAAGGCCAACCATGCAAACTTCATGCTTGTGGAATTTGTAGACACACTTAGTCACAATTCTAGCTCCGAGTCTTTACACCACTCTTTGCTCAGTCAAATTCCAAAGACGCTCTTACACGTTTTCTTTACAAGTCAGGTTATTTTCTTCTCAATCAAACTCTTACAAGTCAGCCTCTTTCCTTATAAGCCAAGCCTCACTCCATAAACCACTAACCTACTTGAGCAGTGTACCAAACACAAACTTATAATTTTGTTACATTTTAAGTTTCACTCTGCATTGAGGAGTTCCTAACTATACTCTGCACTGAGTTTTTCTTACGAGTTCAATTTCATTCTGCATTGAGGAGTTCCTAACTATACTCTGCATTGAGTTTTATTACACGTTCAATTTCACTCTGCATTGAGGAGTTCCTAACTTTACTCTGCACCCAGTTTTTATTACAACTTCAATCCCACTCTGTCTTGAGGAATTCCTAAATTCAGTTTTTATTACAAGTTTAACTCCATTTTGCACTTCACAATGATTCGTACACAAGCTCCACATACAAGCTACCACTCTCATCCATTTTAGATGCACAATCATCAACAATGAAATGCAAAACACAACTGAAATTTTATTTATTCACAACTTTGTACATAAGTTCATTACAACAATTCAAAAAAAAAAAAAAAAACAAACAAACAAACAAACAAAACAAAACAAAACGAAAACAACCACACAATGTCTGTGCAAGGTCTTCTTCTTCCTCTTCTTTTTCTTCTTCACTCATTCCTCCTCACTGGAGACGAGGTCTTCTTCTTCAATACCCTCATCCAGGGGGGTTTGGGCCACATCGTCTTCACCAATTGTTACACTACTGAGGTCTAAGTCTGGGAACAGTTCTTCAGTTCTACGTTTGAACATCTTCCAGCCACTGTCCCAAAATTCAGCCATTTCGTGTTTGTAGAAGTCTGACCGCTGGAAGCTCTCAATAACTTCTGCTTCAGTTCTGGCCCCAGTGGTCGCCCTCGACGGGCCCGCCCGCTTCAGACTCTCCTCGCCAAGTCACATGCATCATGACATCTATTGCCATCTAAAATTCCGCACTTTGAATCGATCCATCACAGAACATACAGATCGTAAGCCGCCTTTCAGAGGTCGCCGCCTCTCTTTGTCCAGATCCTTCTGCAGGGTCGCTTTTTCAGAGGCTGCCTTAGCCCTCTCTTCCTCCAACTCCTTCTTTAGGGTCGCCTTTTCAGCAGTCGCCTTGGCTCTCTTTGCCCTCAACTCTTTCTGAAGGCTCTCTCTCTCCTCCACTGCCTTTGCACGCTCACCCTCCAGCTCCTTCTGTAGACCGTCAATCTTCACGTCTGCCTCATCCTTCTGTCTGACTAGCTCTTCATTACTGGACATCGCCTCTTCATGTCGTTCGAGGATCAAGAAGCTTTTTGGGCCTCCTCCAGCTTCCTCTGCTCTCCAGCCAGCTGGAACTCGAGCGACACAACCCGGCGGCGTTCGTTCTCCAGCTCCAACTTGACCGCTTGCAGATCAGCATGGGCCCTCTCCCAGTTTACGCTCTCATTTTTCAACTTTGCAAGTTGAGCCTTGGCCTCATCTGCCTTGAGTTTTGCCTCAAGAGAGAGCCCCTCGCTAAGGTGGTTACCTCCATTTGAGCGAGCATAACCCTCGCTAGCCTCATTGAATCTGGATCTCGAGCGCAAGGTCGCCTTTCTACAATCCCCACAAGGCGGTTCGCCTCACTGCCTGGCGGGCCTTCTTCTCCCTCCACCAGCCATCAGACGAGCGTGTAGATCGCAGAGGTCAACCGACTCCTCCTTGGGTGGACCCCGGGCCGTTTCTTCCCTCCTTGGCTCAAGGCCAGTTGCCCCACCTTCTACTTGTACTTCAGGGGTGACCCTCGCGACCCTTGTGGCGATCGCCGCCACTACTGGAACGACTTCTATGACCTTTGAGGCAATGTCCACCACTTCTGGGACAATTACTTTTCTTGGGGTCTCCTCCACTTCCCCCCCTCTGCCTCCTTGGCCATACTGGTCTCTTCTGTCCTCATTTCCCTCCTCCTCTTCTGGGCAGGTTCTTCTTCACTCCGCCTCACTCTCATCTTCTTCTTCACTACGCCCAATACCTCTATCTCCTTCAAAGACCTCTCCTTCAAAGGATTTATTGAGGGTGATCATGGCACAAATTCACCTAAGTCTTTCTCCCCCAAGGGTTTGGGGCGAGGTCGGATCCTCTCCATTGTAACCGGTTTTGGCGGTCGGTCTGCCTGAGACTCTTTGAATTTTTGGGCTTTTGCAAGGATGGTCTGATCCCTCGCCTCTTGAGCCTTCCTTTTTGCCTCCAACTCCGCTCGGTCGAGGTCCCCACCGTTCGGCTGTGGACCCAACCCTGCCTCAAACAAAGCCGACGACTGAACGAGCTCGTCCCATCTGGCCCCTTCCTTCTCCCTCCATTCCTTTACCCTCTTCACTCTCTCCTATGCTGCTGCTTCCAACTTTGGCTCGACAGACTTGGTGGGCACTTTCCAAATGGTGTGCACTCCAACCCCTCCACTAGCGGACACATAGAACCACCGTGGTCTCCATTCCTTGATCAACGACGGTAGCCCCGTCACCAGCCCTTTCCCTGCTGCTGCCTGCAGAGTGACCCAAGTCTCTTGCTGCCTTGAGGCCTTATTACATGCGAAGAATTCGTCTACTGTTATGGCCGTCCCTTCGTTCGCCTTCGGCCAAGCACTTGCACAGGATAGTAAGATCTTCCACGCATTGGGCATTAGTTGGCCCGGCGCTACCTCCAAACGATTCCGGACATCTACCACCACTTGCGTAGGGCACCTCGCCTCCTTCAATGCTTCCTCATAAAGGGCAAACTCCCCTGGCCTGGCGTTAGATGGCCTCTTCGTCGACGTCAGCAACAATAACTCTATTTCGGAAGGCACCTGGTATTTTTCGCGAATAGCCTCCAAATCCGCAAGCAGAACTGATCTATCTCGCTTTGTATGCCAGTGATCGGTTACTCGCCGATTGGCTTTGGAGCTGCTATCATGGTGGAACCATGGGATCGTACCACCGACTCCCCCACCCTCTCCATCCTATATTGCTGCGCTAACTCCACCGCATTATCCTCACCAAGTGGATCCACCCTGACATTCGCAGTTTCTTCTTGGGCCATTTCTATGGTATGTCTGCGAATCACTTCGGATGCAGGTGCAAGGAAATTGAAAAAGTGTTGCAGAGGTGTATCGTGAGCACCAAAGGAATTCACACTTGGAATATTTTGATTTTTCGTAAACAAGTAGGTGAATCGAATAATGCCAAAAGCCCACGGTTTGCCCGTATTCCAAGGATCCCAATTAATTTTCGCCAGTTTGAAAACTTTTCAAATCATCCGCCAAAACTGTCTTTTCAACACCCATAATGACCTATCGTTTCATTTCTGATCCAACGCCTAATCTCCCTTCCACAGGATGTTGCCACGTGTACGACCATGATCCACTGTCTCCCCCCTTACCCTGTCTTTTCCACTTCAAATCCCCACGTGACACGCCGCCTCTTGAGTCCCACGCCCCTCCACCTCACCATTCGCAGTCGGCCCTCCTCATGGTCGGCCCTCCCGCTCGGCCAACCTTCACGGTCGCCCCTCTTCGCGGTCGGCCCTCCTCGTGGTCGGCCCTCCCACTCGGCTAACCTTCGCGGTCGGCCCTCCTCGTGGTCGATCCTCCCACTCGGCCAACCTTCGCGGTCCGTCCTCCTCATGGTTGACCTTCCCACTCGGCCAACATCCGTGGTCGGCCCTTTCACTCGGTCACCCTGCACGGTCGGACCACCTCCTGGTCGGTTCACCCTCTCGGTCACCCCTGCTGGTCGACCTCCATCCTGCCAATCCCTAACACCCTCATCTTCTTCATTAGTATTCCCTTCGCTGGACTAAAGCTGCACTCAGGAATGGGGGACTACTGACGTGTATAGGCCCATAGAGGCCATGAATCACTATGAACAACCCAAGCCCATCACTTGGAGCCCAATACATAACCCAGCTGGTGAGGCCCAGAACAGCTAGAATCCAACATGGCATAAAGAGCCAATGACATTCAGGCAGACGATAGGTGAAGGACGAGCCACATCAGCAGACAAAGATTTGCAAGTTATTGCCACTGCACATCACCATTAATGCAGCCCATCACAGAATTTATTATGACAACACCTCTCCGTCGGAACAGAACCCCCTTACCCTGAACAAGGTAAGCTATAGCATAGACTTTCGGCGAGGAGGGCAGGTCGGAAGGGACATCGAAATGATTACCAAAGGATATAAACAAACGTTGAAGACAAAAAAAAGGTTAAGCTTTCTATCTCTAATCTCCCTCTACACCCTACTCCTCCTTCTAACTTGCTCGTCGGAGGATTCAATGGGGGACTACCCCGTTCTCCGTTGGACTTGTTTGCAGGTTATCCGGTGGGCTTGATCATTTGGACGCGGGCATTGAGGAGCTTGGACCTGTCCGACCCATTCACTGGGACAAACTGTATCATCAACTGCAAAATATATATACATATTGAGATTAAGGCTTGTTTTGAAAAATTAGTTAAAAGTTATTTTATTTTTATTTTTTTGGGAAAAAAAGTGTGTTAAAAAAAGAAATAATGTGACTAAAAATAAGTTGAAAGTCAAAATTTGACTTTTAACCAAGTTTTCAAATTATTAAAAGCCAAAATTTCACTTCTACCCAAGTTTCCAAATTAAGTCTAAGTGTGGATAGAATTGGATAGAGAAAATATTATGAGAACAAAAGTTGAGAAGTACATATTTGTACCCTACCAATCTGCTCACTTCACATTATTACTATTATTGTTTTATCATCTTGTCCTTCAAGCAAATTATCATCTAGGATAAAAAGTACACCTTTTGCTTTCTTTTTTTTGTGTGGATAATTGGATATCTTGACACCTTTCTCTTACCATTGTTGATCTCAAATATCATGACCTCCCTCTTTAGTCACTCATCATTGTTAATCGCCAACCATCATGATAAACCCCATCATCATCTAGAAAAAAAAGAAGGGATTAATGAAGCTGAAGGGCTAGATTTTCACATTTTAAGGGAGAGGTGGGGCACAATAGAGATGAGGTTGGAGAAGGGGCAATTGCAAAAGAAAAGAGTGGTGCATGTAAGGACGTTGGGGAGAGAAGGGATTGGACTAGGGTCGGAAAGCACTTGGAAAGGAGGAGATAGAGAGAGAAGGGGGTTGTAAAGAGTGTCAACATTGATATGAATAGTAGGTGATGGCTAATGGGGTTTGGTTTAGTTTTAGAATTTGATGGATGAAGGTGATGGTATTATAAGTGGTAAGAATTGAGTAAAAGTAAAAAATAAAATTATGTATCAAATAATGGTATAAATTGAGATAAAATGATATATATATATATAAAAGTTATCAAAAGTTGAAATAAATATTAAATATAATAGTTAACAAGATTGAAAATTTTAAAATTATGATAGTGTGAAGGTATTACGGTAATGAAAATTACATAATTAAATTAATCAAAGATAAAAATTGTCCATTTAATTTTATTTATTGATCAGTGATTGTTGCTCTCAACAATTATTGAAAAAATTAGAAGACAGTACAGAAATGAAAAAATTATTTACCAAAAGGTGAGATGTAATTTGTACTGTAATTTCTTTACACATAAAAAATTACACACCCCATATATTTCTAAGTATTTTTAATATTCTACATTCATTTGTAATTTTTCATAATTTATTCCAAAAGTTCAACTCTTTCTCTTGGCAAAACTATCCGACCTAGTTCTATTTAATCCAGTCCAATTTTAATTAAAAAATATTTGGGGAGACCATTGTTAAATTATAGAGCAAAGAAAATCAAAACTCTCCACATTAAAATAAAATATAAAATTACATCATAAAAATAATGATAAATTACAAATACACGCTTTGAGGTTTGATTAAAATACAAATCGCCCCTATGGTTTTGAAAATTACATTTCACCCCAGCGGTTTCTAATTTCATAACAAATCGCCCCTTTTATTAATAAATCATTAAGTCAAGTGACAGTTTTTAATGATGTCAAAAATATGTTTCAATTAATAATTTAAGTAATTTTATTATTGTATAAAAGAGCAATTATGAATTTCATGTTTTTAGTTAATTCTGTTAAATAAAAAATTCTAAAAAGGGGGTATTTGTAATTTTTCAAACCACAAGAAATAATCTGTATTTTAATTGTTCGGGAAATTTTAAATAAATTATATTTTATTTCAATTTTTTTTTATTTTTAGTGATTTTTTTAAATTTAAAATTATGTCAATTTTTTATTTTTAGTGATTTTTTATTTTATTTGGAAAAAATATTTAATTTAAATATTGACTCAAACATCCAACAGTTTGGTAAATAACACTGTTAAAATATGATGAGATTTTTTTTAATTTAAAAAATCTGAATAAAAAATAAAGACGGTTTGATTTTGAGATTTTAAAAATGATTTTTAATTTTTTTTGTTTTTAGTGAAATTTTTAAATATTTTTTAAAAATTTGTTTAACTTATATGGACTTAAAAAATAAAATATTTGTAAAGAAATTTTAAAAAAAATTGTATTTAGTGATTTTTTAAAATTATGTTCATATTTTTTTAAAAACTTTTTAGGTGTATTTAAATTAAATAAATTTTAAAAGAAAAAAAAATAATTCAGAAAGTCCACTAAATTACGTAATAGCGCAACAATCAATTTTTAAACAGAATACAAGTTTACCATTAGAATTTTTATTGAAACATTTACTTAAATCAGTGCGTAAAAACTTTAATCATGATTGGAGGATATAATTTATATGTATTATAGAACTTTTTTTTTTTTTAAAAAAGAAGCTATTTTAACTTAATTTATAATTTTTTTTTATTAAAACTCATTTGAAATTAACTTGAATAATAAACAGACTAAACTTTTAATATTTTTTTTAAGTTCGTTAAGTTTTAATTGACAATCACACTCAACTAAAATCACAATCAGAAGACTGGTAAAAGTTCCACCATAATATCACAATCAACTAAAAATCATAATAATAAACATAAATACAAAAAAATAAAATAAAAATAAAAATAAAAATAAAAATTTAGAACACTTGCTATTGATTGGCCTTCTTCTACCAGATAATGCTTTGAGAGCATTTCCAATTTGCTTGACATTTATGGTCAACATCTTCACGTTAGCAAAGGACCCTTCTTGCTCAGACGCATCAACAACCGCCTCCTCCGATCTCTCTCCTGCGCCACCATCACTCCTCCTCCGGCCATCGTCGGTTTCACTCGTCCGGAGATGCAGTAGGTTTCTGCCGGAACTCCGTCGACCTCATCTCTGCCGAAAATAGGGAAAACAGGCATGATCTCATCGGCAAAGGTGGGGAACTCAAAATCATCATCAGTCTCGTGGTTTTTACTTCTTAGCTGCTCTTCCAGATCACTATTCTGGTTCCTTAGTGAGTCCACCTCCCATTCCAGGTCCTTCACCTGTACCATAAGACCCTCTTTCTCTTTTGACTCCTCTGCGATTGTTTCTTCCAATTCTCTGACCTTGTTCTTTGCACCTTGAAACGCGTTCAGAATTTCATAAACACGGCTCTCAAAGTACCCGTAGTCTTCCTTAATCGTGCTGAGATTCTCTATCAGCAACTCCACTTCATCTCCTTTCTGGGTACGCAAAGAATCCAGCTCAAGTTCTAAACCCCTCATTCGAGCTGATGTTTCACTCTTATGGGTTTCATACATCTCGGTGTGACTCGCAAGTTCCCTTTCTCTCTCACCCAATTTCTCCTTAGTGCTACATTCAAAGGACAAGTTCTTGGAAAAGCTTTGAATTCTCACCATTCAACGCTTTGACTTCCATCTTTAAATCATCGATCATCTTCTCCGCTTCCTTCTCTTCAAGAGTTTCGCTAACTCCTTTTCAAGTCAGCCACTTGAAGTTCTTCCTTAATGTCATCTGTCACCTTCTGAAACTCATTTTGCAATTCTCCATTTTTACTGCCCTTTTCCTTTGAAGAATAAGCTGAATCCGAGTCCAAGCCGGAGGAAGAAAAAGAAGAAGAATAATCTGTATTCCCATCATTTTCATCCTTAACTAATGTCTTCTCCACCGACTTCTCGCCGCAGCTGCCAAAAATGGATCGAAGAAACCGAGAAAACTTTGAGGGTTTTTTAACAATGGATTGTGGTGGTTGTTGAGAAAAAACAACTTGCTGATCCATTGTAATTCTTGGGAAAAAGGACAGAAGACAGAGATGTAATTCTTGGGAAAAAAGACAGAAGGAAGACAGAGATGTAGAGATTGGGGTAGAGATGTAGGGAGTGGCTTTTATCGTGAAAGGAAGTTCATTTTTTTCCATATTCTTGCTTTGGTAGGTTCTTTTTTCCATATAAAATTGGGGTATAAAATGGAAAGTATTGACATTTCCATCCAACTTCATTTCCTTAACTCTTTCTCCCTCTTTCTCTCTGAGTGTGTGTACGTGTGTGTGTGAGAGAGATGAAATGTTTATCATTTCATGATCAACATTTCTTAAATTGCAAATTAAGCTGCGTAGCTAACATTTTTTGGAGGTAATGGGAGATGAAAATTTCATTGTAGTCATCCTATTGTGTTGAAAATAAATTAAAATAAAATTGCTGATTTGCATTGATAATGGAGTCAGATAAGGTAGGATTTGTTGAACTTAATTTAGACCATTCATCTTTTAATGCTTGCCTAGTAGATCATCCATGTAAGAAATTAGGATCCGATATTAGTAGCCATATTGGATCATATTTGTCTTAAATAAAATAGGCGGTCTATTATCAAAATCATACTTGTTGTCCATTTTTTTCAAGACAAATGTGATCCATAGTATATAGCTGCAGATGTTATTAATTGTTTAATGTTCAAAAGCGAGGACTGAGAAATATTTATGTATAAATGACAAAAATCTAAACAACAAAAAAGAAAGAATCAAAATTGGGTTAATAGTCTTCCATCTCTCCATTCATTGTGACATGGCTTGGCTTATATGGGGATCTTCATTCTGCGCTTTTTGCTTTTGTGATTCATGCTTATATGGGCTAATGTTCTTGTGTTTTTTTTTTTTTTTAGGCGAATAATGTTCTTGTGTTATGCTTGCTGATTTCTGTAATATTGAAAGGAAGCATTGTTGAAATTAGCCAAAGTCTTTTGCTGAATCATTTTGTTTTCAAGGAGAGGCTTGTAGCTGAATTACTAGATTTAGTGGTTGCATATTAACTTGTGACTCGTGAACTCATGTTTCTTTTTGTAAGTGTAATAACTTGGTGGAGTGGCTTAAGGTGATCTACTTGTATACTCATCTCCTATTAGGTTCCACTTATGCCAATGATTTGACTGTTCCTTTATGATTTTTTTTATTTTTATTTTAAATGTGTTAGAAATTATCTCTCTTTTTTTTGAATTATTTTTGAGATACTGGTGGGCAACCAGAGTTGGCCTTGTATTACAGTTGGGATCTAGCACTAATGAAATTACTTGAAAAGGCCAAAAAAATAACATTGGACGTGTGGTTCCAAGAACCACCTATTTAGTGACTCAGTTTTGAAGCACATTAACCATATTTTAGTATATTTCCTATGAATGTGTCGCAATTTTTTATTTTATTTTATTTTTTTAAGTCAATAGTGCCAACCGGAAACTATTTTTGATAAAGATCTGTCTGTGTCTGTTGCAGGTGCACATTCTTTCATCATGGCTTGCAACAACAAAAAGCCCATCCAAGATCAGTTGGTGCTTGAAAGAGAGAGCTCCAACAAAGTGAAGAATACTTCTGTGGCACGTGGCAGGAGAACTGGATATGGAGTTATCATTGACTTGGATGATAGTGATGATGAGATGCCCACAAGGGATGGAACAACTAGCGTGCTCGATGTTGTTGCTTCAGGATTTATTCTGAGCGATAAAGAAATAGGTAGTGCACATTTTCATCAGACTGGTGATGAAAATTGGAGAAGTTGCACAAAGAATCGCCTCCTGGATTCAAGTACCAAAAGAAAAAGAGGTCCACGCACTAATATTGATGTGAGTAAGAATGATGATGACGATGATGATGACATGACTCCAATTAGTAAACTTAAAACAAAGGCAACTCAAGAGTTGATTACAGATGGGGGTGATGGTTCTGACAAAGGCGAGATAGTTCTTCCGACATTGAAAGTACGATTATAAAGCTCAAGTAGGAATGATGATAATAAAACATGGTTATTTGAAATTGACATGATTTCGGCATTTCGTAATCGATCCCAAACTATGCATGAATGTTTGTTTGTGCTCTTTATAGGCAGCAATTGCGTAAGGGGCAATCCGTTAATGGCTCCTCTTTGACCAAGAATCAAGGATTTACTGCGTTTGATTTAATGAGGTATAACTAAAAAGAGGCAAGCGGTTTGTTGATTTCGTTCCTTGATTACCTTCGGTAATAATTGCGATAAATAGTTCACCTAGCTACTAAAATTAATACATTGCATCACAACACATAGTGCACCACTTTGCTTATGAAGGATAGCTGCAACTGATATATACTACTAGGTCAGGCCTCCATTCTTACATTTATAAGATAAATATATATATATATATATATATATTCTGTTATGTTACTTTTTACAAATTACAGTTTGCAGTATGTTATATCTTTTTTCTTTTCTTTTTTCGCTTTTTCTTTCAACTTATATCTTATGGTGATTTCTTGTTAAATTTGCACAATATAGTAATTTTTTATGATTGCTATTTGCATTGGAAAAGATTTTGAGAATTTGCCTATGTTGGAAGGTTATTTATGTTTATAACCAACACATGGAATGTAACGCCCTGATCCTTCACATATCATCAATATTGTCCGCTTTGGGCCACGCTCGCACGGATTTGTTCTTCCCAGTGGGTCACCCATCCCAAAACTACTCCAGCCTAAGCACGCTTAACTGGAGATTTCTAATAGAAATCTCACCACCTAGGAAAAGGCCTCGATGCTATATAAGAGTCCAGGTTTTTACTTTTATAGTCCAGGAACTCCCCCTCTATTCCCGATGTGGGACACCAGGGCCTTACAATCCACCCTCCATAAGGTCAAGACGTCCTCGCAAGATTCGCCACCGATGCCCGCCCACATACACCGAGAGACGCTAGGGCCCACATTCGGTACTTCGGAGAGTCGGCTCTGATACCATTTGTAACGCCCCGACCCTTCACATATCATCGATATTGTCCGCTTTGGGCCATGCTTGCACGGATTTGTTCTTCCCAGTGGGCCACCCATCCCAAAACTACTCCAGCCTAAGCACGCTTAACTGGGAAGTTCTAATAAGGATCTCACCACCTGGGAAAAGGCCTCGATGCTATATAAGAGTCCAGGTTTTTACTTTTATAGCCCAGGAACTCCCCCTCCATTCCCGATGTGGGACACCGGGGCCTTACATGGAAAATATAGAAACATAAAATAGAAAAAATAATTGAAAAGAAAAGAAGAATAACAAAAGGAGGTGATTTTGGTTTCATATATACTCACAGAACTATGGTTTGGTTTGGTTATGTACTCACAGAAGTGTATAGATATTTTTTTCCCTGAACAAGTGGATGTAACATATTACCTTGTGTGATTTATGGTTTTTTTGATATGATTCTTGGGATCCTAATTCAATGCACACACTCTATAATCAATTGCTTTCTCTCTTTGAAGACACAGTTACAGCGAGATGATTAGAGACATTGAACAGGTAGATACTCAACTATCAATTTCTAGAAAATATACGTGTATGTGGAAGAAAAAATATTAAATATTTTTTAATTTCAAAAGAAATCTACAAAATTGTTTTGGCAACACAGCCATGTTTCTGTAGTAATGAACTGTCAGGTTGTCCAGTTTCTTTCCTTAGAAAATTAATATACAAGTGCATCCGTGTTTATGCCAGCATGCATTTTATGTATTTCTTGGAACGTCATGTATATGTCATGTGAACTTGCGGATCTAAGTTCACGAGTCACAAACCTATTCTTCACTTAAAATTTTGTATTGTCCTATTGGTATTGAATAATTACTGGTCTGTTTATGAAGAGAAGTTATAGCGATCCCAGTTTTCCCTTTACTGTTTAATTGTATTCCGGACTCGGTTCTGTGATTGATGGTTGTTGTCTGTGTTACATTTCCATCCTTTAACTCTTAGTAATTGAGTTTAGAATTGTTTTGGGCATGTTTCGAACAGGTGGGTTGAGTTTTGGTCTCAAGTGTGGTTGCCCAGGTTTTTGGTGATTCACTCGAGCGGGTCCCTTTGCGCTCGAGCGGAGTTTGCACACTTTCAGTATCTTGTGCGTCTGCAAAACTACTGCAGATGTGTTTTTCACACTCGAGCAGGTTTCATTACGCTCGAGCGGGTTGCACTCTGTAGACACTCCATTTTTGACCGTCCAAACTTCACGCGTCCGATTGCGCTTGATGTTGCATCTTTGGCTCGTTGAAGTCTCGAGAGTTGCGGCGCGCCTCGCCTAAAGCCACGAACTCTCTTTCGTGCCTTGTCTCGGTTTGCCATAACCGCACTTTGCTCTATTTTCTTTCTCGAGGAGGAATGGTCCCAGAGACCATCTCCCAAAGGCAGTGAGCTACTTTTTGTGGTCAGAGGCCATTTTGCCCATTTCGAGCTGCCGTTGAGCTTAGTTAGGCCATGTGCCTCGGTTCGGGACCGCCCAACCATCTCCGATTTCTCTGGTTTTTGGCGGGGACCTCTGTTTTATCAAACCGAAGAACACTGGGGCCTCTGATGCCCACTTCGTGGCCGAACACCACTTTCGGTGCTTACAGCCGATTTTCGGGACCCCGAATCGCGCGGTTTGGGCCCCGAGCATTCATTTTGCATCGGTTTTCTCTGATTTTTGGCAGGAACCTCTGTTTTGTCACTCCGAGGGACACTGGGGTCGCAGATGCCCACTTCACTGCTGAGCATCAAGACTCCGCACTGCGGTTTTTGGCTCCGAGCGTTCATTTCTCATTAGTTTTTGTTCAAATTTGGGAGGTACCTCTGTTTCAACACCAGGAAGATCACTGGGGGGGTGAGAGGCCAGCAATTATCCCAGATAACCAGTTTTCGCTTCTCCGCGCCTGCTTTTGCTCACTTCCGGGTCAATGTTGAACACCCTGGGGATATTTTCTTCCGACCAAAGCTACATATCTGTGATCAGGGGACATGGGAGGACCCTAAGAACTACTGGTCGGCCAGCAATTCAAAGTTTCACTTTTGAGCCTCTCCTTCAAGCTCTATGTTGTGACTCTTACTTCAATGTTGCCAAATTCCAACCTTGGAACCTTGTTCCACACATCTGGAAGGACCCTAAAAGTTGGTGGTCGGCCAGTAATTATGGATTTCATTTTTGAGCCTCTCCTTCAAGCTCTATGTTGTGGCTCCTGCTTCAGAGTTGCCAGATTTCGACCTTGGAACCTTGTTCTACACATCTGGGAGGACACCAAGGAGTGGTGGTCGGCCAGCAATTTTCCACTTCATTTTTGGGCCATGGCCGGCCGGCCAGGGTGAGTGGCTGGCCGACCAGGTGGGGTGGCCGGCCGGCCACCTCCTGAAAGTTACAGCCCGGGCTTTCTGCTTTCCAAATTTCCAAATTTGTCCGATATTTTTCAAAATATCCCGGGCATCCGGGGGATATTTTGGGAGGGAAAGCTTGGGTGCTTTTCCCTCTCCTTTTACACCATTTTCTTGCCTATTTAAAGGGTCCAACTCCTCCTTTGCTGGGGTTGGACAATTTCTTCTCAATACTTGATCTCCCATAGCCTCCATCTTCATCTCCAAAAATCCTAAAAACACTTCAAGTCCCTAGCCCATTCCTTCATCAACCCTAAGCTCCACCATCACCATTCAATTTCCAGCAGCAAAGAAAGGTTCCTCAGAGGCTTAGAAGCAACTTTTATCAAGGGAAGAGGAAGCAAAAGACTTGTCTTCAAGGGTAAGCTACTAAATCCTTTTTTCTAGCATTTTCTTGCATCAATTCTTTGCCCTACTCCCTTTTTGTTTTGGGCTCCGACCCCTGCTGGTTTTGTGCTTATTTTGAGCCCCTCTACAACATTGTAGAAGGGCTCAATCTCATTTGGTGTCTCCATGATATACTTCCTTCAATATCACTCTTTAGGCCATTAATTTGCATGCTTTATTTTCCTTATGAGTAATCTGATTTCGAGACTGATGTAAACTGTTAGTGGGCTTATATTGAGCCCCTATTCAACATTGAAGAAGGGCTCAACCATGTTTGGTGATTCTAGCATGCACTTCCTTTGTAATTCTTCCATTTTACCGTAAACTTGCATGCTACTTTTAGCCTATATGAATTTATTTTTGGAGCATGCTATAAACTGATTACGGGCTTATTTTGTGTCGCTCTACAACATTGTAGAAGGGACCAATCTTGTTTGGTGCTTCCATGAATGGCCTCCCTTTGTACCTCTCTTTGGCCATGTTTTGCATACCTCTTTGAGCCTATTTGGTCACTGTTTTGAGCCTTCATCAGGCTTAGAAAGTGCCTTATTTTGGCCTTGTCATCATTCTTTGTTAAGGGTCTTAGGCCATTTGATGATTGGTTTTGGCACTTCCTTTGTATTCCTCCATTTTTCCGTAAAATTGCATGCTTTGTTAGGCTTGCTTAGCTTCGGATTTCAGCCTTCATCAGGCTTAGAAAATGTCTTTTTTTGGTCCATTATTCAAGTTTTATTAAGGGTCTTAAGTTGTTTGGTCATTTCTTATGATACCTCTCTTTATAGCCCTCTTTTGGCCCAATCTTGTATGCTATATTTAGTATATCTACACACTGAATTGGAGGCTGTCATCTATTGTAAATGTACATATTTTTGGTCCCTCTTTAGTTTTGTAGAACTAATTTTTTGGGTTTGAGCATTGTAAATACCACTTGCTTTGTAATCCCCCTCTTTTGCCGTATTTTTGCATGCCATTGTCGCCCTATCTATGCTTACTATTTGGCCATGTTTTGTATTGTAAAGATGCTATTTTTAGGGCTGCCTTGCTACTGTTTTTGCTGTCATGTGCCAATTTTGCATGTTTAGCACAGCCGTAGGCCATTTCGGGCACTTAGAATTACATTTCGGGATGATTTCGTGCATTGATTGTTATTTCGTCTCATTTCGGGGCTGTTTTCCCCTTCATTTAGCTGCTGAAATTTGGTTTGCATGCTTGCATATCATTTTCCATGTCATTTCATGCTTTAGTGCATTACCTCGGTTTGCGTGCCCGTGGGCACGCACTTCGAGGCATTCCATTTTCATTCATTGGCTTCCTATGTGAGTCGGTTGAGGCTCTCTCATATTGGTATAAGCCCATCATTGCATTTCTGTACCATTTTCATGCTTGTATATCATCGCCTCGGTTCGCGTGCGGTTCTGGCACGCACTGAGGCACCACCTCTTACCGGCGGCCTTATGTGAGTGCGGCCGAGGCTCTCTCATGTTGGCGTAAGCCCATCGTTGCATTCCGTATGCCATTTCATACATTCCTTTCATGCGTCTGCAGCGCCGCATTCCGAGGCACTTCTTTTTTATCCGACGGCAGCCTATGTGAGTGCGGCTGAGGCTCTCTCATGTTGGCGTAAGCCCATCGTTGCATTCCGTATGCCATTTCATACATTCTGTCGCGTGCCTGTGCGCGATTCCGAGGCACTTCTTTTAGCCGACGCAATTTATGCGAGTACGGCTGAGGCTCTCTCATGTTGGCGTAAGCCCATCATTGCATGCCGTATGCCATTTTATCATCGCCTCGGTTTGCGTGCCTGTGGGCACGCATTTCGAGGCACTTCGGTTTTATTCGATTTGCATTTCACATCATTGCCTCGGTGTGTGTGCCCATGTGCACGCATTTCGAGGCACTTCGGTTTTATCCGATTTGCATTTCACATTGTCGCCTCGGTTTACGTGCCCGTGTGCACGCATTTCGAGGCACTTCGGTTTTATCCGAATTTCTCATTTCATCATCGCCTCGGTTTACGTGCCCGTGGGCACGCTTTTCGAGGCATCTTACTTTCATCTCATTTTCATCCGAATTGTGCATACTAGGTTGTATCTTAGATTGCATTCATGCATTACCTCGGTTTGCGTGCTCGTGTGTACGTATTTCGAGGTCACTCATTTTCATAGCATTGTGCATGCTATATCACATGTTAGCTGCATTTCATGCATACCATGCATATTGCATCGTGTTCGGGATAGGCGTTAGCCCGGGCACGGGAAACGAGGCACGTTCCGTACTCCGAGTGACGGAACGGGTCTCAATTCCCAAGTCATCGACACTCCGGATTACCCATGATGGAGTTAGGTTTTATTGTAGAATTCATCTGCATTCATCCTATATTGAGTTGTGCAATCCGACTCCTCGGCCATCGTGCATCGGTATGCGTGATTGGTGGCACGAGGATCGAGGCATGCATATATTTGTGAAAATACATTGCTATGCCCTTTTCCTGCTCTCTGTTGCAGCAACAAAACCGAGGATCAACAACTTTTCGGAGACCGGCGCGCATTTCGAGAAATACTGCAAACAGAGGCTAATTGGGGCATCCCAATGGATTTCCGCCCAAGGCAGCCCAGCAGGCACTATTCATCATAGCAAGGCACCCCTTGCCAAGGCCACGCTTCTGACTTTCTTAGTTTAATTTGTATATTAATTAGGAATTTGTATATTTATTCGGACTGTATTATTTCGGACTGTATTATTCTTTTATTCGGACTGTATATTTATTCGGACCCTCTGCGCGAGGGCACAACTGTAATAAGGGTGCGTGAGTGTGATGTATGTCTTCCAACCCCCATTTCTTTCTCCCTTTTATTTATCCGCTTACAATGGTTAGATATAGGGCATATTTCAATTAGCATAACAAGATGACAAAGATGTTTGCATCATTCATCTGCTTTTGCACGCATCGGCTCCAAGATCATACTAATCGCATCAGTATTTCAATTCCAAATTGAATACTTGATAGTCAGCATTTCACATATCATATTTAGAATAGCCGAGCTCGCTATAGTTTGCATCTTTGCATGTGTTGCATTAGGCAATCAGTATATCTAGGATCATGCATGATTTCTAACGAGCTTCTTTTGGCTTGGAGTACTCGGTGAGTTTTATGCTTTAGCATCCTTGCATGCGTGAAAGTGTTGCCATGATAGCATGCTTGCCATAAGGCTAATCGCTTATGTGATATAACCGCTTTGAATGCCCGTGGGTGGAGGTTGAGTTATCTCAATTGGAATAATTCATCAAATGCTTGTTTTAAGCCCACTAGATAGTGGCAACATCATGTTTTCTAAGCCCACCCGAGGGTGGCAAATCCAAGATTTTAGCCTACCTTCTGTAGCACCATCACACCATTTTTAAACAAACAAACATGAAATGTTTTGTTCCAATTCAGACGCCATTTATACTTGTATGTCAGGCGCATCACATAGTAACCTAGGCTAATAACCTAATAAGAACGCACAAAGTTTTCAAAAACAGATATCATGGTTAGTAGAGGCCGGTCTTTGACCGGCGAGAGGGTGCTCACGATGTGACCTTTCCCTAATCGTACCCAAGTTCCCGAACCAACTTTGGTGATGACGGACGGCGTGGCCTATCGGCACCGAGTCGGTTTCCTAAATTTCCCATTTTAAAATATTTAGGTGGCAACTCATATCCGCAAAGCAGTCCATGTTTGGCACTTCTTTCAAAAACTGCTTTTCTTCAAAATGATTTGCGGATTCGACTCTTTGGTTCAAGATTTGGAACCGCAACAAAATCGAGTCCGAATCAGAAGCGAGGTCCTCGCGGGCTTGTTACGCTTCGCGACTCTGGGGATTTAGAGAACTTGACTCGAACTCATGATATCCGGTTTTGACTACGCTTGTGTGTTTCTTTGCATTGCATTTGCATTGGTGCGCCTAGGACACCGTGTTTGCCATATGCCATTCGAACGACGATTTTGGGAGGCTTGTCTTGTCAAGTCATGTCCATAAGGCCGATCGGCCTGGGCTCTGACAAAGATGGGAACACAAACCCGGTCTTCTGGGGCACCCTTTTGACCATTCGACCTAGTGCATATTCGGATCCATAGTGACCATTCCAAACTAGGACAAAGTTGCTTACCCGCTTATAGGTTGTTTGAAGTCACATGCGTAATGAACCCCTAGTTCCCGACAAAATAGGACAGGGAAACCCTACCCCAACATAGGGGTGTTTTGGCTCTCATTTATCGCTATGTGCTTGCTAGAGTCGTCTCACAGGAATGCATGTATCAAGATGAGTTTGGGCATCGAACTGCGGGCATCAGTTTTGAGTTGGCACGTTACGCCTGCGGGCATCAGTCAGTTATTTGAGAATCAGTCGTCTGCGGATATCAGATTCAGTTTAGGGGAATAGTGATACGGAAACAGTGATCAGTGGTTGAGGACAGTGTATTTCCAGCTTATCCAACTGTGTGTTGTATGCCCGACTGTGTGTTGTGTGTATTTAAATTAAGCTGTTATGCTGCCCGTTTTTCTGGTCATTTATTTCCTTTTTGCTTTATTATCTTTTTTTGCTAGGGCAGGTTTGTAGCACGATTGCTTCCGAGCCAGTCGATACTCCCCAAGCAATTTGGACACGAGGTCGCCGACTCAACCGATCCGAGGATCTAGTTGACGGACATCCAGTGTTCTACTCTTTACCCCCGGTCACCAGAAGAAGGCCAAGAAGGCACAGTGTGTCAGAGCACGGATCACCGAATGGTAGCCTACTCTAGTGTCGATACCGGGTTGAGATTCTGTTTACGCTATAGATATACACTTGCGGTTATTCAAATGGAACAACGTATCACAATGGAGGCGATGATGCGCCAGATGAATGAGAGCATGAAACTAATGCAAGATGATGCTATCCGCCAGGCGAAATTTTCTAAACAAAGAAGTCATTGTCATGGCCCAAAGAATCAGCCGATCACCAGACATAACAAAGAACGCCGCATCTGCTTCACACCAGGTCCCTCCTCCACTAGGGGCGCATCAGGTTCCTCCTCCACCCGGGGCCCCATTACCTGAGCAGATATCTGCTGGTCAGAATGCTCCTCAAAATCCCCAGAATACTCAGAACATCCAGAATACCCTCCCAAATCCACCGAACGCTCTGCCAAACTTCCTAAACACCCAAGAGGACACGGGTCTTCCAAATTTGGTTCGCCGCTTCGCAAGAATCGCTCTAAAAATATTACACCCAATCACCCGGACTCTCCATTCGAGTTCGAGGTAGACCAGACAGCTCTGAAATTGAGCAAGTTGGAAAAACTCTTCAAGAAGTCACAAGGGGTGAAGGCCATCCCAGATATTGAGGACGGCTATACTGACGTGGCCGTGACTTTGCCAGACAGATTTAAGATGCCCCAGATCGACCGTTTTGATGGGTCTGGGGACCCCATGGTTCATCTACGGTGTTTCGGATATCTTGAGGCCAATGGGCCTAACTGCATTGAAGCTCTCGCTTTTGGCGAACCTTGTCGAGTGGCCGCCAACCGGTATGCAAAGTTGGATAATGATGTCAAGAGGAATTGGGATGAGATGGTGGGGCCTTTGTTGCACAATACTCATATAACACCTGGTCGAGATTACCACTCATGATCTCGAGACAACAAGCGAGAACCAAGGAGTCTTTCTCGACTTTGTAACGGTGGAGGGCAAAGGCATCGATGATGACCTTGAGGCCTGGACGAAGATCAAATTCGGATGATTGTGCGCAATCTCCAACCAGGGTTAATGAAGAAGATGATTGTAGTTCCCTTCCCCACCTTCGCAGATCTGCATGATATGGGGATGCAGATTGAAGATGCGATGAAGCAGGGACTGTTTGACCAAGACCGGGAACAGCCCCGGCGGACATTCAACCGAAACAACAATGCGGGCCCGAGTGGCTCTACCAATGCAAGAACTTCAGAGGTCGGAATGGTCACCACCAATCCCCCTTCCCAACCAAGGCCCGCAGCGGCCACACCTTTTTCTGATGCATCTGGGAGCAGTAACCAAGCTTCAAGATACCAATCTAGGGGCCAACGAACCTTCTCTCCACTACATATGCCTTTGACCAAAGTCCTCGGGGTTCTAGTCAGAAAGGGGCATTTGAAACCCTTGGAACCGAGGCCCCCTCCAAATCCACTCCCCCCTTCCCACAACCCAGCCAAATATTGCAAATACCACCAGCAGCATGGTCATGATACCGACCAATGTTACAGGCTGCGTCATGAAATTCAAGACCTTATCGACAAAAACATCATTCTACCTCCCGAGCGACCCAACGTTACAACCAACCCACTCCCAGCACATAACCAAGATCCACCCAAAAGAATTAATCTCATCCAAACTGGGGACGTGTCTTACGACCCTAGTATCTACATTACTCCCTCCCATTTACCCAAGCCGAGGTGATCCTTCTCGATAGCGACTTGTGCATGATGGACACCTCCATAACCCACCTGAGCCAAAGGTGGTGACCACCAAAATGGAGCAGGCGGTTTCCGAGGAAACAAAAGCTGTTAAGTGCAGGGCGAGAATTTAGTTTGGCGAGCTTATGATCCGAAAGTGGATATATCTTGTCAATGAGCGATCTAAAAGTGAGTGTGGGGCCGAGAAGAATTGTGTATGATCCGGGGGGATAAACTTGAATCAGCAGGGGATGATCTGACAACGATGGAAGAGGACTTCGCCAACCTCCAGTTTTTCAATGACCAAGAATCAGGGGACGCATCAATTAACTGGTTCGAATACGAGGAGTCAGCAGAAGTCGTCGGGTGGTTGGATGATCAACCAGATATTGTACCATTTGTGGCCGGAAGGGCCGAAGGTCAGATTGAATCGCCGGAGAGCGCCGGTACGAAGAATTCCGCTCGGGACCAAGACATTTTGAAAACCGAACAATTGACACTAGAGGAACAAGAAAAGAAATGGGATTCTGAGAGGATCCGAAAAGCGAAGAACCATGAGGAGGTTGAGAATGCTGTGAGCACAAAAACTGAACATCTTTGTGAGCATGTGGGAGGAATCTTGAGCGCAAAAACAAGCGGAACCGACAGTGCACGCTAGATGCTAATGGAATGTGGTGGGAAGATGACGACTTGTATCTCGCCCACTGCATTTAAGATTGGGCGGTGGCCAGACAGACGGCACTGTACCTCGAGGAGGTAGACCATATGACTAGAAGTGGGCGATTTCAAGCCCCACACCTTGATCAACCCGAGGCATCGGGGAAAGATAAGGAAGCGAAGGAGAAGCAAGTTGAAGAGGAGGTCTTGAAAGCAATAAAGAAAATACAAGCAGACATCTCCATCTGGGGACTGCTTATGGCTTCAAGGGTGCACAGACAGGCTGTCCTCTCTGCTATGGACAAAGCCAAACTCTCTATTGAAACTACGCCAGAACAACTAGTTGGGCTAGTCTTTCCGGGAGGAGGTTCCCCGGCGTTGACCTTTTCGGATAAGGAATTGCACCGAGGCGTGGATCATAAGATCCTCTACATCTCTGTAGAGTGCAAAGACAAATGGATTCCGGTGGTACTTGTCGATACCGGGTCCGCTATTAATGTCTGCCCGGCCAGAACGGCGTATGCAATTGGGTTAAAGCCTGCAGACTTCACACCGACTACTCAAGTGATCAGAGCCTATGACAATACAAGCAGGGATGTCCTGGGGACAGTAAAAATCCAAACCAAGATTGGGCCTGGACAACAAGAGGTAGATTTTCACGTCTTGGAGGTCCCTGCACCTTTTAACATGCTTTTGGGGCGACCCTGGTTACATCAGGTTAAGGCTGTCTCATCTACTCTACATCAAATGGTGAAATATCCCTATGGAAAGGGAGTAGCCATTGTTTTTGGGAATTCATCAATCCATCCTCCTCCGGAGGTATCTATGCCAGTCCTGGAGATCGAACACGGCATGGAAGACATGTTCATATCGGGATTTACTTTGGCTGAGGCCCGGGTGGTGCAAAACATTATGGCTGTGAATGAGGGTGTGTATGTCAGCGCTCAAGCCGTCTACCACATGAACAAGCTACAACATATCCCCGGGATGGGATTAGGAAGAAACAGCAGGAAAGGAGTCGCAACGTTGGCCGAAGTGCCACACAATCCACATACCTTTGGATTGGGTTATCTGCCCACCAAAGAAGATTGGACGAGGAAGAGGAAGGAAATGGCCGGCAGAGTTGTGGCAGCGGCAGGAAGCCTTTTGATCTAATGCACAGGCCCATCCAGGGTACCCTGAACGGACGCTTTGTCCGGGAGGGGGAAGACTTTCCATTTTGCGGCTTCCTAGAGCCATGGTTCAACGCGGAGAGGAAGCGCGTACCAGGTTTCGAAATTTTCTTCGACCTACAACTATCTGGGGATGACGTTGCCACAGAGCAGACAGACCCAACAACTGAGGCTGAGCAGAATAAGGCAGAGGATTCTGAGGGCACGGAATTGGAAATGGGGGTAGCATTGGCATGTCTCCTCTCTGATCCTCCGATCGACCAAGATTGCTTGGGGAATAACTTCATGGTCTCCATGATTGGGGATGAAACGGCTGCGAGCCAACCAAAGAACTATCTCGATGCATCAATCGCACCCTCTCATTTGGCAAGATGAGGAGGATTCTTATCCGCGATTCCGGGTCAGTGGTGGCGGAATCTGATTCCACCGAGTCTTGTGAGTCGGAATCAGGTTCCAGCTCGACTGAGTCTGAGTCTGGTACTCCTGGGGATGTTAACCCGGATGCCATACTCCTGGGGTTTGGAGCATTTCAAATTTCTTCACCTTCTTTCTTTGAGCTCCGAATTTGAGGTAGGGATAACTACTCATTTTTATGAGCTTTAACCTAGATGTTGAACTTTTTGTATAAATGATTTGATTGAGGAAAGTTAGGGTTTGAGATGTATCATATTGGAAAGAGGGGTTTTGTTATTTTGATTCAAACATACGTGTTTTGGGTCTAAAAAGGAGGTTATTGATTGTTGTTGATAATATTTGGACCCTTGGGTCAATGTTAAGAAAAGGGGGAAAATGCCATGTTTGGATATATTTGGGTCATTAGTGTAATTAATGACATTTATTATGAAAATATGAAATTGAATGGAATAATGAAATTGGCTCATTATGAGGTAGAATGGTGGAGTTGGATTCATTAATCACTCACCTTTGAAAATGTTGATAAACTATCTGTTGATGCATTTATTATCTATTTAGAAATAAATTGCTTTAGGCTATCGGTGGAGGATAGTCTTGATTGTTGTAGATAATGCATGATGATTAAGCGAACTAAAACTAATCAATTGGTTATGTCATCGAGTATGACGGTTGGAATAATACATCAAACTTATGTATTGATTGACCTTGTATATGATATGTGTTTATGTACATTGTGTTGTGTGGGAGGAGATAGGGGATGTACTCTGCGGTTTAGGGGAAGATAGGGGATGGACTTCTAAACCGGATATTATTTGGGAGGAGATAGGGGATATCATTTGTAATTATTTTTCTCTCCCTCTTGCTGGTAGTGCTATTTTTTTTGGGGTGTTTTGGTTAGAATGCAGCTTGATTACTGATTTCTGGTAGGTAAAAGGAGAGCCCAATATTTCTTACAGTTGCTCTAGGTATTGTCGAGCACTTGAGCTAATATTTGGAGCAACGAAGTATACTACAGCTATTGACATCTGGTCTGCTAGTTGTGTTCTTGGGTTAGCTCCACAAACGTCTAAACTTGTGGTTATGTAAACTGGAAGATTAGTAGTAGGTGGCCTCGTTATTAAATGCATTTATTGTACACCTAATCATGCAGGAATTTAATTTGTAAATGTTTGATTGTGTACTTCCTTACAATTAGGACCACAAAATGGTTTTATTCTGCTTATGTATTTGTTATGTTCCTTGTTTTTGAGGGGCTTCTTCTCAATATCCTTTGGCACCCATGATAGAGATAGGAGGTACTTAGCTAAAATGTATTGATTGATTGCTTAAAACAGGTTCACAACTGAGAGCTTTTTATCTCTATACTTCTTGAGCTTTAATCTCTAAAATTTTATTGAAGCCCATAGAATGTCATTTTGCACACACTGTGGATTGCTCTTGTTCTGAAATTTAGTGCTGTTTACACACACACACAAAAATTGCTTATGCAAATTTGTTGGTGGTAATAATGAATATGTATATATGCATGTTTCTCCACAATTCTGTTTGCTTTCGATTTCTTTTTCTGCACTAGTTTCTTTAATTTGTTGTGGTATCTTGTAATTGTGTTATCTGAGAAAGATTTCATCTGAAATTTAGATTGTTGTGTTTGGGTTTATGATATTCATAAATGAGTTCAAACTACAGGTTCTTGAAAGCAAGGAAGTTTGATATTAAAAAAGCAAAGCACATGTGGCTAAAATGCTCCAATGGAGAAAAGATTTTGGTGTTGACACTATTATCAAGGTAATTACATTGGACATTTTGCCTTGGATTTGTTGTGTGGGCTCTCCATATTGTTTTCTGCCGTGGATTTGAATTAATCTATGTTTTACTTGTTGATTTTTTTCATTAGGATTTTGAATTTAAAATGAAGTTTTTAAGTATTACCCACATGGTAATCACGATGTAGATAGGGTGGGAAGACCTGTCTATATTGAAAGATTGGGAAAAGTTAATCCAAACAAACTTAAGCAAGTTACCATAATGGATCGGTATATAAAATACCATGTCAGGGAATTTGGGAAAAACTTTGCAATTAAGCTTCTTGCTTGTACTGTTGCTGCAAAAAAGCATATAGATTCAAGTACAACAATCTTAGACGTTCAAGGGGTGGTATGTGGCCTCCTGTGTTTTCCTAATTTTGACATGCTAATAATGGTGTCTAAAAGACCTTTTTCATGATTTCTAGTTGTAATAACTTTCACACATGGCTTCAATTTTGAGACTAAAATGCAATGGCTTCAATTTTGAGTGCTTAATGTTACACCTTTTGCATTTTTTTTGCGATGGTAACAAGATGGTCGCCAAAAACCATGTTAGCATTTTTCTTTGTTTTTTGCGACGGCAAAATAGCGGTCGCCATAAGTAGTTTAGATGGTCGCAAATAATTTGTGACCGTTGCTTTGTCGTCGCAAAAAGTATTTGCCACCCCCACATTCGCGACCCCCATTTACCGTCGCATGGGCCGTCGCAAAAGGTCTTTTGCGACTGTATTTTTATTATTTGCGATGGCTTGTAACGGTCACAAAAACTACTTTTTTTAGTAGTGGCGGTCATTGTTTTGTGAAGTAGAGCATTGTAGTTGTTGCAAGCTTTGTTATCAAAATCTTACGATTTGCGATTCAATTCACGATTCAATTTATCATTTTTGTAAAATTGATACGAATCTATAGGTGAATCCATTGGCGGAGGCAAAGAAGGATGAGGGGGTTCACGTGCCCCCCCTAAGTTTTGAGAATTTTTTTTTTTGGGTCTTTTGTCATATATAAAATGTATTTTTTTTTCCTTAACATGTTTTTTGCTTAAGGATTTATTGTATTGTTCATAACAAGTAATTATTTAATACTTTAAGAGCATTGTGTGATATTATTTGTATAATAGTTTAGACCAATAGTATAGCGAAAAATCTTATAGATTTGATATACAATCCTAGTTGGTAGCTTGAAAAAAAGGAAGGCTCGAATGGCCCGAGTCCAAACGATGTTGTTTGGGTTTTTTTTTCCCTTTCCTTTCTCGTTTTTCTGATTTTCTAAAGATGAAGGTGAAGAAGGAAGAAGAAGAAGAAGAAGAAGAAGAAAAAGAAAGAGAGAGAATCAACACATCATCATCTTCAACAACATCAACACAGAGAGAGAGAATCAACATCTTCATCAACACATCATCATCATCATCTTTATCAACATCATCATCAACAACACCTTCATCATTTTCATCATCATCATCAACAAAAAAAAAAAAAAAAAATTCCCCATTATCCTCAGATCCAGATCTACTGGAAAGGGGGAAAAAAAAAAAAAAGTAGAGAAAACAAAGAGGCGATACCCATCGGCAGAGAGAGACCGCCATTACCTTCGATCTTCCTTTTCTTCCTCCTCCGCCATTACCACCATTGCCTCTTCTCTCTTCCTCTTCTCTTCTCTCTCTCTCTCCCCTCTTCTCTTCTCTCTGTTTGTATTTGAAAGCAAGAGAAAGAAAAGAAAGGGAAAAAAAAAAAACCAAAACGACGTCATTTTGGGTATTCGGGCCAATTTCGAGCCAACAATTTCGAGCAACAAAGTATTATTCTTTGATATAATGAACTCATTATTTTCAAGCAGTTGACAGACTGCTTAGTGTGATTTGTGATTTCTCATGCTTTGAGTATCACGTAGGCAATGCTATATGGTATTCTAAGACTGTTTAATAATTTTTATTCAAAACACATCATTTATAAGCAATGTCATCTCTTTAATATTTTTCTATCAAATAAAAATTAAATATATTTTATAATAATTTGTGCTATAAACGATGTGTTTTTATTTTCTAAAATTAAGAATTTTGATCCATAATTTTTTGTGCTAAAATTACAAACTTACATCACCATCCCGCACCGAGCTATTCTACACTATTATAGAATTTTAATTTGTTCATAGTAATAATGAATATGTAATTTTTTATACTTAAATTTAGCTCATAAAATTATTATTATCTTAATGTTCATCATGATTTTTTTTTTAAATAAAAAATTATAATTAATAGTGTCCCCTCTAACTCAATTTCCTGGCTCCGTCACTAGGTGAATCTATTTTGGAAGTGAATCTAGTGTATCGCATGATTCACGATTTGATTTACTTTTTACGATTCATGCAATTTTTGAAATTATTTGTGTTCGACATATTTTCAACTCTTCTTTTCTCTATCTTTTTAGTGAAAATGACATAATACAACTTGTAATAGTGTTTAATACCAAAATAACTAATATATATATATATGATTTTTTTGTTATTTTTGTGATCATGAAATTTTTAATAGGATTTAATCAGATTCAGTCAGACTCAATATGTTTTTAACCTTTCTTCCTTTTGTTCCTCTTTAAAAAATCATAATATATCTTCTAAAGATATTTAAGATTAAAGTTACGCTATAAATTATCTATTGGTATTTTATTAAATTGAATATAATTAAATATTTCATGTGTGAGGTCAGTTATACATTTAAAAATGTTTTAGTCTTTAAAATAAAAGATTCTTCTTTCTTATTATTTGCTCACTG
Organism: Camellia lanceoleosa; assembly: GCA_025200525.1. Taxonomy (NCBI): domain Eukaryota; kingdom Viridiplantae; phylum Streptophyta; class Magnoliopsida; order Ericales; family Theaceae; genus Camellia; species Camellia lanceoleosa. The sequence goes on from CM045769.1 coordinate 172,400,518, forward strand.
TTATTTATGTATGCTTATTGGCCAAATATCAATATCGTTGCTAATTATTATTACTTTGGAAATTGATAGTTTGTCTATTTGGTTATTATCTTTATTAAAAACAGTTGATAAGAAATATCTAAAAAAGAAAAAAGGTAAGATGGTGATCTTACATATACCTATTAAACTACGTGATTAGTATTCAAAATAATATTTTCATTTATTTAAATCTAAATATTTCATATTGATAAGGCATATTTAATATCTAAATATATAGATATATGTTTTAAAGAAATTTAGAGAAAGTGACCAAATTTTTACGATTTGATTCGATTTGATTCGCGATTCGGTACGAAACCATTTTGATTCATGATACGAATCCCAATTAACAACTATGATAGTGAGTAAAACAGTGTCAGCTAGTTGAGAATGATGGTAGATGCGATGAAAGAATTGCCACCACCATCACCACTACTCTACTACCACCATTTGTTTTTGATCGGCCACTGCCTCACTCTTGATGTTATCGGCTAGGGGTGGACATCAATTGGGTCAAGCCAGGCTGGGCTGGATTTGCATATAAGAATTTGATGGGCCACTGCCCCACCCTTGTAGTTACCAAGTGTAGACATCAACAGGGGATGAGCTAATTTGCATAGAAAAAATGTGTAATGTCGAGTTCAACTTGCAGTTACTGATTATATATGGGCATCAATATGGCCGATTCGGGCGGGCTGGATTTGTATGAGAAAAATGTGTGATGTCAAGTTTGACTTGATTTTAAGACTGTTTTTGAATTAAACCGAGTGATAATAAAAGGAAAAAATAAAAAAAGTTTCTGTTTCATTCACTTTTCCTTTAATTTTAATTTTAATTTTTTTTTTACAATTTTCTACTCAAATCCTTAAATACAAATTTTTTAAACCTCAATTTAGCCAATTTAATAATTATTTGAATTTGAGCCATTAATAAAATCTAAAAGTAAATGAAATTGAACCTTTTAATTTAATAAATGTTTGAATTTAAGCACAAAAAAGAAACATATATATATTTAATTATTATTTCTTTTATGTTATTGTGTAACTATAGTGGATGTTTGGGAAGTGAGTTTTTATGTAAGTTTTTTTAGTTGTAGATGTTATTAGAGAAATTTTTTTTTTTTTTTTTTTTTTTGTGTTTGGGAAGATAGTTGGTTTTTTTATGGTTGGATGTGACGTTTGTGAGAGAAAAAGTGAAATGATTATGAGGTTGGATGTGATATTTTGTTTGGATTTTTTTTTTGTTTTGCAAAAACTTTGTCTTTTAGTGGAAAAAATAAAAAAAAAAACCCAAACTCAAAACTTGCCAAACACCGCCATAATGTATGAATTAAAGTTAATATTTTATAAATGATGAAACCTAATGTAGACACCTCATTTTTGACTGCCCGCAAGACTTGGGCGCTTTATTCTGAGCACTCGATGATGAAAATTACGTTGTCAATGGTTCGAATTCTCAACGAAGGAATCCGGTTTTTAGCTTTAAACAATCCCAACCTTCCATACCCACATTGTTTTTACCTCAGAAATCCATCTTTTAGCACTGTGCCAACCTATACTGAGCCTAAAACAGAGGAACAGGGGAGGCACATTGGGGCCCGGTTGGACGTGCCTCATTTGGGACGGCCGTGGCCATTTGGGGCCGACCGTGCCTTTTAGGCAATAAACACTGTTCTAGGAGGGAATCCGCCAACTGTCTATTTTTGAAGATATTTGTGACCTATTTGGCTCAAATTCTATCAATACAAGCTGATATCTCTGTTTTGAGGGTTAGAAAATTTTTCAAGAGTGTAAAAGATCTTTGAAAGCTCATTTTTCCTTAGCAAGCTATCTTTGAGCAAGCTTGTCATCCTTGAAATATATCCATACATCATATACACCCTTAGAGCTAAACTTTGGAGTCTTGGTTGAGCCTTGAGAATAATAATTTGAAAGTGCTTTAGGATCAAGTTTGGTTTACAACCAAAGCTTGCTCTCTTCAAGAGGTATAAGCTTATCACCTTTTTCATTGTTTTCATTTCAATCCTTTTTCATCTTGTTCTTGTGTTTTTGTACTGTTTTGGATCCATTTCAAGTGTTGGAACTTAAGGTTGAATAGCTACCAAAGGTAGAGAGACTTAACACCCTTTCTTGTACCTTATTTCATAGCTCATCTCATTTGTTTTACCACTATTTTCTTGGCTTACAAACTGATTTTCAAAGTTTAAAAGGGCTAAAAAAATTGGTTTAGAAGTCCAAAAAGTGGAGGGGTTAGCCACCCCTCCTTAGTCTTACTTACTAGTTTTGTATCTCTTTATTTTTGCTTTCTTTTGCACTCTTTTAAAACTTACTTTTAACTACTGTTTTTTGTATGTTGGGGGGCTGTTTTAGGGATGCTTAAATTTATTTAATTAGTTTATGCTTTGAATATCTTGTTTGTTGTGTTGTAAGTCCTCATGACTTTGGTTGTTTAGGCCTTAGACGCCGAGTCATTCGAGTTAATAGCCTTCTTTACTTAGTTTTCATATAAAGAGTCTCATTTTAATAATCAACTTTGCATACTCATTTCTACACTCTCCCTCATTTCTTGGTTTTCTTTGTTTGAGAGTTGTTTCAACCGAGTGTTGTTTAAACTTGAGAAAGAGACCCTTCTATGCTTAATGGTTTAATCTCTTCGGAGGTTCATTACCAAGACATTACATCTCTCTCATGCCAAAAACAACTGCTTGTTTGGCACTTCTCTCCTTTTAGTGGACCTAATTCTCATTTTTGGACTAAATGATTAAAGAAATGGAAAGGTAAGATAAAACCGATTAAATTGACGTAAAAAGGACTAATAAAATTGGTTGGATTTAGTCAAACATTATACTGAATCCGTCGCTTCTAGAGTCATCGCATACTAATCCGTGGTGTTTGATGATTTTTAAAGCATGTCTACCTCCCCCCTTGAAGTATTTCATGATAGGAAGGAGGTGTGGTTGTTTTTCATTGCATTTATTAATTTTTTTGTCCAAATGTGTCCAAAACCATCACGCAATCAACTTGCGACCATTGATGGTTTGGGAACCGAACCTGCTCCTCTTTTGAGTACCTCTATGATAGAGAAGAGCAAAAAGGACAAACATGGCTTAGGAATGCTCTGTCTGCTTTATTTTCACCTCAAAGCACAAAAAAAAATTTCTGTAAAAAAATAGGGACGGCCGAATTTGTTTGGGCCCGACCAGGTCTCATTGTGGGCCCACGGGGCTCCAATGTATGGTAAACAAAGCACTTTTGGTTAGAACAAAGAGCAGTAGCTAAGGGTGAAACAGAACAGTTTCCCAAGAAGCAGATAGAGCAATTTATGAGGATTGTCTTTGTCGGCGCTATCACGACCCAAACCCGTCCCTATGGGTTTAGCATCAGAATCGCCAAGAACCCTAGGTTACAAGGCCCGCTAATGATAATACAATAATACAGAGTACAGGGGCTTGGCGGAAGCTAATACAGTAAATAAACAATGTCCAATGAGCTGTGACAGTCTGTATGCCAAAAGATTTTTCATACATTTTTACAGAACAATACAAAACAGCATGCATATCATATACAACCAGTTAGAACAGGGACTTAATCCCCGATAAACAGTACAGTGCAAAACGTTTAGTCTATATAGTGTTACAAAACGGTACAGAGACAGACGGGGAAATAAAAACACCCCTAAGCCATAGCTTGGTAGGTTCGGAACCTCGCAGTGAGGCACATTGGTTGGCTTGACAAAACTGGAGTTTACCTCGACGCCTCTAGCTTTGATCCGGTGCCTGTACACCTACATATATATATATATATGAGCAGTGAGCTAAAGCCCAGTGAATAACATAATGCGTAAAGAGGTTTAGAATGAATGTCCTTACATTAATGAAAATAGTTCATTAAATCAGTATTTCAGTCTTTCAGTCAATCAGTCATATGTGGTACATCCATTAGCATAACAGTAAATAGTGGGTCTTAAAAGACCGAACAGTAATGATGGCCATCAATCAGTAAACAGTAGTGGTTCCACGAGGGAACCGACAGAGATCTCTGTAATAAAGAATAAGAAATGAGGTGCTAAGGATGCCACAGTATAGTTCAGAATATAGGACATACATTCATTCAGTAAACAATATCAGTTCAGTTCAGTATTCAGAAGATAATCATTTTGAACATATCTTTACACAGTTGTTACTCACAGAGTTCTGGGCTACAGTGAACCAGAGCGTCTCCTCGGAAAGCCAACACTATACAGTTAACAGATTGAACACACACTAAGTTTCACAGTTGGGAAAAGATAATAACTTAATCCCTAAATTTGCCTTGGTGTGTTCTACAACCTTATCCTCTTTAAGATGCCTTAAATATGCCTTAGGAATGCCTAGAATGGAAAGAGGATACAAAGATGCACTTTTGAACACTTTACAAAATTTACTGGAAATAGGGGTCTGCTCGAGTGAGGGTTCCTTTGCTCGAGCGGACATGCAGACAAAGGAGCTCCGCTTGAGCGTGAATTCCGTTGCTCGAGCGGACTGTGTGCTACAGTAACAATACTGGATGCTTATCGTGATCTCGGGTTTACCCCTTGTTGTACAGTGATCCGGACATGTGTCCGTGGATGTTAGTAGTTGATTATTATCTGGTTTACATCCTTTCCTACTTGGTATTTGAGTTATAGGATGTGCTGGGTAGGTTTGTTACAGGTTGGTTTAACTTAGGAACCAAAAACTAGTTGCCCAGATTTTGGCCTGTCTGCTCGAGCAGAGCTTTTGGCGCTCAAGCGGGGACCTTGTTGTTGCTTGGCCGCTTGAGCGGGAGTTTTGACGCTCGAGCGAGGAATACAACCATCCAGTATTACTTGTGCAGGGTCGGACGCCGGCGGAGTTTGCCGCCGAGCGGGAGTCTGTGCCGCCGAAGGGAATTGACGCCGGGGACTGTCTGCAGAATTGCAGGAGTGTGCATACGCCGCCGGCGTGAGTTTGGCCGCCGAGTGAGTTCAGAGTGGCGCTTCGGCGGCGGTTTCCTTCGGCGGGCGACTCTTATTTAAATCCGGAATCTGACTTTTTGATCACTTTTTCAAGATCTTTTCTCTCTCTTACTTTTCCAAAAAGCCATTTTCAGAGCTTCTCACTCTAAAACCGGCCCTTCTCTCTTAGATTTGATCTAGTAGGAGTTGTTTGCTCTCTTTTGGCCTTTACAAAAGTTGTATTGATCGTCGAGGGCTACATTTTAATCTGAAAATTTCAGGATTTGGAGCACTTTGGTTTTGGTCTTCATCTCTGTTGGAGCTCAAACTTTAAGGTAGGGATAACCTACTCCTCTTTATGAGCTTCGTCTTTAAATTTTGGTATTTTGAGATGTTGGGGGCTGTTGAGTAATTTTGGAAAGGTTTGGGGCTTTTGTGTAATTTTACAAAAGTTGGGGTTTTATTTATAATGAACCCAGAGGCATGTTTGGTATAGAGACATGGAATAAATGTTGAAACATTGATAAAAATGGAACCTAAGGGTTGTAATGTTAATTATGGAAAATGCCCCAATTACATTGATTAATTAATTGGGATAATTAATTGTGAGAAATGAGGAATTGAAGTGGAAATGTTGAGATTGGGAGTGTATGGGATTAAAGGGTGTAGTTGAATTACTTATCACTCACCGAATTGAAATGTTGATTATATATCCATTTGTTGCAATTATATTCTATATAGAAATAACTGCTTTGGGCTATCGGTGGAGGATAGTCTTGATTGTTGTAGACAATGCATGATGATTAGGCAAACTAAAACTGATCATTGAAATGTGTCATTGAGTATGACAGTTGAAAGAATACATTAATTTTATGTATTGATTGATGATGTGTATAATAGTTGTTTATATGCATTGTGTTGTGTTGGAGAAGATAGAGGATGTACTCCACGGTTTAGGGGATGATAGGGGATGGACCTCTAAACCGGATGTTGTTTGGGAGAAGATAGGGGATGGACTCCATGGATATAGCTCATATGCCTATCTAGTAATGTGTTGACACAGCTCATACGTTTGTCTTTGGGAGTGTGATATTGCTCTTAGGCATATCTATGGAAGTGTTGATATAGCTCATATGCTTATCTGTTAACGTGTTGATATAGCTAGTATGCTTATCTTTTATTTAAATGGGAAAATGTTTAATATGAGTTATAGTCTCATACGAGTTGTTTGGCCAGGTTCTGAGCCATGGTTATGAATTGAGAATCGAAAGGAAATGGAAAATGAATTATAACATGGACTTGTATGTCATGAAACTGCAAGATGATATAAGTGGATGTATCAGTGTTGGCCATCTATCAACTGCTAATCTTTTAGTCATTGTTCATAGTTTGTTTAGTGTATTTTTACTGGGCTGTGCCTCACCCTATATGGGAACCTCATTTTCAGGTACAGGTAGCATGCCACCTCCAAGGACATAGCTTGGGAGGCTTGAGGCGGACGGACTTTTTGTTGTCTATCTTCTTTTGATGTATTACATGTAAATTCAAGCCAAGGGCTTAAGGTGTAGATGAGTTAGTACTCTCTTTTTGTAACCAAGTGTTAACTTGGAAAGCTGTAAACCCTTAGGGCATTTGGTTTTGTTGTTATCATGTAATACCTTTTGTAATGAAACTCTGATGAATAGAAGAATGTGGATCTTTTATATATCAATGCATGTCTATATTGATGGGTTTAATGTTGTTCTTTTTTTGAGGGCGTTATAACTTGGTATCAGAGCGTACTGGGTTCGAATACTTTGGGTACGTGGGAAGTGATTAGGATCACAATGGGTTTGTTTCGCTTGAAAGAGACTTAGGTGTAGTGTCATATGCCATGTGTTTAATTGATAACGTTCTTATGTGATTATTTGGGTATGGCATTTAATTTCTACGATGTTGATTGGATCCTTGGGTTTCTAGGAGTCTTGTTGGAAAAGCACTTGATCAATGCTGTTTCTAACCGGAACTCTAGTAACGCCTCGGGACTATCATTATCCGGAGATGAAAGTCGTAAGTGCTTATGTGTTTATGTGCTTACGTGGAATGAATTACAGTTGTCCATGCATTAGGACGTGAGTGTTTAGTTTCAGCACATTTATGAATGTGCTAATGTTCTTCGTTTCCTTTATTAGGATGTCAGGATGAGGAAGAGGTGGTAGGCGTGGTAGGCCTAGGAGGCAAGAAGTGCCTTTACCGGATGAGATTCCGGCAGTACAGGAAAGAGTTGGTCAGGCTAATGTGGCCGAGCCAGCGGGTCAGCAGGCTATGAGTGCCTTGGCCCGAGAGATAGCAGGAGCTTTGGGAATTCTCAGGGCTGGGAATCAGGCAGTTGAGGCAGGGCCTTCTTTCCTGAAGAGGGAGTTCTTCCGGTCTAACTTGGAGGAGTTTGTTGGGGATCCAAAGGAGCCACTGAAGGCAGACGAGTGGTTGGAACAAATGAGTAAGACATTCGAGATGCTTGGCATCGAGGACGGAGCACTGAAGGTGACCTTGGCATCCTTCCAACTGAAGGGAGATGCGGGTCAATGGTGGAAGTATGAGAAGGTCCATGTTGGTGGTACTTGGGAGGCGTTTGTAAATGCTTTCCAGGAGAGGTTCTTATCTGCAGTTGCCAGGGAGAAGCTGAGGAATCAGTTTAGCCGGCTTAAACAGGAGGGTTTGTCTGTGGCCGAGTTTGAGGCTACATTTACTAGCTTGTCTAGGTTTGCACCTGAACTTGTGGCGACCGAGGAACGCCGTTGCTACGAGTTTGAGCGGAAGTTGAGGCGTGGCCTCAAGTTAAGGGTTGGTAGTTCTTACATACGAGAGTATAGATATTTGGTAGATGCTGCAGCTCATATGGAGCTTATGATGCAGGAGGAAGAGGAGGAGAAACATAGAGGCTCCAAGAGGGGCCAAGATGGCCAAGGAGATGATAGGAGACAGAGGGGTTATAACCCTCAGCAGTCTTAGGGCAGAGTTACTAGATCGATCTTTCCGGTGCTGAGTGCAGGCTCGGGGAGAGGTAATCATGGAGGTTTGACTTGTTATTCTTGTGGCCAGCTGGGTCACAAGTCTTCGGTTTGCCCGCAGAAGGGCGGAAGTCAGAGAGCTGCTTCTTCTTCAACTAGACCGCAGAGTCAGAGTTTGGGCAGGGGGCAGCCCTTATCTTGCTATCAGTGTGGACAGCCTGGGCACCTGAAGAGGTTCTGCCCACAGTTGGGTGCCACTTCAGGAGTGTCTGGTTCTAGGCAGACGCAGGGATTTCAGCCAGCTTAGTCAGTGCAGGCTTCAAGGGCCAATCCGGGGGCTTGTCGTCCAACAAGGCAGGTCGATGATGCTCCTGTGGGGTGAGGAGGTGGACCAGGGCCTCTGAGCGTGTATCTTTATCACATGAGGACCTATCGGCTCCATCAGTAGTGAGAGGTACCTTTCTGTTTTGCAACTCAGTTGCTAGTGTATTGATTGATACAGGTGTGTCTCATTCTTTTGTATCTGCTGCATTTGCATCTGTGTTGGAGTTGGAGTTGGAGTTAGCGCTATTAGCATCTCCTATATGTGTAGTGTCACCTGTTGGGGGTGAGTTGATTTTGAAACACGGATGTAGAGGTTGTGATATAGAGGTCGTCGATCATAGACTTCCGTTTCCTTTTGTAGTTATGCCTATGAAGGGCTTTGATGTTATTTTGGGTATGGACTGGTTATCGTCATACCGGGCAGTTATTGATTGCTACAGCCAGAGGGTCACTTGTTGTACCGTGAGCGGGGAGTGTTTCCATTTCTTGGGGGACCGGATTGGTAGTGTTGTGCCACCGGGGTATGATCCGCGAGGGCGGAGTGAGCTTAGTGGTTTACTTGCTAGCTTCGAGAGTGGTGAGTATGATGAGACCCAGGTTGTGTTGCCGAGGGTAGTTTGTGAGTACTCGGACGTCTTTCCCGAGGATCTCGTTAGTTTGCCACCTCACCGGGAGATTGAGTTCTCTATTGATTTAGTGCCCGGCACGGCACCGATTTCTATGGCACTTTACCGTTTTGCTCAGCAGAGTTGGTTGAGTTGAAAGTTTAGCTCCAGGAATTGCTAGATAAGGGCTTTGTTCGCCCTAGTGTTTCACCGTGGGGAGCACCGGCCCTCTTTGCTAAAAAGAAAGATGGTGCCTTGAGATTGTGTATCGATTATCGGAAGTTGAATCGGGCTACGGTTAAGAATAAGTACCCTATGCCCCGTATAGATGATTTGTTTGACTAGTTGAAGGGTTCCCGTTGTTTCTCTAAGATAGACTTGAGATCGGGTTACCACCAGTTGAGGTCGAGGAGGAGGATATTAGAAAGGCGGCATTAAATGCAGCGGTATGGCCATTATGAGTTTCTAGTGATGCCATTTGGGCTTACCAACGCACCGGTAGTCTTTATGGACTTGATGAACCGGATCTTTCGGGAATTCTTGGATCGTTTTGTAGTCGTCTTCGTGGACGACATTCTTATCTATTCACCTTTAGAGGAGGAGCACGAAGAACACTTGAGAGTGGTGCTTGAGTTGCTTAGAGCCCATAGGCTGTATGCCAAGTTTGGGAAGTGTGAGTTCTGGCTAGGAGAAGTCAAGTTCTTAGGCCATGTGGTTTCCAGAGAAGGGATGTCTGTTGATACATCCAAGACTGAGGCAGTGCAAGATTGGGCACAGCCTAAGAGTGTGTTTGAGATCCTCAGTTTTCTGGGATTAGCTGGGTACTACTGTTGGTTTGTGAAGGATTTCTCCAGATTAGCTTCGCCGTTGACTAGATTGACTCGGAAAGGAGTCAAATTTGTATGGAGTGAGACTTGTGAAAAGTCGTTCCAAGAATTGAAAGTTAGATTGACCACCGCTCCGGTCTTGATTATTCCGGAGAGAGGGTTGGGTTATGCTGTCTATTGTGATGCCTCACGAGAGGGTTTGGGTTGCGTGTTGATGCAAGAGGGGAAAATGGTAGCTTATGGTTCACGTCAGTTGAAAATTTACAAGAAGAATTACCCTACACATGACGTAGAGTTAGCGGCTGTGATCTTTGCCTTGAAAATCTGGAGGCACTACCTTTATGGTGAGAGATTCGAGGTGTTCTCGGATCATAAGAGTCTGAAATATCTATTTTCACAGAAAGACTTGAACTTGACGTAGAGGAGGTGGATGGAGTTTATTGAGGATTACGACTTCGAGTTGCATTATCACCCGGGGAAGGCCAATGTTGTGGTCGATGCCCTTAGCAGGAAATCCGCTAGTGATGTAGCTAGTATAGCCATCCGGGAGTGGGAGATGTTGGGGGCAATTGGCAAGTTTGATTTGCTTTTGGGCGAATCCGTTGAGGCTGCGGCCTTGTTTTTTGTTGTTGCGCAGCCTACACTCGTGACTCAAGTGTTAGAGGCACAGAGAGGTGACCTTGAAGTAGAATCCCTCCGACAGAAGATCTCCAGTGGGAAGGTTGAGAAGGGTTTGACGGTGTATCCCGACCTGAGTGTGAGATACCGAGACCGTTTGTTTGTGCCGGAGTCTTGCCGAGAGGAGGTACTCCGAGAGTTTCATCATTCGCGCCTTGCGGTGCATCCGGGGGGTACTAAGATGTATCGGGATTTGGGTCGCCAGTTTTGGTGGCGGGGTATGAAGAGAGATGTGGCAGTCTTCGTGTCTAAGTGCCTTACTTGTTAGCAAGTGAAGGCCGAGCATTAGAGGCCAGTGGGTTTGTTGCAACCCTTGCCCATTGCCGAGTGGAAGTGGGAGCATGTCACTATGGACTTTGTTGTAGGTCTTCCGAGGACCCAGCGGGGTAGTGATACTATTTGGGTGGTTGTAGACCGGTTGACTAAGTCGGCGCACTTCATTCCTATGCGCGTGAGAGATTCGGTAGATCATCTTGCCGACTTGTATATTCGGGACATAGTGAGGTTGCACGGGGTCCCAGTGACGATCGTCTCAGATAGAGAACCTTGCTTTACTGCTAGGTTGTGGCAGAGTTTGCAGAGTGCCTTGGGTACTAAGTTGACCTTCAGTACGGCTTATCATCCTCAGACTGACGGGCAGTCCGAGCGTACTATTCAGATCCTTGAAGATATGCTTCGGGGTTGTGTCCTTGACTTTAGTGGGATGTGGGAGAGGCACTTACCATTGGTGGAGTTTGCCTACAACAACAGTTTTCAGCCTAGTATCGGTATGGCACTGTTTGAGGCCTTGTATGGCCGACCTTGTAGGTCTCCAGTTTGTTGGGCCGAAGTGGGTGATGCACCTTTGTTGGGTCCGGAGTTGGTTAGGGAGACGACGGAGAAAGTTGAACTTATCCGTAGGAGGCTTGTTACAGCCCAGAGTCGTCAGAAATCTTATGCTGACCGTAGGAGGAGGCCGTTGGTGTTTTAGATAGGTGATCATGTCTTTCTGAAGATATCACCTAGGCGGGGATTGATGAGGTTTGGGAAGAGTGGGAAGTTGTTCCCTCGGTTTATTGGTCCTTTTGAAATCTTTGAGAGGATTGGCGAGGTTGCTTATCGTTTAGCTTTGCCGCCACAGTTGTCCGGAGTTCATGACGTGTTTCATGTGAGTATGCTTCGGAAGTATGAGCCGGATTCATCGCATGTACTGGATTGGACCGACTTAGAGGTAGATGAGGATGCCTCGTATGAGGAGAGACTGGTTCGGATCTTGGATAGGCGGGATCAAGTCCTGCATGGCAAGACCATTCCTTTGGTAAAGGTTTTGTAGAAACATCACGGAGTGGAGGAAGCCACTTGGGAACGTGAGTTGGAAGTTCGAGAGAAATATCCGGACCTATTTGTGGATGTTTGAACATATGTTATATATATTGTTGTATTGTTGAACTTTAAGACCATTAAATATGTCTTAAGTTGTAAAACATGGTGCATGTTTTGGTTAATGAAAGTAGTTGGAAACTTGCCTCAAATGGAAGTTTGTATAACATTGCATATGTTGAATATATAGTAGAAATGGAAATGTATCATGATTATTGCTTATGATATGAATTGTGAACTATATGTTGGAGATGGTTGAAATGGAAAGAAAATGCATGTTGAAATGTATGTATTGTGAAATGCCTCTTGATAAGAGATGGAATGACCGGTAATGGGTCGAGTTCTTGAATGTTGTAATGTAACATTGTTTGAAATGGAAGAAAACCTGTTTTCGAAAACTTGTTCTTAATTTCGGGACGAAATTCTTTAAGGAGGGGAGGTTATAGCGATCCTGGGTTTACCCCTTGTTGTACAGTGATCCGGACATGTGTCTGTGGATGTTAGTAGTTGATTATTATCTGGTTTACATCCTTTTCTACTTGGTATTTGAGTTATAGGATGTGTTGGGCAGGTTTGTTACAGGTTGGTTAAACTTAGGAACCAAAAACTAGTTGCCCAGATTTTGGCCTGTCCACTCGAGCAGAGCTTTTGGCGCTCGAGCGGGGACCTTGTTGTTGCTTGGCCGCTCGAGCGGGGGTTTTGATGCTCGAGCGAGGAATACAACCATCCAGTACTCCTTGTGCAGGGTCGGACGCTCGAGCGGGAGTTTGGCCGCTCGAGCGGGAGTCTGTGTGTGCCGCTCGAGCGGGGAATTGGACGCTCGAGCGGGGACCTGTCTGCAGAAATTCTGGGAGTGTGCATCCGCCGCTCGAGCGGGAGTTTGGCCGCTCAAGTGGGAGTCTGTGAGTGGTGCTCGAGCGGGGGTTTCCACGCTCGAGCGGGGTGACTCTTATTTAAATCTGGAATCCGACTTTTTGATCACTTTTTCAAGATCTTTTCTCTCTCTTACTTTTCCAAAAAGCCATTTTCAGAGCTTCTCACTCTAAAACCGGCCCTTCTTACTTAGATTTGATCTAGTAGTTGTTTGCTCCCTTTTGGCCTTTACAAAAGTTGTATTGATCGTCAAGGGCTACATTTTAATCTGAAAATTTCGGGATTTGGAGCACTTTGGTTTTGGTCTTCATCTCCGTTGGAGCTCAAACTTTGAGGTAGGGATAACCTACTCCTCTTTATGAGCCTTGTCTTTAAATTTTGATATTTTGAGATGTTCGGGGCTGTTGAGTAATTTTGGGAAGGTTTGGGGCTTTTGTGTAATTTTACAAAAGTTGGGGTTTTATTTATAATGAACCTAGAGGCATGTTTGGTATAGAGACATGGAATAAATGTTGAAACATTGATAAAAATGGAACCTAAGGATTGTAATGTTAATTATGGAAAATGCCCCAATTACATTGATTAATTAATTGGGATAATTAATTGTGAGAAATGAGGAATTGAAGTGGAAATGTTGAGATTGGGAGTGTATGGGATTAAAGGGTGTAGTTGAATTACTTATCACTCACCGAATTGAAATGTTGATTATATATCCATTTGTTGCAATTATATCCTGTATAGAAATAACTGCTTTGGGTTATCGGTGGAGGATAGTCTTGATTGTTGTAGACAATGCATGATGATTAGGCAAACTAAAACTGATCATTGAAATGTGTCATTGAGTATGACAGTTGAAAGAATACATTAATTTTATGTATTGATTGATGATGTGTATAATAGTTGTTTATATGCATTGTGTTGTATTGGAGAAGATATGGGATGTACTCCACGGTTTAGGGGATGATAGGGGATGGACCTCTAAACCGGATGTTGTTTGGAAGAAGATAGGGGATGGACTCCATGGATATAGCTCATATGCCTATCTAGTAATGTGTTGACACAGCTCATACGCTTGTCTTTGGGAGTGTGATATTGCTCTTAGGCATATCTATGGAAGTGTTGATATAGCTCATATGCGTATCTGTTAACATGTTGATATAGCTAGTATGCTTATCTTTTATTTAAATGGGAAAATGTTTAATATGAGTTATAGTCTCATACGAGTTGTTTGGCCAGGTTCTGAGCCATGGTTATGAATTGAGAATCGAAAGGAAATGGAAAATGAATTATAACATGGACTTGTATGTCATGAAACTGCAAGATGACATAAGTGGATGTATTAGTGTTGGCCATCTATCAACTGCTAATCTTTTAGTCATTGTTCATAGTTGGTTTAGTGTATTTCTACTGGGCTGTGCCTCACCCTATATGGGAACCTCATTTTCAGGTACAGGTAGCATGCCACCTCCAAGGACATAGCTTGGGAGGCTTGAGGCGGACGGACTTTTTGTTGTCTATCTTCTTTTGATGTATTACATGTAAATTCAAGCCAAGGGCTTAAGGTGTAGATGAGTTAGTACTCTCTTTTTGTAACCAAGTGTTAACTTGGAAAGCTGTAAGCCCTTAGGGCATTTGTTTTTGTTGTTAACATGTAATACCTTTTGTAATGAAACTCTAATGAATAGAAGAATGTGGATCTTTTATATATCAATGCATGTCTATATTGATGGGTTTAATGTTGTTCTTTTTTTGAGGGCGTTACAATGCTCAAGATTTACGCTCGATGCTCGCTTGATGCTCGCTCGAGCGTGAGACACAGCTCTTCGCTCGAGCGTAGGTCCCTTCGCTCGAGCATACGCCTGCGCGCACCAAGATTCTTAGAGCTTGCAATTTACGCTCGAGCCACCATTCTGTCGCTCGAGCTTATCTCAGAGTAAATGGTGGTCGCTCGAGTGTAGAATCCTTCACTCGAGCGTAGGAGCCAAATTCTGAAATTTTCAGATTTGCCTCCCAAGCTCAAACCAAGCATTCCTAAGCTCAAAACTCGACCTCTTGGGCCTAAATTCTGGAAAACACCACTAAACTCAATATACAACAAGTTTCAAAGCTCAATTTGTGAATTTAAAGCCCAAGGGTGAGTCAATTAAATCCAAATTTCAAACCAATTCCATGAACATGCTCCAAATATGACATGCATGAACTTTAAACAATTTTCAAGCTTCAATGCTAGCTCAAATGAGCTCAAATCTTTCAAAAACATGATGACAACATGAATTACAACAATATTATGAACATGCATGTGAGGAATGGTGAATTACAACCTCAAAACTTGACAATATGCACATGCATGCAACAATTGAGCTCTAATTCAACATCATTGAACCAACTCATGACTTAACTCTTTAATCTACCATGATCCATGCTAGATACACCTTAAATACACAACTAAGAGGATGAAGATCATACCTAGATTCCTTAATTACTAGTCTTGAGGTTCAATTTGCCAATTTACACTCCAATTCTTCAAGATTCAAGCCAATCTCTATGTTGAATTCACTACTCTCACTCTCTCTTTCTCTTGTTCGGTGGTCGGCTCAAAATGGCTGAAGGATTGTTTTGTTTGAGTGTATAAGGCTCAAGGATATTATAATAAATGGTCCACTCACAATGGCAATAATGTAAATAAGTGCACAATGCAATTTAACCTATTTTAATCTAATTTAATCGTACCAAATCACATTTTAATTAAATACACCATAAAATCATATAAATTCTAATGGTTCTAAATCATCAACAATTTTGGATTCAGCTGCCGATAAGGCCTTCAATTATCAGTTTAAACAAAACAAACTGAACAGATAATTAAACAGTCAAACATATAAAATGAAATTCAAACAGATCTGAGCAATCAATTGATTTTGATTTGATCGGTCGATTCGATAATTGATCGGTTCAATTACTTTTCATATTCGATCTTAGTTTAGCAGTAATCGGTAATTAATCAGTCATTAATCGGTAAACAGTATGAGGGTTGTTACAGGCGCGCATGGAGTCTTTGTTCATTCTTTACATATTATTGTTGTGATAAATTAGGTAATTATTCGTTAGGATTTGTAATTAATTAGAACATTCAGACTCTCCTGCACAAGGGCAAATATGTAATAATTTGTGTATGCCTTCCAACTTTCATTTCTTTCTCCCTTTTATTTATCCGTTTACCATGGTTGTATAGCATCATGTTTTAATTAGCATTTTTCATGACTTGCATCCATTCATCTTGTAAGCATAAGGGTTCGGCTCATCATACTAATCAATGTCAATTTCAAATTCCTTATTTGAATACATGCTTTGTCGCATGCCTTGAATTGACTCACATGTCATGCTAGTAGCCTAGTAGTTGCATTTTATATGTGTTGCATTAGTCATTTGCATATTAGAGCATGCATTTTTTCTAATTGTTTTATTTCTTTTGGCTTGCCTCGAAGTACTAATTAAGCATTTTCCGCTTTAGCATATTGCATGTATGTTCGTGTTGCCATATCAAGCATGTTTACCATGAGGCTAAGTGCTTAGTTGATATACCCATTTGAATGGTAGTGGATGGAGGCTTTTTCGCTTAAGTTGGGATGATTTGATTAATGCACATATGAGATCACTTTTTCAAGTGGTACATATTTGAACACTTTAACATGAAATCAAAATATTTCAAATTGGGCGAGATAGTCTATACTTGTGTACATCACATAATAAAGATAGCATACTAATCGAAACAAGAGCATATACTATACATAAAAATCACATCATGATTAGTAGAGGCCGATCTTTGATCGGGTGAATGGGGTGCTCAATTCATGACCTTCACATCTCATACCTCAGTTCCCGAGCTGAGTCACTTTGGTGATGACGGAGTAATGGCCTTTGGCACGAGTCACGGGTTTCCTAAATTTTTCAAAAATATTTAGGTAGCGACTTTAAAATCTGGAAATGCAGCCCATTTTTGGCATTTTGATTCAAAATTGATTTTTTAAAAGATTTGCCAGATTTGGACTCATTTGTGTTTATCTACTTTACATTGCACTTATGAATTCAGATTCAGAATCATGAGAGTCCGACCTGTAGAACTAGTCGTATCTGAGAAAAGCACAAAAAGCAAGCTACACCCAGGCATAATTCCATTGACCACACAAAAAAATAAATATGCTTAAAATCCTAGTCAACGCAATTCTATTGGTCAAAATTTTGTCTTTAAACCTTAGAAATATCAAGTTTAAACGGATGACTCAAGTTATTTTTAAATTTAAAAGGTGCAAATAAACCTGACTTAAAAGTTTGAAAAAAAATTATAAAATTATAAATTTCAAATTTAAGGTCACATTTATTTGGCGGATTAAATTGAATGAGATTATTAGTGAAAGAATGGTTAGTGAAAAGATCGTTAATGTGGGAATTATTAGTGAGAGGATTAAATAAAAGTATATTTGTTATGATTATAGTGTGAGAGATAATTAGTGATGGGATTGTTAAATTATTGTTATATAAAATAAATAAATAAATTATTTACATATTTAAAAAAACTAAAACAAATATTAAAACAAACAAGGGCACTTGGTTAAAAAAAATAAATTTTTTATATAAAATAGGCTTAATTCCCTCTTTATTTTTCTAATTCCACTCAAAATCCAGTCAAGCTAATCCCCCTGTTGAGGGGGATTATTAAGCCCCTCGGATTATTACTCTCCCCTCTCAAATCATCACTAAACAAGCTGTAGCACTCCAATCCTCCCTCCCACACTGATAAACAAGCATAGCCTAAGTTATTTTGTTACATATCAAATGGTTAGATTAAATTAAATCCTTAAAATAAATTTTGAACTTTAAAGTTTTTTTTCTACATATTTACTGTTAAATTGTATTCAATGCTTAAATTTAAGTACTTAATATTCAATTTTTTGTATTTAAATTTAAATTTATCAATAAACATGATTAATAAAGATAATTTTATTAACAATGAACCAAAATAATTAAATTTTTAATACATCATATATATAAGTAGTGTTTTTCTTTTTTGTGACACATTCCAAAGTCTTATTTTTTTAAAAAAAAAAAAGCCATATCATTATGCATTTTCAATTGACATATAGAATTCTACACAAACCTAAACCCAATTTAAATCATTCTAACTTTATCTATTTTATATGAACTTTATTTGGGAAATACTACCTATTTTATATATGGATTCTATTTGAAAAATATTTCTTTTCCATATATTTTTCATCGTAAATTCAGATAATCCACAAATCCAATACCAATTTTATATGGACTTTCACAAACTCAATTTGAGTTTTACATTTAATCTAACTACAAATTCTATATGGATTGTACTTTGATTGTACAAAAAATGATAAATAGTGTAGAGTATTATTAGAAAATAATGATTTATCGAAAATGATTGTGTATATTTAAGGCACCTATTGATGTTTCTTAAATAATTTTTAAATAATTTTTTTTAATTTATAGTATTACTGATAATGCACCTTCATGAGCTTTGCCAGAAAATATATGCAAAAATAATTTGGCTGGAATAAAAATTTTGCCATTATTATAATATGTCACATAATTAATTAGAACCCCTTTAAGAACTAAAATTATTAAGGTAATAGAGATTTTGTGCCTGATTCCCTTTGATGACACTATTTATGATTTAAATTTATAATTTTTTATGCATCAATATGAATAACTTTTACGTTTTTACTGATATAAGCATGAATCCTACATTTGAGTCAACCAACCTTAAGCGGTTTTTCGTGTAATAAAATATTTAAATATTGTGATATAAAAATATTATAATAAATCATAATCAAACATCACTTGAAATATAATTAAAGTCCTGATGCACCATTTTAGACATAACAAACAAACATAAGAAATTAACAAAGACCTTTCTAATTAATAATCAAAATAATACATCATAAGTTATAACCAAGTCATAAATTGTATATATATTATAGAATTTTCTGTTGTGTTTTTTTTTTTTTAGAAAAAAATATATATTTTGATACAAGTGGAATTCATGATTTTTGGTAAATTTGGTTAACACAAGTGAATATTTGATTTCCAGTTGAGAACACATATATTTTTTTTAAAATTTGAAAAAAATTATTTTTACGAGTCTATTTTACTTAGGATTATACAGAGTGATAACAATTTTCATTAGTCATTAGTAAATCTATTTGTATTTGACTTTTACTTGTTAAAATTTTCTACACATAATGTGTTAAGACTCAAAATTAATTTTTTATTTAAAAAATAAATTTATGTGCATCGCATGGACCATCTACTAATTTTAAATATCAAAATCAAATCAGCTAGATTCAAAATTGAATATGGAGGGTAAAAAGAGCTGCATAAGGGTGGAGAAAGGTGGTGTGAGGAATACGGAAAGGAGTTAGGGCCTAGTGGGGCGCCAGCGGCAATTAACGATAGTGAGGTTAAAACGGTGTGGGTCCCTAATTGTAATTTCTTTGAGGGATATAATTGTAATTAAAAAAATTTAAAGAATAATGTGTAGTGAGATAATATATAATGTATCATCCAACTTTTTAAAGGTGTTTAACATTTTTCACACTAAATTTGTTATTGTTTCATATCATTGGAACACATTAAAAAAAAAAAATTATTACCATTATTTTCTTTGTAACTATTTTTAAATAATGAATCAATCATAAGAATTCATATAAATCATGATATAAAATGATTGACCAACAAAAATAAAATAAAATAGTAATATATGATTTTTTTGGCTTTTGGCTGAGCTCAGGGGTGGTTCACTCATACATATTGTATATAGGTAAATAAATAAGCCAATTTTTCATACTAACAAGTGTTGATCAATAGTACATATAAATTAATTATGTAAAGTAATTTGCAAAAGATTAATCATTCGTCCACTAAATTTGTTTAGCTTAAATTCGCTCAAATGAGTCTCTTCTCGAAAAGAGACTCCTGTGTGCGATGAATGTAAAAACTGAAAACAAATTAGTAGAAAGGGATTGAATGGTACTTAGTGAAAGAAGAAGTCGTTTATAGAATGGGGCTCGTGGAGATACATCTTCCATGTTATAGCGATCCCGGTTTTACCCCGACCTTTGTTGTGTTTCGGACTCGGATTCCGTGATTGTATGTTGTTGTTTATGTTCGGTTTCCTTCCTTTAATTCTTTGAAATTGAGTTTTGGGACTTGTTGGGTGAGTTTGGAATATGTTAGTTGTTAGTTGGTCTAGAATGTTGTTGCCCAGATTTTGGCTTCTTCGCTCGAGCGAGGTTTCTTGCGCTCGAGTGAGCCTTGGGTAATCTACTTCTTCGCTCGAGCGAGGAATCTTGCGCTCGAGCGAGAATTGAGAGTTCTCAGGTTTCCTTCCAAACGTAGCTTTTCTGGAGAAGAGGAAGTTCTTCGCTCGAGCGAGCTTGTGTTAGTTGTTCCTACGCTCAAGCGAGGCTTCTTGCGCTCGAGCATGCGTTTGCGTTTGTGGCAGACCTAAAGCTTTGCATTCTACGCTTGAACGACTCTTCTTGCGCTTGAGCGAGGTCATTGTTGTGCTTGGTTGCTCGAGCGACGATTCTTTCGCTCTAGCGAGGACCGCGTATATCAGTTCGCAGCAGCAATATTTTATATCACTTTTTGGTCTCTTTTTCACTCAAAACCCTAGCACAGCTCCATCTTTCTCTAAGATATTCCCTCTCTCTACAAATAACCCTAGATCTATGCATCTCTCAACCCTAGTCCCTTTGTTAAAGTGTTGGAGCATCTCAAGGGCTTTCCTTTGATCTGAGCAAAACCGAATTTGGGGCATTTTTGAAGCTCTTCATCATCTCCTTTGAGCTTCTACTCTTGAGGTAGGGATATTATACACCTTGTTATGATGATTAACTTAGGTATTTGTCATTTTGAATGTATGAGGGGATTTGGGTGAAGTTTGGGTTGTGTTCCAAATTAAAAGAGGGGACTTCATGTTAGCCTATAAAATAACTTTGAGGCTTTGTGAATGAGGTTTCCTAATGTTGAAATGGTGAAATTTAGACATATGGGTGGATATTTTGGAATAGGGGGATAATTTGCCCTAGACTGGATTCAATAAATTCTTTCATGTAAATAATGAAATTGTTATGGAAATCATGAAATTGGGAGGTTATGTAATTGAATGGTGTAGTTAGATTTGATAAATTACTCACCTATGGGAATTTGATAAATTATCTGTTGATAGATTTATCTGTTTGGAATATCTGTTTGGGTTATCGGTGGAGGATAGTTGTGATTGTTGTAGAATCTGCATGAGGATTAGGAAGACTGAAACTAATCAATTGAATTGTGTCATTGAATATGACGGTTTGACTAGACCATTGAATACGTGATTTGATTAGTCATTGTATATGACAGCGTGTTTAAATAAATTGTATATGTATCATTGTTTTGGAAGAGATAGGGGATGGACTTCATTGAGAATTAAGTTGGCCGGAGTGTCCAGGGTGAAAGTCCGGAAATCTTATATATATATGGGTGGTGGTTCTCTCGAATGTGATTCCGTGAAATGATAAGAAATAAAAGTGTTGGATAGATGAATGTATTGAAATATGAATCAGTGAGTTGTAGTCTTATTTTGGTTGTTTTGATAATAATGAAGTTGATTAATAGATTTACCTGAAATGGATGAATGAAAAAGAATTTAGGTATTGGTTATCTATGTTGAATGGCCTTGGAAAGAATATGTGTTGGTTAAGAATAATGCATGTTCATCTAATATTTATATCTTAGTTAAATCTCATATATTGTTTTAGCATATATCTACTGGGCTTTGACTCACCCTACTTGAAAAACCATTTTTAGGTACAAGTGACATGCCGTCTCTAAGGTCTTAGATTGGGAGGACGGGGCTGAAGGCTCCATTTTTGTTGTCTATATATTTACATGCTTTCTTCTTAAGCCGAGAGTTTTAATTGTAAAGAGCTTACGACTCTTACTTTTGTTGTAATCAAGTTATCTCTTAGAAAGCTATAAGCCCATAGGGCATTTATCTTGTTGTTATTAATTAGAGTTACATGCTATAGTTTCAAGATGAATATTTATGAAAGTGTAATGCATGTAATATCTTTTGTGATACTGTAATAACCCCGACCCTGATTAGCGCTAATTGGGACTTAATTATGTTTAATAATAATTAAGGAAAAAATCTGGAATTTATTTGTATGTACATTGCATGACTTATGTGTTTTATGTGTTCGGTGTCGGAATATCTGTTTATATTTTAAACTTTAAACTGCAAATGGGAAGCCTTATCGGTGCCCGATTCTGAAATTTATTAGTGTTTTGGACTCGTTAGATTTTATGTGATTTTATGGTAGGTTCAATTAAAATTCGAGTTGGAATGTTTAAATCTGATTAAATAACATTTTAAAAATGAACCTAGCTTAATTACCATTTTGCCATTATGGTGGGCCAAATTGTCTAAGTCTTGGATTAGCTCCTAGACAACATTTTAATCAGCCCCTTTCTTCATCAAATTCGGCTAGAGAGAGAGAGAGAGAGTGTGAGGGAGTTTGATTTCAACAAGAATTGCTAGAAGAATTGGTAGGAGGGTTGCAAGTTTGAGCTCCCACACTTGAAGTTGAGAACTTAAGGTAGGAATTTCATTTTCTTGAATTAGAATTCAGATTTGTTCTTGCATGATCCTTGGTTAGATTGGAGTATGAAGTTGGAAATGGGTCTAGGATGTTGAATTGAGGTCCATAACATGTATGCATGTGTACATTCATGGAAATTGAGGTTGTTGGGTGTTAAATTTCTACATGCATGTGCATATTTTTGCTAGAGCCTTTGAGGTCAACAAATTTCTGAGTTACATGTTGCCTTGGATCATGATTTGAAGTCTTGAAATGGAATTGAACTCATGCATGTGTATTTAAACTTGGTTCTTGGAAATTTATGGTGATGATGCTCAAATTGACTCACTCTTGGGCAATGATTTTATAAATTAGCTTTTGAAACTTGATATACTATGAGTTTAAAGTGTTTCTCCAGGTTTTGGGCCCAAGAGGTTGAGTTTTGGGTTGTTAAATACTTGGTTCGAACTTGGGAGACAAATCTGGAAATTCCAGATTTGGCTTCCTCGCTCGAGCGAAGGACTCCTTGCTCGAGCGAGCACCTTTTTGTCCAGGGCTCCGCTCGAGCGAGCATCGAGCGAGCATCGCGCATAGATTTTCAGCAACTAGTACTTTTACTGTTTCATCAGCCCGCTCGAGCGAAGGAAGGGCCGCTCGAGCGAAGCCTTTGATTTTGGTGAGCTCGCTCGAGCGAGAATCGAGCGACCATCGCGCGTAAAATTTCAACATCCAGTATTTTTACTGTTTCATCAGACCGCTCGAGCGAAGGAAGGCTCGCTCGAGCGAACCCTTTGATTTTGGGAGCTCGCTCGAGCGAAGGAAGGCTCGCTCGAGCGAGACCCCTGTTTTCAGCAACTTTTGAAAAATGTTTTCTAAGGCATTTTTACACCCCCATTCCATCCTAGGCATTCCTAGGCCAAAATTTAGACTCCACACCAAGGTTAAGGGGTTAAGTACACACTTAGAATCGTTGATGTAGGTTTGGTACAATTTGAGTGCATGTTTCAAAGTGTGTATCCGTAATGTGTTATGTAGGTCACGTCTTAATCGGTTGACCCTTTGACTTCGTCTACTTGTATCAACGCCCACTGTGAGTAATAACTTTGTAAAGTTATATTCAATGTTATGCGTTTTCAGTATACTATGATACGAAACGATTGAATCTTGAAAAGCTATAATATGTTGGAAATGAATGAATGAATGTCTAGTTTTCTGAAAAGTAGTTGTGGCACCCTTAGTCCCGATGGCCCTCGCCCGGGGGTAACAATATCGTAGCCGATGGCCCTCGCCCGGGGGTAACAATACCGTGGCCGATGGCCCTTGTTCGGGGGTGACAATACCGTGACCGATGGCCCTTGTCCGGGGGTGACAATACCGTGACCGATGGCCCTTGTCCGGGGGTGACAATACCGTGACCGATGGCCCTTGTCCGGGGGTAAGAATACCGTGACCGATGGCCCTTGTCCGGGGGTGACAATACCGTGACCGATGGCCCTTGTCCGGTAAGAATACTGCGGACGATGGCCCTCGCCCGGTATTAATACCGCGGGCCGATGGCCCTTGCCCGAGGGTGACAATACCGTGGCCGATGGATCTGTTAGCTAAGGGGTGTACCACATATGATCTTATGCAAAATATGAATATGAATATGAGCATGTATCTGAACCTATATTTGATTTGAAATCTGAATATGCATAAGACTCTGTTTCTGATAAGATTATGTTTCGGATATAAACTCTGGTTTCTAACTCTGTGATGGACATCATTCACTAAACCCTTTACCCTGTTATTATTCACTGGGCTTTCGCTCACTGTTTATTATATATATATGTAGGTGAGCCGGCACAAGACCCTGGCCCGAGTTGATGGCCTCCTGTTTTCTTTTGTCAGCCACCTGTTGCGCCTCCCGAGGAGGTCCCGCCGGAAGTCTAACCCTGTGGCAGTTTTGTACCTCATGCTAGTTAGTGGTAGTGTTTTTGTAAAGTCGGACCTGGGGTCGTATTTATGTAAATATTTTGTACATATTGGTGTACTTTGACTGGCATAATTATGTATATAAATAAGTTTTGAATTTTCTGTCTCATGTATGTCATCACAGCTCATTGAACCTTGTTTATTTTACTATATTGCTTCCGCAGCCCCTTAATATTTGTTATTCTATTTGAGGTCAGAGGTAATCCACTTGGACATCGCCTTACGTCGCCGAACCTATAGGGGCGGGTTTGGGTCGTGACAGATACAAACTCGGATGAATGAAATATAATGTTTCTATTATGTTTTTAGATCTTATAAATGGTTGGTTTGTATATTATTTTGAGGGTGTTACACATTACCCTATAAAACACCAACTAGTGTCTCATCTCATCATAGCATTCAACACATCCCTCTTCACAAACTGTGCATTCAAGGCAATTCAAAGTTAGAGATTAGGCAACTAGGTTCATTATTAGCAATCTAGCGGAGATGTTTCAAATTTTGAATCTAGTGAATAAGAGAAAATTATACGAGCACGAAATAATCTTCTCGTATAATCTTGTTGATCAAGTTTGCATTCCTCCAAATGTTATCGCTTTACTACCTGAAAACACAAACGTGAGCTAGCCGACGGGTGTGTTCCAGAGACCTCTCCGATGCCCAAGTCAGCCAACGGACAATAGATACAAAAGTTCTGTGTATTTGAGAGTAAGAATTGTGATACCTGTTCATAGGTTCTGTTATGAGTTTTTATAAATTTCGCCTAGCATAATCCTAGCAGGACTCTAACTCTCCTTAGCAAAGCCCTCCTAGGAATCACACTCCTAAGGATAATATCTATCATGGTAACACTCTATATATTGCAAGCTAAGTGAACTAGCTCAGATCTTTTACCTCGGTTGGTACTACAATCAACCGAGCTTCCCTGGTTCTGAGTTACTTTGGGTAGAGTCGCGGTAGCCATCACTACAAGAGGGCCCAATACCGAACTACACACAGCTCGGCCTTCTTTTTTGCCAACACCTCGGTCTACCCCAGGACTTGGCTCTAGTCGGTGCGATCAAGACCCTGGAAGCACCTTTAACTAGCTTAATGCTTGGATGGCCTAGGATTGGGCTATCGTATTTCCAACCCCTGCCCATAGCTCGGTCCAAGTATCTAAAACATAGGGGACTTAGCTCGGCCCAATTTATCCACATAAATTACCCTCTCAAAAATAATATTAATTGTACTCTACATAATTAATTTATATGTACTATTGATCAACACTTGTTAGTATGAAAAATTGACACATTTATTTACCTATATATAAAAATTGAAAAAAGTGAAAATCGACTATTTTGATTGTTCAATGGTAGCAAAAATTTGTTCAACCAACCAGCATAATAAAATAAAATAAAAAACAAAATACAACTAATTTTTGAAAAAACTTCAAAAAAAATAAAATAAAAAATTATATCAAATACAATGTGAATGTTCAAAATTTAAAATTAACATACAACTAACCTTAAAAAAACTAAACTCATACCAATGTGAACATTCACACTGTAACATAAAACAAAATTGAAAAAAAAATTGACTATTTCAATTGTTTAATGGTAAAAAAAAAAAAATTAATTGTTCGAACAACAAATATAGTAGCAAATAACCAATGATATGTGAACAATCACATATTGCAAAATATATAATTACGTCCATCTCTATATTTCAACACTTATTTTTCAGACTTTCAAACAATGTGCAATGTGAACACTCACACTGCCGGACAAAAAATAGAAACAATAGCAGTAATAGAATTAAAAATCCAAAAAAATCTCAACCACTCTAACAACAACAAAAAATATCATCTACATCTGTATCTTCATCATCATTTTTATCATTATCACTATCATTAACAATCTATGCAATTTCACTATTCCACCAATTCAAATCAAATCAAACTCATCTTTAAAGAATATGTTTGTAACAAAATTAATTGGATATAAACAGAATTTCGATTTACAACAATGAAGAACATAAAATTTCGAATACATAGCAACAATAGACAAACACATAGCTTCAAGCACAAAGTGACAATGGATGGACCCAAAATTTCATCGCAATAATAGAGGAACATAATATTATTTCATTATCATGTATAAACTAGAGTTTCTAAACTCTACTAAATAGAGAGTTTTGAAATCCTAATACAATAAAACAATATCACAAATATAAATGAAACTAATAAAAAAGAAAAACATGAATAGTAGTGACTACCAAAATGAATGTAGCAACAAAAAAAAAAAATGTGTATATTCTTTTTCTATGTAATACTTATCAATAATAGATATAAATATATAATAATTTAACAAATAATATAAATAAAAAAATTCCATAAAATAAAAATATAAATACATCAAACTAATTAGGTTGTAACTTTTCTACGTGGATTTATTAGATTAGAAGAGGATTCTTTACGTAACATTTTTTTCTTCAATAATTACCTTTTTAAATGTGAAAGTAAAAGAGTAGTAGACAGTACAACTACTTCTTGCCATTTAAGGTAAGTACGATATATGTATCTCTCTCTTATACTTGCCTTCTTTGGATTGGTGAGGCCTAGGGTTTCTTTTCATGGTTCACAAATTTTCATTCTCATTTTTTCTTCTCTCTGTCCTCTTCTTCATTTCAGGTTTCTGAAATTAATACCACGTTATCGATTTCCTCGATTCCAGAACACAAAATCAGGTATGTTGATTGAAATTCAATGATTAAAAAGTATTCAATTTTTGATTTGATGGTTTTGAGTTAAAGCTCTCGATTGTGTTGTGCTGAATCGTCTGATTTGCTGGTAAAATGGTCGGAAAGAAAGGAATTTGAGAACTTCTTGTTTGGTTACTGGGAAAATTGAAAGCTTTACTGAACTGAGTAATGCAATTGTTTCAAAATGAGATGTTGAGTGAAAAAGGTTTTCTCTTTTCTGCTTCTTGTTCTTTTTCTCAAATTTCTTGGTATCTAAAGAGTGCGCAAGGGTTAGATGTCACTGAAATGTGTTAGTTTAATAGATAATTTTACTGTGAGATTTTAATATGGCAATTTTGATTTATGTGTTTTAATTTTTGAATTTCCTCCCTCTGTCTATATGAATGTAAACACGCCATATATGTGTTGACATTCTTTCTTGATTTCTTGTCATTACTGTGAATTGCTTTGTATGTTGGTGTTGTGTTTTTTAAAACTTTGAACTGGATTGGGTGCTCTGCCCTTACAAAATTGTATAATTTGGCATGGCTGTATCTTCCTCTTGAACTGTATGATTTTTTAAAATTTACCATAATCCATTTTGATTACTCTTGCTCTGCAGTTTTTGGCTGGCAAATTATTTTTGCAGCAATCAAGAATATGATTGAATGAAGTTTGCTCAGACAGTATGGATGGAGTTGGTGACGAATTGGCTACAATTGATGCTGTGGATAACACACATCTTCAAAGCAAAGATGGTGAGTATTCACGGAAAGCAGACAATGCTGGTATGATGGAATCACATGAAATGATGATACCCAGTGAGCGTGAATGTCATGGGGGCTCATCCCCTTCATTTACAACTATTTTAGAGGGCAAGAACCCAGACAGAGGTTGTGTGTCTGAACGTCCAAGTGCTAGTATTCATTGTGTGGATGATGCTGGGGTCATGGCTGAAGAGTTAACACTACAAAATTTTAAGAATGAAAGCATAGCTATAGTGAGTACCTCAAGCAATAGGGATGCTATAATATCGAATGCCTGGGAGGATGTTGGATACACAGTTTTTCCAGAATTATTGGGTCCAAAGCCACCAGATGATGTTCACATTGATAACGTGGAACATGTACTGAATAATGAAAGCAAAGCTGTTGCAAGCAATCCATTAGCACCTCCTGGAGGTATCAGGACAAAAATTCTTTCTAAATCTGGGTTTTCTGAGTATTTTGTTAAGAATACCCTGAAAAGTAAGGGGGTTATATTTAAAGGTCCAGCTCGTGAAGGATTTGGTGCGGTGACTAGGGGCCAGACGGATTCCCAGGCTTCCAGTACTGCTATGGTAGCTTTTAATGCACCATTGAGTTCAAGTACTAAAACTGTTGTGCCTCCTTCTCATGATGTTGCCAGGCCTGGGCTGGGTCCCAGTCTCAATGCTTTTCATGATGGAGTCAGTCTGAGAGAATGGCTGAAAGCCGGGCAATATAAGGCAAATAAAGTCAATAGTTTTCATATATTTAGGCAGATTGTGGGTCTCGTGGATATCTCTCATGCTAAAGGAGTTGCCTTGCAAGACTTACGGCCGTCCTGCTTCAATTTGTTGCCATCAAATCAGGTTATATACCGTGGATCATATGTCCGGCATGAAACTGCAGAGAATTCTACAGATCAGGATAGTCTCCGCTCAGAAAATGATCGAAATGAGAAAAGGCCATTAGAACAGGCGATGCATCCTGCTGTTAGTGAGCGGATAAAGAAACGAAAGTTTGGGGAGAACCTGAACTTTATTGGACAGTGGCATCAGTTTCCATCAAGATCTAGCTTTAAAACTGCAACTGATAATGATATTGATGTCAGTATTGCTGGGCCAAAGGATTCTTGGAATGAATTGAATAAAGAGCATAACCTGAGAAGAGAATACAAGAGTGAGAGCAACTACAGCAGGCTTACACCCCAACTGCGGTCTACTTATGCAAGTGACCCATTGGAAGAGAAGAAGTGGTATACCAGTCCTGAGGAGCTTAGCGGGAAGGGATGCACATTTTCATCAAATATCTACATTCTGGGGGTTTTACTCTTTGAGGTACAAGAAAAGCTTTCTTATGCTGAAAAAATGTGAGGTATTCAAACATGGTAATCTCAGCATAGCTAGGAATATGAATACATTTCCATCGACACTGTTCAGTATCCCGCTTTCCCCTATATCTAATTTTACCATAGCATCGTGAACTAGAAATGTGTAGCAATCCTAGTTATCAAGGTCTTGACAAAAATTCCATCTATTATCCTTTTATTTTTGTATCATTAGGAATTTGGATTTTGTATACTTGAACATTATTTACTCTTCCTTGAATGGTGGATTGTGGAGGTATTGTAATATTAGAAAGTCATTTAAGGGATAGCATTGGCATTGTTGCTTGGATTGTGATAATACAATGGTGTTGGGTTATATATTCCAAGAAACATATGCAGATTCTCTATGCTTTGCTCAATTAGTTGAATTGTCATTATGTTTAGGGACTATGCTAGTTTTTGGAGGGCTTTAGATAAAAAAATGGTTGAAATGATAGATATTGGCTTGACTAGTGGTGCAGTAAGAAGTTTTTAGAGCAACTTCTCAATGAACAAAAATCCTAAGTACCCTCCGTGTCATTCTCAATCATGGATCGTCCATATGAATAGCAACAGCTTAATGGTTTCTTAGAAGGTCTAGGCATTAATCCTGGTTCCTGGTTCATTTTGTTGAGATGGATCATAAACCATTGGATGATCTGTTTTTGGTAATGTTATTACTTCATGGCATTGAGTTGATGAGGGACAATAGCTGAAGATTTTCCACTTCCCTTATATTCTTTGTAGAGTTTTTGGTGGATTCATGTGTCCCTGTAGATAATAGAGTTTTCCTTTCCTATATGTACTGTGGATAAGGGAAGTTCCGCTTTTCTCTGGCTCTTTATACATTTTACTTATAAAAGAAATAGAAGAAGGAAGAAGAAGAAGAAGAGGAGGATGATATGGAAGATTCTTCTAATTTCGTATTTATATTCATTAAGAAAAAATAACTTTGTATTGTTTTGTGATAATTGTTGTTGTTCTCCCATTTTTGGTTCCTTTGAAGGGACTGAGTACACAAATTAATTTTTGGACTAATATGGGTTATCTCTTTCAGTTGCTTAGCCCTTTTCACTCTGAAAGGGAACTTGCTGCTGCCATGTCTGATCTGCATTATAGGATTCTTCCTCCAAACTTCCTGTCGAAGAATCCCAAGGAAGCTGGATTCTGTCTTTGGCTTCTTCATCCTGAACCTTCATTACGCCCGACAGCAAGGTAATACTGTCTTTAAACTTTTATTCTAGTCCAACTGTGAGATACGTTGTTCATTTTAGTTTTTAGGAAAGCTATCTCTAAATCAAAGTTAATACCTTTCACCTTTGAGAAGCCTTCTTTTGAGTTACGATGTCTGTGGATGTTAACGTTTCCCCTACAACTATGCAGTCAATAGGACTCCTGATTTTTTTTTGGGGAAGGTTAGCTTTGGCAGACTTAGAATGATGTGCCTGTGGCTTTTACCAGATAATTGAGCAAGTAGTCTAAGAGGATAACCTTCCCAGTTTGTAAATTTATCTTCTCTTGTATAGCTCAATTGTTGATTTCCCCTCCTCCCCTCCAACCTCCACCCACCCAAAAGATGAAGCCTAAAATGAAATAATGAACCTGCTTATTGTAACTGGGAATATCTTTAAAATTTAAGCTAAAAGTTACTTATTTAATAATTGTTGGAAGATATACGTGGAAATAACTATAAACTTTGAAGCATAGGTTTGTTCTCAAAATTTGTATATCGAATGCTTGTCCATTCAAGAAAAATTCAGGTAGTAAGTTCAGGTGGTATTATTAATCAAACAATAAAACTTCAGGTGGTAACTTTGTCCTTGCCATGTTCATATTCAGTCTTAACCTGTCGTACATTAATGACCTCAAAATTGTGTTACTCTAGAATTCAACTAATTTTAATTCATATTTCATATTTTATTGGTGATCAAAAGGAATTACCAAACCTGTGTGGTCTACTCTTTGCCTTTTTTCTTTGGAACACCTCATAATCCCAAATTGAATCAAACAAAGTTGCAGGAGCAGTTACTTTCCCATTTTGATAAATAAAAATTAGCCAGATGATTCCCCCCGCCCATATAATACATTAATAAATAAAAATGTTTTCCATTTTGAAGAAACAAATCAAAATTAGCCAGATGATTCCCCCCGCCTATATAATATTGCCCAATGAGGGCACCTAATGCGCCCATCTCTCAAGATTGCTAGATATTCAAACATCACCATGTTATCAAGTCCGAATAGATATCTGCTTCATCTTTTATTTTTAAAGTTTGAATTTAACATTAGTCACCTAGCAAAAAACAAAAGGCATTTGACATTAGTCTCTTACATATTAATCCTTGAAATCAAGCGACCTTTGTCATACAAAATCACGGGTTTATAACTATTGGTCTATACCGGGAAGTCCTGTGATCGATGTTATAAGTGGAGTTGAAGAATCATTTGGAGATAAGTTGTCATCATCAATAGACGGGATGATCTTTGAATCAGAGTTATTGTTACATTTCCTTTTTCCATTGGAAGAGCAAAAGCACAAGGACGCCTTGAAGCTAGTAGAAGAAATTAAGTACCTGGAAGCGGATATTGAAGTGGTACAAAGAAGGCAGACAAAACAATCGTTAGTTCTTGCTTGCTCATCAAAGGAGTCTCTTCATCCAAGGGGAAGCGGGTTCTGTCACAGAGAACATTCAAGTTTTGAGGTACATTACCCTGTAGCTAATAATGAATTGAAGTTGATGAAGAATATCGGTCGGTGGAAAGTGTTTACTTCTCCACGAGATCCAATATTGATTTCTAATAATGATGTGACCACACGTGCAAATAAGGAATTATTGAAAGATAGAGCCAGCGGGTATTGGCCTGAAGGGTGAAGAAAAACAAACCTATTGATTGCCTAGGGGCCTTCTTGATGGTTTTTGCAAGTATGCTCGTTATAATAAGTTTGAAGTCGTGGGATATTAAGGAATGGAGATTTCCATAATTACGCAAATGTAATCTGCTCTTTGAGTTTTGATCGAGATCGGGATTATTTTACTCTTCTTTGGGGTATCAAAGAAAATAAAGATATATGAGTTTGATGCACTCTTTAATGACGCTTGTTGATATTCATTATCCGTAATTGAGATGTCGAACAAATCAAGGCTCAGCTGCATTTGCTGGAATAGCTATATCAGGAACTATCTGGCTTCAACTGACTATGATGGCATAGTCAAGGTATGTATCTTTTGGCATTAGAGAATCATTTTACTAAATACATCTTTTTTTTTTGGTCATAATTATCCGTGGACCAACCCCAAGCTGAACAGTTCAACCTTTGTGCACAGAGATATTAGATGCAAAATTTGATTACTGAATCTGATGTTTCTCTTTAGTGGGAATATTCTTTGTCAATTATCACCTCTCCAATGCACCTATCTGCATTGGGTTCTAAATTAATAAGGATTGGTGGAGTGGGATTGGGCACGGCATTATTGAATCTTCAATCTTGTGTCTCAAATGGTTTTAAACTGAGTTAGTCATGCATATCCCGTGTTCTTCTTGTGATATGCCATATCCATTGTTGTCCTTGTGATATGCAAATGTTTCAGTCAATTGAAAAAAAATAGGCTGCTGCATCTTATCGTGATTAGACTTTACTCTCCTTTTTTTTTTTTTTTTTCCTAGATTAAATTTAGGGCAAATTTCTCTTTTCCTCCTTGTGGTTTTGGCCATGTGCGGTTTACCCTATGTTACCTAGAATGTAGATCGTTCCGGTACATGGAATGGGAACGGGAACGGGAACAGGAACGGGAATGTGATACGCTATATGCTCTAAAATGTGGTATGATAGAAATAAACTTATATATATTACACTTAAGAATTTATGATACGTCAAGAGTAATTTTCTTTTAACTATTAGGTATTCAATTTTTTTTTTTTTTTTTTTTTTTTTTTTTTTTTTTTTTTTTTGTCTCTTGTCAAAACTTAAGTCACCTTAGATTTTAGTTCATATATTTGATTTTTTTTTCTCCTAACATGTAAAGAAATATATTGAAAAAAATTTTTGGGATCGCTTTGGATCACTAAATTTACCATTTTGGAACAAAAGTGTACCATGTTTTGAAACATGCGTACCAATACATAAATCATTAGGGTATTACCATTTTTTGGTAACATAGGTTTACCCTCTTAATATTTTGAAATGACGACATAATCCCCACGTGGTTTGTGGACTGAAGTGCACCATTAACCAATCCATCCAACTTAATAGCTAGTGTGAAACATGTGGCAGACATAACGGGGTTTTATCCTCATTTTCAAATTTCAAGGGAGTAAATTGCATATGGAATAAAACACAGGGAGTTAAATCACACAGAGAATAAAACACAGGGGGTTAAAATGCACTTTGTCTTTCAAACAAATGACGAAAATACATGGGTATTTTAGTTTTTTTCATTAAATTGTTAACGGATCTAACGGTGCACTTCAGTCCACAAACAACAAGGGGGTTATATGGCCATTTTCAAATGTTAGGGGGGTAAACCGACATGGCCCATACCACAAGAAGGTAAAGTGAAGTTTACCCTTAAAGTTAATGTAGGGCAATTCTCAAAATTGATAAAAACTGGGCTTTTCCAATCAATTAAGGATGGGATAAGGTTAAGGTCCATAAGGAAAAGAGTGTTTTGATCATGTGGGAATCTTTCGGTTTCAGGTTTTTATTTTGTGAAAACAATAGGGGGAGTGGTGAAACGCACTCATGATGAGGTTTGTAAATTGCCCTAATCAGGAGTAATATGGCTGAAGTTAGTGATAAAATGTGACCATAAAAAGGTGTTGGTTAAGGTGAGAGGAAAAGATGTTTAAGGGGTGAGGAAAAGATGTGAAACCCATGTTTTGGTAGAACAGATGACAGTAGAAAGTGCAGAATGGCAGATAGGCATTTGTGTAGGCTGCTGAACTGTTGGGCTGACAAGGAAAAAAAATGCTTTGCTAAAACAGATTGGAACTTCAGAGATCTTAAATTCATTGAAAGCCTTTGTGATCAGTCAGTTAATATGATGGACCACAAAGACAGATCTCAACTCTACTTGAAAATGCTTTGCTCTGTCTGTATGAGATACATGAATCCTCTTTGGTCATTTTGTGCTTTCTAGTTTTAAAACTGCAGCTTAGACACCTAAACAAAAAAGGGAGGTTTGCTTAAGTTCTTTGAACACATGCATGCCTGGGTTAAATGAGATGCAGAAGGTTTTTTTTAACTTCTTTAACCACAGCATATGTGGGTTATATTTAACTGCATTTACATACATAAACTGATATTATGATACATAACAAGTATTTTCATATTTTCAAACTCTAAACCCATCCTCCTCAATGTGAAAAAGCAGATAGTTTTTATTTTATTTTTTCATTTGCCCAGTACTGTGAGTGTTGGTATTAGTTTCTACTAATTTGTTTTTTCCCTGCATTGCTCATGATTTGATTTGCTTGGATGGCTCCAGCTATGGGATGC
Organism: Camellia lanceoleosa; assembly: GCA_025200525.1. NCBI lineage: Eukaryota > Viridiplantae > Streptophyta > Magnoliopsida > Ericales > Theaceae > Camellia > Camellia lanceoleosa. The sequence continues at coordinate 172,435,099 of CM045769.1, forward strand.
AGGAACTGGTCAAGGGTTTTCTCAATTCATCGAGCACAATAAAAGGGCTTGGTCTGTGGACTTTTCTCAAGTGGATCCCACAAAATTAGCTAGTGGAAGTGATGATTTTTCTGTGAAACTCTGGAACATTAATGAGGCATGCTCTCTCTATTCTGTCTTTTAATTTTGATGGCTCAAGGAAGTTGATACTTTATGAAACCAGAGTTATGACTGAGAAATCCCTTACCCGCCAACCCCAAAACATGAATTCTCAGTTATGTATTTCTTGATCTTAAGCAAATTATAAGGGAGAAGGGAATGGGATTCAATTATTATTTTTTAATTGTAGGAAAAAATATTAAGATTTCTTCATTACAAATGTCAACTTCATAATTGTTTAGAGTATTTTTACTCTAGTATAAGAAAATATGTAATTTATTTGTCTTAAAATAACTCCATTTAAAATAAGATTTTAAAATTCACACAGCTGTTTTTTAAAATAAGAAATGAATCTATTAGAAAAAAGTTAGAAGTGACACCAATGGAAGATAAAATGAGGGAAACCTGTAGAACAAGTGAGTCGGAGACCAGTTAATGCTCATGTAAGGAGTGATTTTACTCATCTAAAAAATGAAAAAGAGGACATGATTAAATTAAACTTAACCGAGGAAATGACTTCGAATATAATTGAGGAAATGCATTCGTGTAGTTGACCTTAAGTAGTTGGGAGAATGGTTTGTTGAGTCGTTTAATAGTAGGATAGCCACACAATTATGTATTGTGTGAGATCAAAGAATGTATGCCCCAATCCTTTCCCTTGTGTTGGTGCTCTTTCATTCTTTCTCTCAATATATATTTTTTCTGTTGGTGCAGAGGAACAGTTTATGCACTATCAGGAACATCGCAAATGTCTGTTGTGTTCAGTTCTCTGCTCATTCCACTCATTTACTAGCCTTTGGCTCTTCTGATTACAAAACCTACTGCTATGATCTTCGGAATGTTTCAAGGCCCTGGTGTATATTGACTGGCCATGACAAAGCTGTTAGCTTTGTGAAATTCTTGGACTCTGAAACTGTTGTTTCTGCATCCACTGACAACACACTAAAGCTATGGGATCTCAAGAAAACCAGTTCCACAGGTTTATCGACCACTGCTTGTACTTTAACCCTTAAAGGGCATACAAATGAGAAGGTTGGTTTTTCTGTGCTAGAATTGGGTTATATTTTCTTCTCTATTTTGGAATCTGATTTTTTCTTCTACTGGATCCTTAATAGCCTGGCAACTTATTGTTTTGAACTTTGTGCCTTTTCTACTTGCTTCCTCAGAACTTCGTGGGTTTATCTGTTGCTGATGGATACATAGCATGTGGTTCAGAGACAAATGAGGTAGGCATTTGTTTAATATTGCATGAAGTTTCTTCCAATGGATGCGGTATCCAAATTACTAAAATACCAATGCCACTACCGTGCCCTTCTTTTCTTAGTTTAGAAGGATAAAACAATATATTTTGGGATGTCAAACTATGTGAAGTGCCAAAGTTATCCAACACACTCAGTATTCTTCAATAGGGTGAAGTAGATTTAATGAAAATGGTTAACTGATTGGATTGAGTTTGTCCAGTGGTTTTGATGGGTGTGGTCGAGGAAGCAAATCTAAGATTAGTTGATGTAGTAATTTATCAAAAAAAAGAAGAAAAGATTAGTTGATGTAGTAGTCAATTAAACATAAGGTCAGTGCAAAACATAAACTACAGAAAGCATGATGTAAGGATGTCTACTAGTGACATCATTCAGGATAGTGATTAAGATATAATATTAATGATCCGTGTTTTTGTCTTTCTTTTTTTTTTCCCCCCTTCTTTATGGAATTTTCATCTCTTTTTGAAAGACAATCTGTGTTCCTCATAGAAGTAATATGAAGAAGAAAATGAGAATCCATAGAAAGAAATGGTCCTATATTTAGTAGGAAGGAGGGCCCTCATCGGATTGTTGATGTAAATGGAGTAAGGTAAAATTCAGCAACCTTACTTCGACGCAGGAAAAAATGTGAAAAAAAGAAGATATTGGTTAATTAAACTTTCAATTGGGTCTCCTACATGAATTCTTTCTCTCCAGTTGGCTCTGTTAAAAGCCATATTCTTGGTTAAGACAGCCCAGAACTTTTTTTTAACAGGGGAGTTGATTGAGGTTGAAAATTGTTAACGTTTTTCATGGGGGTTTTTAATGAGATTCGAGAAAAACAGGAACACACAAAAGAAAAAAAAAGAAAGAAGACAGGCAATTCGATTGCATAATTTTGATATTCTTGTTATTACCCTAGAGTAAATCTGAATTTCTAGGAGTCATATTTTGGGAGTTATAATTCATTGTCTATATTGTTGCGGATTACCAATCTGTCTTCTTGTGCTGGTCTTGTTTGACTGCAGGTATATGCTTATTGTAGATCTCTTCCTATGCCGATCACTTCTCACAAGTTTGGCTCCATTGATCCCATTTCTGGTAAAGAGACTGATGATGACAATGGACAGTTCGTTTCAAGTGTGTGCTGGAGGCAGAAATCGGACATGCTTGTTGCTGCCAATTCCAGTGGATGTATAAAAGTGCTGCAGATGGTTTAAAGTAAAAATGGTTTCTAGACCGACTGAAGAAATGCAGCCCTTGTTGATGGCTTTGCAGCTTGAGAGCCCTAATAGTTTCATCTGAAGGCCTTTCTTCAGCAGTGGATGAGTCTGCATCAAGAATAGACTCCGAAAGTTAAAATGATCTCATGTACTATAACTATGCGTGATATGGGAGGATTCAAGTCTCCTAGATGCTGAGTAGTGCATCTCTTTGGCCATGTAAAGGGAAGTTAGCAGTGCTGTGAAACAGATTCATCTAGATCAAAAGAAGGCCCACAGTTGCGGTGAAAAAAGACTCCAAATTTAAGGAGTTACTATTTTACGACACCCCCATAAGATGTTGCTTGAAAACCAGAAGAGGATTGTGCTGCAATTGCTAGAACATACGGGAATAACTGCTTTGAAGTGATGCCATTATGGCAATATTAATATCCAGAGGCATTGCAGAGCAATTAGCTGGCTTGAACTCAAGATTTTACTATAGCCATATCAATGCTTGGATCTAGTTCGGACTTCTGTCACAGCTCCTCACAAGTATTTTGGGTGAGGTATTTCGTCCTTTTAAATTTTGAATGATGGACCTGTGTTTGTAACCAAGCTGTTTGTTCATAAGCATTTTTTTTGGCATCCGAGCTTTTTGTCTTGAAGTGATAACTCTCCACAAGTTTCTAAAAAGCATTTGTTCAGTTGTATCTAAACAAATAATGAAGTATAAAAGTGTATAGTTTACTGTAAAGTGCAGATATTGTATTTTCTTTCCCCTATAATATACATGATGATTTTACTTTGGAAGAAATTTCAGCATATTCATTATTGATGTTGTGAAATTGCTAGATATTATGCAACCCATAACCTCGGCAACTTACACTTTGGAAGAAATAACTGCATGTTCTATATTGAATGTTGATACTCTTCTTGAAAAATATTATGCAGCCATTGATCTTGGCAAACTAAACCTCCTAAACCAATCCACTCTATGCTGGTTGGAATTAAAAACTATCGGGTAAATATGATTTAACATCAATACTCTCGACCTGGGGTGTTCTAGCTGAAATCTTCTTGGTGATGATTTGGTCATCAGGAATGTGTGAGTAGGTGACAAGTATATTGGTCAGTTCATGAATGGCTAGGGCTTTCTATTTCATTACCTAAATCTCAGCTAGGGCTTTCTATTTCATTACCTAAATCTTTAGTATCTGATACGGGTTATTTCAATACTCTCTAGCTGGGTTATTCCAATACTCTCGACTGGGAGTGTTCTAGCTGAAACTTTTCTCAGAGATGATTTGACATCGGCGGTGCGCTGGTATCAGACAAGTATATCAATACGTTCATCACTTGCTAGTGTGGTTATCAAATCGGGATTTGAATTGTGAATCGAAATGGCTGGCTTCGTACCGAATTGCGAATCGAATCAAATTGTGAATTGTAAAGATTTGGTTATTTTTTCTAAATTACTTAAAAAATTATATCTACACACTTGGATATTAAATATATTTTGGGAATATGAAATATTTAGACTTAAATCAATGAAATGTTGTTTTGAATGATGATCATATAGTTAATAGGTAAGAAGTTAACAAAAGTTCTTATGTAAGATCACCGTCTTACTTTTTTTTTCTTTTTTAGTTATTTTTTATCAACCATTTTTAATAAAGACAATAAACAAAGATAAACTTTTAATTTCTAAAATAATGATAATTTAACAGCAATATTGATATTTAGACAATAAGTATACATACTTTTCCAAGTAACAATGACTAAATAATAAGAAAAAATTATTTATGATCTTTTATTTTAAAGCCTAAAACATTTTAAATGGTATAACTAACCTCACCCATATTTAATTTAATGAAATAGGAGTAAATAATTCATAGTGTAAGTTATTTTAATCTTAAATTTCTTTAGAAGATATATTATGATTTTTTAAAGGAAAAAAAATGAGAAAAAATGTTAAAAATATGTTGGATTTAACTGAATCTGATTAGATTATATTAAAAACTATATGATCACTAAATAACAACAAATCACGTATATATAATGGTTGTTTTGGAACTAAACGTTATTAGAAGTTGTATTATATAAAAAGATGGAGAAAAAAAGAGTTGAAAATATGTCGGACATGATAGTTTTTCAAGAATTGTATGAATCGTAAAAAATGAATTGAATCGTGAATTGATTATGAATCATACGATTCATTAGAGATTTACTTCCAAAATGGATTCACCTCTAATGGATTCACCCATAAATTTGTGTCAATTTTGCAAAATTGTGAATCAAATCACCAATCATAAGATTCTGATAACAGAGCTTGCTAGGGCTCTCCATGTCATCAAATCCTTAATGTCTGTTACAAGTTATTTTGAGTTCAAAAATAAATTCTGCAGACCTGGAAAGGATCTATCACCCCTGCTAAAATGATTAGATTCGCCTGTTTTCCGATTGTGCTTATTGCCAAGTGCTTAAGCAAATAGGGGTATTCAGAGTGTTCTTTGTGTTTGCGGGGATTGCCTCCAGTAGGAGTCTGGGCTGTGTCTCTTGGACCCAGCTATTGATCATCGATTAATAAGAATAGGGGAGGATAATTTTGTCCCTGGAATTGGAATGGAACCTTTGGAGTCTAGAATAGGAACTTCATGGAATCATTGGAACCTTTGCAGCCTGGGAAAAAACTGCGTATTATATGCTTTTGAAGAACGATAAACATAATTAACATCCCTGTACTCTATGGTTAAAATGCCCCTGGAGAAAATTGTGTGATCCTAACAAAATAAGATTCTTCAATAGAGTTTCAGACAAGCCTGCAGTTTCAACTACCCCTAAAGTAAAACAAATCCAAATTGTTGCATTCATTTTTGTTGAACCGACGGCTTGTATAGAAGTTGTGTAGAGTCCCATGGCTGTCTGGTTAATGCCAAGATAGAAGATGAACTATGCTATTCCGTGTTAGAGACTTGACTTCTTTGCTGTCTACATGGGCTCATACCCAGTTGGACTTGGCTCTCTCGATTCATCTTTGAACAGTGACGTCTACATAGGCTCATACCGGGTTGTACCTGGCTCTCTTGGTTCATCCTTGAACAACAAACAGACGATGGATTCAGTGCTGATGATTTTGTTAAACATTTTGGTGTCCTCATTGGTGATGATCTTAGGGAATGTCCTTTCGTTGTCCTCATTGGTGATGATCTTGGAGAGACTGTTTTTTGCACCCCTGCATAATGAAATTAACATTCTTAAATTAGTGATATTACTTAGTTTAGCAATTACTTCAAATTAGTGTAGAGGCAATTGACTGACCTGGACTTTGGTTGGTTTTTGCAACTGCTACTTTCTTCTTTGCCAAAACTTTTCTTTCTGGAACCTCAGAGCGAACCGGCCTTTGGTCACTTGATTTTTTTGATAATATTTTATTCTTTGGACTCTCTGAACAAATTGATGAGTAGTCTGATTCCGATGCTATTGGTGGCAAAGCTTTCCTTTTTGGAATCTTATAACAACCCAAGTCGCTTACTGTTCTTGACAAAGTTTTCTTCTCTGGAATCACAGAATAAGTTTTGTCACTTGCTGCTTTTGGCATGGTTCTGCTATGTATCATCTTGGAATACTGATCTGCTGTTATTGTCGATGAAATAATTTTCCTCTCTAGAGTTCCATAAGTGACAGATTTTTTATCGGTGGTTGTAGCTGACGGAATTTTTCTCTCAGCAGCCTCCAAATGGCCCGAGATCTGATCAGGTGTTGACGATGACAATTTTCTCTGTGGAGCCTCCGAACACTCTGACCGTTGGTCATCTGCTAAATTTTTTATCCACTCTGGACTGTCAGAATCTATTGACTGTTGATCATCTGCTGCTGTTGACAAAAACTTTCTATCAGGAGTCAAAGAACCAGCTGACATTTGATCAATTTTCCTCAAATGAAAGTTAGAGCGAAGTGACCTTTGATCAGCTGCTGTTTTCGAAGAAATTCTCCTCCGGGGCGTCTCAGAACAAACTGACCTTTGATCAGCTCCGATTCTTGCTAAACTTTTCCTCTCTTGAACCTCGGAATAAACTGACCTTTGATCCATCGGTACCAAGAAGGGATCGTCAGTTACAAGTCCATTCTCATCCCCCCAATCCCAAATCCGATCTTTGAAGCTGCTAAAAGTCTTCTCTTTCTCAACAAGTCTGTATGAGAACATTTGAAAAGGAATTTGAGAGACCGGTGTCAAATCTATATTCTCATCTCTAGGGAACAATCGTGAATACTCGGCTTCTATTTCACAGTAATCGACAAGTGGGGGAGGGGATTCTGGATTACCGTGATCTGGGTTTATCACAAGGCACTTCTTGATGTACCGCAAAATCCGACATATCGCTGAGAAACTTAGGCGCTGGATTGGGTTGGCCTGCCAGCATTTTCGGGTCAAATTCACAAGGTACTTGGGAGAAGTGTAAGGGAAGAGAGGCCTCTCACCGGCTCTTATGTTCCGACCCATCTTGTCTTCTTGAAGATGGCCTTCTTCGAATGGGATTTTACCAGTCAGAATCTCAAAACAAAGCATCCCAAAGCTATAGACATCGGCTTTCTCTGTGTATTTTGAACTACATTTACCACTTTGCTGTTCTTGCTCGGCTAGAACTTCTGGGGCATACCATATCACAGGGTCTTCTCGACTTTGGTTTGAGTGACTTCGTGAAGTTCTCTTAATGGAGGTTAAGCCAAAACCCCTAATTTTGGTGTAAAAATTACCGTCTTGAGAGAAATTCCTCACCTTGAGGAGGATGTTAGACGGGTTCAAGTCTCCGTGCCAGATCTTCTGAGAGTGTAGATACTCCATCCCTCTCGCGATCTGCAGCATGATATCGACTGCTACTGGGAGAGAGAATGGAAGCCGCTTTTTCTGGCTGCAATTCTCTTTGATGTAAGTGCCAAGACACTTGTTCATCAGCTCCATAACAAGAAACCCCTCTTTCCTCTCCTCATCATAAAACCCACAAAGGTATTGCATAATGTTGGGGTGCGAGAGAGATTGGACAAAAGACATCTCATTTTGAAGCTGTTCAGTGACATCCCCAAAGAAATTTCTCAAAGCAAAACTCTCCCCCAACCATTGAATCTCCTTGTAATGGCTTCCTCCCAATCCTAATCGCCGCCTCACATGGTAATCCCTTGCTCCAAGCAAGATCCAAGCTGGCAAAAACTTACCCTTTAGTAGGTCCAACCCATTGATTTTCTTGATCAGTAGGTCTGCTAGCCTCTGCTCATGCTTCAACATTGTTGCAGGCGTCCAGCTTCTCTTCTCCCTCATTTTTTCAAGAAGCAGCCATCGGTCTTCCCTCCAAGCGCTCCCCAACCGATTGCATACCTCTCGAGGAACCAAGTATTGCTTCCCATATTGCCATTGGAAGATTTTAGGATCGTTCCACTCGTTATCGTACTTTCTCATGAGCATTTGTCGCCTTTTCTGCATATCGTCCTGGTCAGGACCCGAGACTTCACCAGCAGTTTCAATGGCCTCAATGACAACAGTGAAACAACAGAGAAGGTTGTGGATGTGAAACTCGATGCAATCCTTGTTCTGATGGAGGCTGATCGCTTTGCCCCACCAGTCTTTGATGTCCAAACAATATTGGATGTAAAGTTCGCCTTCTTTGAAGATCATTTGAAGCTCTCTTAGAGGGTGTTCAAGAGCTTTCCACTTTTTTGTGTTCTTCTCTTCTAGTTTGAGGTTTTGTTTGATCTCCTCTGAAATTGTTTCGAATGCCAATTCGAAGATTTGAAGCAGCAAACAACATTGTCTCTGATTGATTGAAATATCATTTTTCAATACCATAAGTGCTTTGATTCCTCCCAAAACCTCTCCCACTTGGCGGAATTGATCCATTCAAGTTTTGAAAACTGCGTCACGATGTGGGTATGCTGCAGAAAACTGAAACCAAAGGAAACAGATTCAAAATTTGAGACAAAGTGAAGAAATGAAGGCAACAAAGGGATGATTGAACAAATTCAAATGTTGGGTATGTGTAGCTAGCCAGTTAATTTGAAAAATGAAACAGAATTGAAAGGAACAAGGGACACAGATTCAGTTTTGCATCAAATACATTTAACAGAGCAATTTATTACAGAAACTGAATGAGAATAATACATTATGAACGTATGCCCTGTTTGGATAGGCTTCTTTTTTTTTTAAAAAAAAAACTAATTTTTCATTTGGCTTTTGTTTTTATTTTTTAACCAAATTTTAGTTATAGATTTTCATTATAAAAAAAAAAAAAAACCCAAAAGCTCAAAAAAGTTTCCAAAATGAAGTAAATTGAAAAGAAAGCTAACAACTGACAACCAAAAAAAAAAAAAAAAATGAAAAAACAGGGCAATTGTCCTTTTGAATATGAGATTTGACTATTCAAATGATCACCAAAAAATTAAAAAAATTATGAATAAACAGATTCATTGTAATATCAAACATGTTCAGAAAATCAAAATTCAAGAGAGAGAGAGAGAGATGAACAATCCATACCTGATATGAAAATCCTTGGAGCTTTGACAAGAGGGATTTAAATTGGACAAACGCTGATTTCTTTTGGATTCTTAGAAATCAATAAATTTCAGCAATGTCCATTATAATCCAACCAGAAAAAGAATAAAGAGAGCTAAATTTCCACAAACCTCTTAATAATTATACATATAGAAGAGAAACCATCGTAAAAAATATATATATAAATAAAAAACCCAAAAAACAGAGATGATTCAATCTCAAAACTGCCGAAACAGATCAAAAGGAAAACTGAAATTCGGACGGAAAACTGTCAAAAACAAAACATTTTTGAGGGGTTTTTTTTTTTGACAAAAAAAAAAAAAACAAAGTGTTTTGAGTGGCTTCCCTTTGGGAATTTTGGGGATGGTATGTTTGTTGTTGACCACCACCCTGAACTTTGTTGTGGGCTTGTTTTTGGAAGTCAAAGGGCAGGGGGAAGGGAGGCTTTGGCCGTTGGAATAACTCCGTCTTCTTTGGTGGGTCTCTCTATTTGAACATGTTCCCGCTAATTTCGTCTCTCTTTTATTTTAGCAATCCCACTCACATTCTTGGTGTTTTTATACTATGGTGGATCATGGGTAAGTTTGCTTCTGATTGCAAAAGTATAACTGATTCAAATTCACTTTTTGAAAAGTAAGTTAAAAGTTAACTTTTTTTAATTTTTTTAAGAAAATGTGTAAAAAAATAGAAAACTGATATGATTTAAAAAAATTAAAAAATTTACTTTTAACCATGTTGTCAAAATAAGTTGAAATCGTAATCTTATTAAAAGTGAGTCTGGTGGGTTTGGGGTTCGTTTTTTTTAGCATTTTTTTGGTTTTTTTAGTAACTAAAAAGCTAGTGTTTTTGAGAAGTTGATAAAATTTGTGAGTGAAAAAATTGATATAATATTTAAGGGATAGTGTTGTCAAGAAAAAATAATTACAAAAATATGAAATACATTATAAATATTAATAATTAAAATTATAAACTTTATTATTAATTTGTAATTAATTTTCACTGGCACAGTGTTAGTATATTTTTCCATATAAATATACTAAAAAATATAATATTTGTGAAAAAAATCTTTAAAAAAATAAGAAAATACCAAAAATATAAAAATATAGTATATTTTCATATTCTTGTATATTTATTACTTTTTAAAAATATTTTTTTACAAGTAATTTATTTTTTAGATATATTTAGATTAAGTGCATTTAAAAATGAAAAAAATTAATTCAAATATTATAAAATATTCACTAAAAATAAAATTTAAATTTTCAGAAAAAGTAATCAAAACTAAAAAAGGTGTAAAAATTATTTGTAAAATCATTTTCAAGGGAATGGTAAATAAAGTAGTAGTCCACCACCAAATATAACGTGCCACGTGGCGGTTGAATGAAGTTGTTTAGGTGAGTCGCACCACGTTAGACAGCTTCACCCGGAGGCGTCACGGCGAGTGACGACCACGATGGTGACTTTGTTTTTTTTAAAAAAACATAAAAATAAAGTTAGAGATTTTAAAAATATTATTAAATATTTTATATAAATGTGATATTTACATAACGTGAGCCTCGCATTATGTGAATCATTTGATAAAATTTTTAGAGTTTCAAAAAATTTTTGTATTAAAAATGATAGAATACCGAGTCGTAGTAAACACTATCACTTACGGCCAATACAAATGTGCCATCTGGTAAAGATCTTCTTTACTTATTTTATTTATAAAAAAAAGTCAATGTATCATTAAATAACCGTGATTCATACACCCAGTGGGGGTCGACCCCAGTGAGGTGGTGACCCCCTATTCGCTGAAAACATAAAAAAAAAAAAAAAAGAAAACTAATTTTTTAACCAATCTGATGACACCTTTGAGTCGACAAATTGGGGTAGGAAGCTTTTTTGATCATTAAATTAGCTATAAGTGGCACAAATTAAAAAAAAAATATAAATGTATTAGAACTCTAATTATAGAGCTTTAATCACTATTTTGATTGAATTAGTTAATAAAGACAAAACATATCAATTTAGTTAATAAGATAAAATATCACATTCAATTCAAACTATAATCATTTTTATTTTTTATCTCATAACCATCAAATCAACTATAAAAAAAGTCAAAATTTATCTTAAACTCAACTTTTTTAGCTAGATTGTAAAATAGTCAAAAGTGGTTGTTTGGAATGATCTAAATAAATATACTTTTTTACTTTTTACGAAAAAATGTATAAAAAAATAGAGAAATGGTGTGACCTAAATAAATATACTCATTTAAATAAGTGTATTTATTTAGTAGCTGTTTGGGATGTGCTATACAAATGCGTTTTTTGATTTTTTGGCTAAAGAAGTAGAGAAAAAAAGATGTATATTTGGGATAATTTTTTGACTTTTTGGATAGTTGAATTGAAAGGAAAAAAATAAAATTTTTGTCTTAGTGGCTTTTTTTTAACTTTTTTAATAACTTTTTTGATTTTTTAACTTTTTTAAATTTATTCCAAACAAGACCTAATTTATGCCAAATAGTGCCTAAATTAACCCATGCCAAACGAGGGCAGAGACAAAGTGGGCCGACTGGTATGGGCTGAGGGAGTCTAATTTTTGAGTTCGTCAGGTCCATGGGTCTTTAAATCCTGTTACTTTCAGCCCATTTCTAAATTGTGATCTATCGTCTATGCCAAAGCCAAGCTTCGATACAAATTCTGATCGCTTTCCTCTGAGTCTGAACGTTACGCAGAAAAGCGATAGAACACTGACGATCTGTGATGGCATTTTGGCAAATCGGTGCTCCATAAGAAGAAGAAGAAGAGAAGAATGGAGTGGTACTTCGTCGCAGCCCTTCTCACCATACTTACTAGTTCTCAGGTTGTATATACATATCTGTATAAACTTTGACCTGAAAGTTCTTCATTCTCTTATGTTTCTGTGCATATATATACATGTATATGCTTATATAAATGCTTTAGGACTTAGAATTGAGGATTTGGAGATCTGAGAGGCTTTGTAATGTTTGTTTGATTAGGTTCTGTTTGAATCGAATTAATGTTGTTCGCAACTTTCGGTAGATTTTCTCCTTTTGTAAGGAATTTATGTTACTTGCAGATTTGAAGTTCATTAAATGCTTTTGAACTTTGAATTTAGGCTTTCGAGATCGCGGAAGCTTTGTAATGTTTGCTTGATTAGGTTCTGTTTGAAACGAATTAATGTTGTTCGCAACTTTCAGTATAATTTCTCCTGTTGTAAGGAAATTTTGTTGCTTGCTGATTCGAAGTTCAATAAATGCTTTAGAACTTTGAATTTAGGCTTTTGAGATCACAGAAGCTTTGTAATGTTTGCTTGATTAGGTTCTGTTTGAAACGGATTAATGTTGTTTGCAACTTTCAGTATAATTTCTCCTTTTGTAAGGAAATTATGTTGCTTGCTGATTCGAAGTTTGTTAAATGCTTTAGAACTTTGAATTTAGGCTTTTGAGATCTCAGAAGCTTTGTAATGTTTGCTTGATTAGGTTCTGTTTGAAATGAATTAATGGTGTTTGCTACTTTCAGTATATTTTCTCCTTTTGTGAGGAAATTATGTTACTTGCAGATTTGAAGTTCATTAAATGCTTTAGAAATTTGAATTTAGGCTTTCAAGGTCGCAGAAGCTTTGTAATGTTTGCTCGATTAGGTTCTATTTGAAACTAATTAATGTTCTTCACAGCTTTCAATATAGTTAACTTATGCTACTTACAGACTCCAAGTGTGATGGAAAGTCATAGGAAGAGATTGTTAAACTTTGATCGGATGAGAAATGTACCAACCTTTTGTAAGAATTAATTGTCCAATGTACAAACCTTTGCAGAAATTGGGAGGATTTCTATAGCGGAGACGGGAGATGTACTGGATTTTGGCTGTGAACTTGTGTTGTAAGATTGGGACTCTACCTGCTTCTTATCTTGGTAGTTTAGAACTTATCTATCAGAGCCAAATGTTTGAGATTTAGTAGTCCAAGGCGGCCTGAAAGGTGGTTTGCCTGGGTGGAAGACTTATTCATTAAGAGGCTCTTATCAGTCATGGGGTTGTAGAAATGCATGAGGGACTGGGAGGAATTTGGTAAGAATAAAAGTTTATCAATGGCGTATGGTAGGAGGTTAGATTAGGAAATGACATTGCATGCGGGGAGGTTAGATTACGAAAGTATACCACGTTGTAGAAATTCATCTTCTTTGAAGTTGTTTTCATCTTTTATCTTTAGCTCTTGTATATGCCACTTCTTGAAAGAGTTTTTACCCCTAGATCATGATTTATCATGCTATTCTATAAACTCTCTATCAATCTCTCTCTCTCTCTCTCTCTATATATATTAACCCATAGACTTCAAATATTTTCTTTTACTATTTTTTTCTCTTGATTAATTATTCAATATATGCTTAGAAGTAAGAAGTCACAATTCGACAATGATACCAAATCTTGCATGCATCACATCTATAGGGAATATCTTTTGAAGAAAAATTTGTAGTCAAGCTTTAAACACAAAAATGGGTTAATTTTCTTATAGATGACATTTTCTGATGAAGTTAAAGTTTTTCAATTGATTACTACAATTCTATTTCACTATTTAGTTCTTTGTGCTATTTGAGAGTGAGAGTTCTTTTTTAATTGTTTTATTTTATAAAGCAAGCTATAATTGATATGTTGACCTGTCTTTTACATTATTTGGCAGGGAATTTTGACAACTCGCTCCCAAAGCAATGGAGGCTACAAATATGATTATGCAACCGTACCATTTCTTGCTGAAGCTTTCAAGGTACAAGAATCTTATTTGAAATCTTGAGCAGATAAAACTTCATTTGTTTGGAAAATTGTTCTAATTTTGCTCTTATTTGAACCCTCTCTGAGAGTTGGTTTTCCCTTTCCTTAAGCCAGTAAGCCACTGATACCACTTATGTTTGGAAACTACAGCTTGCAGTTTCTGGTTTGCTTCTTTGGAGAGAGTGCCAAAATTCATCTCCTAGAAGGATGACTACAGAATGGAAGAGCGTGCGTTTATACCCCATTCCTTCAATCATATATCTAATTCATAACAATGTTCAGTTTGCTACCTTGACTTATGTGGATACATCCACATATCAGATAATGGGTAATCTGAAGATTGTCACCACTGGCATATTGTTCAGGTGCTTCCTTGCTATTTGCCTAATGGCCTGGATCATATGAACTATCATGTTTTATATTTTTATTTTCTTGCTATGTTTTATTTATTTATTAATTAATGAACTCTTAGTCTACTTTCTCATTAGGATTTCTTAAATTATTTTGTTGATCCCATATTGCAGGCTATTCCTCCAGAGGAAACTGTCTTATCTGCAGTGGATGGCAATAGTTTTATTGGCTATTGGAACAACCACAAGCCAGGTACTAACGGAAAACTTTTATGATATTCCAGTTAATCTTCTCATTTATCTTAGAGGGGTATTTGGAGGCACCCCCATCTCCTGGGTTATCAGGGATAAAACAGGAAGATGATTGGGTTTTTTTGCTTGATTGTTCTAATATGGCCAGTCTTTTATATGAAGTTTTTCTGATCTGATCTGATCCTTGGGTTATACTCCTCAAAAGAGGGCTCTGTTTTTGCCAGACAATGAGATCATAGATTCAGATAATGAAACCAATGTACTTTTTTTTTGCTATTTGACAATTTCTCTTTATGTAAAAAAACATGTTGCAGAAGTCAGAAGCATATGTCTTTTGGTTGCTGCATTTCTTAAGATTTGATTTTGTTTGAATGATGAAAGATATGGTAGTTAATGTAAAATGTACAATTATTGTTGCTGTTGTTCTTATTGTTGTTGTTGTTTTGTTCTTGTTTATAAACATTTTAATTTACTTATAAATTTCTTCTATAGTTTATCTGGTAGAATTGTGAAATGGGAAGAGAACAGGCACTAAGAAAACCATCAGGAGAATTTTGTTGATATGTGCAGTCTTGTGCCATTTTGGATGTCACTATTAAAGCCATCTCTTTAAGCTTGTGTTTGGTTGGGAGATTTGAGAAGGGATTTGGAAAGGGAAAAGATGTGTGAAACTAAGTGAAATGTAAGTATATTTTATTCACATTTCATCCACTTTTTTCATTTCTCTTCCCAAATCCCCCAACCAAACAGAGTGTAAGGATATTTTGACTAACAATGTCATGTTATAAATGACGGTATTGACCATAAAGCTTGTTTTAACAACTGATCTAGATTATATTCTGAATTGTTACTTGAGTACTTGAAGTTGAATGATCAATTCTCTCTTTTATTATCACAGGTAAAAGGATGTGGGGAGTCTTCATGTGAGTCTCTTTTTTCAGCACCTATCCAGGCGTATATGTTGGGAATCCTATCTGCTTGTTTATCAGCATCGGCAGGTGTTTATACAGAGTTCCTGATGAAGAAGAACAATGATAGCTTGTACTGGCAGAATGTACAATTGTATACGTAGGTATCATTTTATTTGTTCTACTGATGATCACTGCAATTGTTTCTGCAAGTGACATGGATGCTCTACTATCATACATTACCAACTTCCAAGTCGACAGTCACAATCACAAAGTTCATGCAGATATCTTGTATAACTGAAATTTCAAAAGATGTTGGACCTAATAACTGTATGAGTGTAACAATATCACTGTCTTCACCAGAAGTGGAAATTCGTGATGTTAAGGTTCATTTGTTTGCATGATTACCAGAAAAAACTGATGACATTTTCACAAAGCTCTTCTAAGGTGAATGCAGGGAGATGAGTTTTTTATTTTTTTATTTTTTCCTTGAAAGAATGTAATAGAGACAATGAACTTGTTTAACATGACTAGCATGTGTCATTTATCAGTAACGTAATTTTCCCCCCCACGTATGATGATTTTTGTATAATCACATTCTTTCTCAGGTTTGGTGTGATTTTCAACATGGCACGGCTTATCCTGGATGATTTCACAGGTGGTTTTGAGAACGGACCATGGTGGCAACGCCTCTTAAATGGTTACAGTATTACAACATGGCTGGTGGTGTTAAATCTGGGATCAACTGGGTTGTTGGTTTCATGGTTAATGAAATATGCTGACAATATTGTGAAGGTAATTCCTCCATTTATATACTTTTTAAAACTTGTTACATGCACATTTGCAACTAGATAGTGTTGATTTTAAGTTTGTAACTAATTGATATTGCAGGATGCAAATTTAAGAGAGAGTTTGTTGGGATACTCTTGGTTGTGTTCTTCTCCTATTAGCATGTAGTTCTGTTTTATTTGTTGCATTTTGTGGGGATATTTAATTATTTGGGAATCTAGCAGAAACCATACAAAAGATGGACTGCAAATTAAATTGAATAACTCTTATCTGACAATGCATTATGCTCATTATTTGGAATCAGAATCCCATTTTCGTCTTGTCTTACAGAATATTTTAAATAATGGTAATGGAGGTTCCAATTTTGGATAATGCTATGCTTGGTGTGGAATACGGCCACCCTTTCGGGGGCTTTGGACCATTTATGTAAAACCAATGTAATCAATATGTTTCTCCTCAAAGAACTTGGATATTCTACCTCCTGCTCTATTTCTAGCACCAACTATTTATTTTTTATTTTTTTCAGGTTTATTCCACATCAATGGCAATGCTGCTGACAATGGTTTTGTCTATTTACCTCTTCAATTTCAAGCCAACATTGCAGGTAAATTTCCATTAAATTTTTTTGTTTTATGTTCTCTCTCCACTGTTGGATGTTTCGACTCGTATGGATCTGTGAGAGAGAGAGAGTTCCTTTGCACGATCTTGTACTCTTTCTGTAGACTATATCTATATTATTGATGAGAAATTTTTCTTTCTTTTTTGTCTGCTGCAGCTTTTCTTGGGGATAATAATCTGTATGATGTCACTGCACATGTACTTTGCTTCTCCGAGCATGCTTGTAGATTTACCTTCCACGGAGAAATTAGCGTCTGAGAATCTAAATGAAGTTTATGTTGAACGAAGAACAGATTCCTGATGTATGACTTATGACAGGAGAAAAGAAATGCCCCTTGGTTGATTTCCCCACTCTTATGGTATAAATGTAGAAATTACAATATTGCCAACCTAGGTATCGCGGAGAAACATTCATACTGGAATCAGCATCACATTTTGGACGTCACGATTATGCTGTTGAACCAATAGTCAATATCAATGGAAGCAATTTGCCTATCTTCCCGGAATTATGCCAGGACTTTACTAGATCATTCTTAAGAGTAATCTAACGGCAGAAATTATTAGACACTACTAAAAAGGGATAATTATCCTACCAGATGATTTTAGAGACGAATAGATATCATAAAATTTTAAGATGCTTGTGTGTACGGGTCCTATTTTTAAATTAATTTTTGTTACGTTTTTACTGTTGTTTAAAGAAGTCGAGGTTTGTCAATACCATTTCCAGCTCTCCGTTTTTGTTACCTTCAAATTTGAAAATGTCATTACTTTTATTTTACACATTCATTTTTGTCATCTGAATTGCTTGTGCATGGTGTGATTTTATCGCAAGGGGTTGTCACCGTATGTGGCATAGAAAAAACCACATGAATTTGTGGACATGTCGGCTTGATGAAACTATGAATGTTGAATATTTGATTCATGCATGGCTTGTTCTTTGGATAATGTAAGGACAATAATATGCCTGAATAATTTTTGTTCTTTCAGCTCCTAAATCAAATCAAATCAAGCCAAGCCAAATCAAGTCTCAAGTCCCATTATGAATTTTTCTTTTACACTCTGACTCTATCCAAGGTCATTTTCAGCTCTTAATTTTTAGAAAAATGGTGGGGTCAAACCCAGAAAACAACTGGTCAGGGCATGTATTGAATGTTTGGATGGGATATAGATTGACAATTGTAAGGCTAGTGGTGGTGGTAACACATTTTCAATCTAATGAAAGTGATGAACTAGTTGTGCATGTTCTGGATGAGGATCAAATACAAATTGTTTGAACGGTTTCTCTCAGAGTCTTGTTCACTAGGATACAACTGCGGGGCAGTAATAGGAGAGTTTGCATAGTACTATTTATTTTCTTGTTGCATTTATATTATTTTTGGATATTAGATTTATCAAGGGAGAGAAAAAAGATTAGCAAAATATACTTCAATTTTTTTTCCCTTCTCTTTTGCTTCCATAAATTTATAATCCAAACATAATAATAAAAAAAGGGGATTGTTTGGCATGTATGAAAAATGATTTGCAAACTATATTGATTATGTAGCACTGGTATTTTTTGAAATAACAAGTTATATTAATGAGTATTTTGGTTTAAAACGAATGTTACAAATTTGTAGCATTATTTGTATATATATATATATTGTATATGGTTATTATATTAGTATATACATGATGGCGGATGCTTTGCAAGGTTACGAGGCTAGTTACAGCTTTTTTTTTTTAATTTGGAAAAGTTATTTATGATCCACAAATAGTTTAAATAAGTTTAAAAAAAAAAAATTGATTATTAAGATGTAGTGGAAGGGGTGTTTTTTACTTTCGTTTTTTGATTATTAATTTTTAACTTGTAAGAACTTGCACTAAATAGAGAGTTTGAAATGTTCTCCCTCTATATATATACTAGTAGTTGACCCATGCGATACATGAGTTAATTTTTTTTTTCTTTTAAATAATATTTTATAAAATAAAATAAAATAATTTATATATGTTTATATATAAATTATTTTTAAAAATATGTTGCGATGTATGCATTACAAAAGAATAATATATCTATGTATACATATATATATAATTATTTAAAAAATATATTACGAAATATGTAGTGCAATTTCGTTTTGTTAAACTATAAAAGTGTAATTTAAATATATATATATATAATACTTTTGTACTTAATTTCAATATAATAAAATAAATATTCATTTTAATATTAAAAATAATGATTAAATTAGAGAAAAAAAGTCATTTAAAATTAAAGAATAATTCTAATTATTTATTTTGATAATTTTAACCTTATCGTTCTATAAAAATATTATTTAAACAAATATATATAATAACTTTATTTCAATTATTTATATGTATTTTAATAATCTTAGCCCTATAGTACTATATATAAAAGTGTAACAAAAATAAATATATAATGATTTTATATGATATTAAATTATAACATAGTAAATAAATACTCAATTTGACATTCATAATAATAGTTAAATTGAAAAGGAAAAAAGTAACATACAATTAAAAGTGATTTCTATTATTTATTTATTTTTATTCAGTTGGAAATATAAAAAAAGTAGGAATGAAAGTTATAATAAAATTTATTTTAAAAATTAAATATTAGTATGTTGCTGTTAGATTAAGAAAAAATAGATAGATTAATTATGTTAAGTATTGATTTTTCTTTAATATCTATTTTAAAATTTTTTATACATATTATATATAATTGTATATATTTATATAAAGTTTAAATTAAATATAAAATTTTCCTAATAAACAACTTCATATTAAATAGGAAACTCAATATAAATTAATAATAAAATATAAATAAGATAGATAAGAAATAAGAAATACTTTTATTTATGGGTAGTTTAGATAAAGTAGAAATCTTTTAAATATTAGACTTTAGAAATAATTAAGTATGACGGTATATTACGTGGCACTTTAAAAATAAATAAATAAAAGAACAGAAGAAGACAGATATAGAAAATTTTTGATACTTATATATATATATATAATTAAATATAAATTAATATTAAAACATCAACAAGATAGACAAAAAAAAAAAAAATATGAAAGAAAATTAATTTGATCCGCATAATTAAGCACATTCTGTCGTATTTATTTATTTGTATATGGAGATAAATTTTTTTTTTCAAATATCATAATAATTAAATTATGATTATATATATGAAAATAAATATTTCTCAAATACAGTCCATATAAAATTGGTTATTATAAATGAAATTGAGTTTATGTAGAACTTTATACATGTAAATAAAAAATGTACGCTGATATGGATATTTTAAGAAAAAAAAAGTAAACCTTTAGAATGTACCACTTAAGTAAGAGAAAAACACTACTTTTAATAATATATATGATATGTACAAATCTTATTTTTTATTAGCAAAATAAAAAGGAACTTGAACACGTATTTTCAATCGAAATTCAAAGACATCAATCACAGCATTCCAAACCTAGAAGAAACTTGAATTTAGGATGGCTAATTTTATTTTATTTTATTTTATATTTACTTATTTATTTGATAAGGAGGGTATCTCGGGTTTCCCTCGACTAGTCTGGATGATTTTTGAACACGCGTTATGAATTTAAATTCATGATTTATACTTCTTAAGGTAGTTTAGACCAAAAATATTACAAAACCTAAAAGAAAACTCACAACCTTTACATATTGGACACTATTTCACAAGTTGGATTGAAGACGTAAGGAACAAACTAGATATCGACCAAGTACTTGTCAACAAAGTAATTGATAACAAAAAAAAATTGACTTGATAATTGGTCACCATTCAATCAATTGAATTGGCATTTATTTCATATTTTTTGAATTGTAACTCTCACTTCTCAACTCTCATCTCTGTGTACCATGAAACTGGTTTTAAGCCATACTTTCTTCTTCCTATGTCCCTTTCATCAAATTTAATTTCCTCTCTACTTTTGTTTTTTTCTAGTACATGCTCTAACATTCTCCTCCATTATTATTATAGTCATTTTTTGGGTTAATGCACTAGGTTCTAGTACCAATTAAAAGGACCCAAAACTCTTAATTTAATGTTAAGCCGCTCTAAAATATTGTAACACACAAGGATAGAACCAGGATGGAACCAAGGGGCGGTTGAAGGTGGCTGCCTCCAAGTTTCAAAAAAACCCTTTATTATAGTTGTATTAATTAATAATTCTTTTCAGTTATATAGATATTTTTTGCTTCTTTTTTTTTTTTTTTAATATTTTAATGGCTGCCCTTTTTTCTCTGAAAAATAATAGTGATGACATGTCTTAATATATAATTTCAAGCGTAACCATTAAGCAAATAAAGCATTCACTTTAGGCTTGTATAGAAGTTCTTCCATATTAAGTACTCCTTCTATAGCCAATATGTTGTTAGGTGTCTTGTATTCACTTTAACCCATAAATTTATTTATTTATTTTTTTACTCTGCCCCTTTACGTTTCAATTTTTTTTCCAGTTTACTCTTAGAGTTAATTTTTATTCAAAATTAAACAGAAAATATTGTAATAACTGTACAAAATATAAAAAATATATTACTATATTAGAGCTTAAATTTATGTTAGAGATGTCAGTTATATATAATAAAAATATTTTTATACCACGTGACTGTTAATATATCATTTTTTATTTAATTTTTAATAGAAATTAGTCTTAAGAGTAAATTGAAAAAAACTTAAAGCATGAAGGGTTAAAGTGAGAAAAAATAAACTTTAAGAGCCAAAGTAGAAAAGTGAACAAATATAAAGGGGCAAAGTGTAATTTATCCTATAAATTTTTTTTTTTCCAAATTAAATTATGATACCAATTTTTTCAAAGCTCCAATTTTTTACTCAGTTTGATCTTCGATGACTATAAAAAAAATTCCATCTGAAAGTTCATCAAAATAATAAACCTATTTTAGCCTAGGACTCAAAAAATAAAAAATAGAAAAATAAAAAAAAATTCAAAAATTGTCTTTTTCCTTGGATACAAGAAATATAATTATGAGCTGTTTGGCAAGTGGGTTTTGGGTTATATTTTAGTTAAAATTCACAAAAAGACAAAATATGTTAAAATAACTAATAAGATAAAATGTCATATCAAATCTATAATCATTTTACTTTTTCTCTCGCAAATATCATATTCAACTATAAAAAAAAAAAAATTCAATAATCTTTTCAAATATAAAAATTTTAACTTGCTAAAATAACCAAAAACTAAAATAACCTACTAAAATTACAATTTTCTAGATACCCACTAAATAGCAAGTGACACTTTTTATTGAATTAAATTCAATATATTTTTCACTGTAATCAAAATATTTTTAATTTTGTCACTAACTTCCAAAATATTTTCCACCTCAATAATGATAAGAAAGTATTAAATAATTATAATGTTACAAGAACATTCGTTTCCATTTAACCAACACTTCTTTAAATTTTTTTTTTTAATAGGGTGTGTATTCTTCCTTGAAGTATAAAACCGTCCTTGCACTGAATTAACACCACTTTAACAAAAGCCAAAGATGATGTATGTAAGAAAATTTGATTCATGCTATTGCTTTCCTAGCATTCCAATTTAATAGAAAATCTAACTAAAATTCAAAAATCTAAAATAAATTTTAAGTCTTACAAATATAACATAATTATATCATGCTATTGCTTTCCTAGCATTCCAATTTACTAAAAAATCTAACTAAAATTCAAAAATCTAAAATAGATTTAAGTTTTACAAATATAATATAATTATATTAAGTTTCTTAAAATTTTAATTTTCATAATACTTAATTCTCTTCTCATTAATAATTTCTTAGTCCAAGAAGTAATATTATCATTTTTTTAATACTAAAATGTACATTTTATTTTATTCATTCTGATGTCTACACACTATTTGTATTAGTTTCAATTAGTTTGTTTAATTATATTAAACTTATAAAGCTTACTATATATATATATATATATCTTAAATCTCAATATTCATTAATTAATTAGAAAACTTCTTTATTTTTAAGTTGTTTTGGTGTGAACCACAAGAAAGAAATTAATTCATATACAAAGTAACCAACTCTGGCGATGTTTGGCATAATTTTTTTTTTTTTTTTATGACTATTTCAGTCCAAAAAAAAATTTAACTAAAAAGTTAATAAAATAAAATGTCATATCTAAACTATAATGATTTTATTTTTTCTTTCACAAAAATCAAAAGAAAACCAAAAAATCAATTTCAAATTAAACTTTTTAACTCCAAATTAAAATAGCTAAAAAACCAACTCTCTGTCTCTCTCTCTCTCTCTCTCATGGGTGTCTATAAAAGGGTTACCTTGGCATTGAGTTTTGCCCAAGAAATAGCCAAATAGAAAAGAAAGAAGAAGAAAGAAAGAAAGATGAGTGGAACAGCTTGCTCAAACAGCATGATGAATGGGCTAAGGCCGAATAGTCATCGCAGCCACCAGCAGCACCAAGAGAAGCAGAGCTGTTCATTTCAGATGCCATTGCATTACCCTAGGTACAAGAAATCCGACTACGAGTCCATGCCCGAGTGGAAGCTGGACTGCCTCTTATCCCAGTACGGTCTCTCTGTATCCGGCGACATCTCCCACAAGAGAAACTTTGCCATGGGTGCCTTCCTTTGGCCTTCCCAGAATTCCTGAACTACCAAAAATATTCGATACATATATCAATTAATATTAATTAATATAGTTATAAATATCGATATTAGCTAGCTCTATATATGTATGTGTTTAGTATTAGATTGTGTTATGTAATTTGATGATGATCATCCATTGTATTTGTACGAGTTTGTAATTTTAATGAAGTCATATATTTTATTTGTGTGGTACAGATGTGTTTGTTTTATGTATAATTTTCACGAATGTAACCATAATACAATGCTATAAATTTATGAGATTAAATAATTTACGACTTAGCCATGAAATTTTGGATTTACATTTAGCCAATTCAATATCTGATATGTCAGCTATATCTAGATCTGACCCCTTATCACCCCTTTCTCTACTAATATTAGGAATATATATGAAATCACAACAGCAAGATGGAGAATAGGTAAACAAAAATATATGATGCTATAGTATATGTCATGGAGATCCAAATTTATTGCAAAAATAATTATTTATGGGGCTTTTTGTAATTGATGATGCATGCAATGGTCCTAATCTTGTAGATTTAAGTATTTTGATCTTATGTGACTGGTGGTTGGATTTGATGAGAGTTCCAGGTCTGAACAAATCTTAATATAACTTGAGTTGAGCTTGAACATCTCTTCTATTAATCAGTTCACGTTGCACCTCTAATCAAAATGGTAATAAATTACAAAAATTCTACTATTACATCATTATTAGATTTTTTATTTTTATTTTTTAAAAAATAATAAGCTTAACACTAAAATAATATGAATACGAGCAATGTTTTTATTTTTATTTTTTATAAGATAATTTTTTTTATAAACAATTTAGTGTTTTATGGCCAAGGCTGATGCTTTAAAAGAAAATTACTTTTTCCAAAGCAAATTATATGACTTCTTGAAACACAAAAATTGTTGCACATTACTTTCACCAAAGTCAAAACTACGTTTCACAATAACATCAACCTCCGTGAAACTTACTATTTTGTTCCTTGGGGTGTTTCAAAATGCTTATCATAGGGTTGTTATTTTTTTTTTAATTATTAAAATTTTGGACCCCTATCTAAAAAAAATTGGACAAGGAAAACAAATTAAAAAATAGGGTTCTTTTAAAATGGTGCTTTAGCATTTTTTTTTTTTTTTTTGGTTGCATTATTAGGAAGGAGAAATGTAATAAAGACAAAATGAGTATCATGCATGGTAAGTTTGTTTGCTAGTATATATAGTTTGACTCCTATTAAATGTGACAAAGTATTTTGTAACGTTTTAATGAGGGCATGAACAGTGCCAGATGAAAAACTGAAACAACACAATATTAGGAGACGTTTCAAACATTCTTTACATGTAAAATTGAGGAGAAAAACACAATATAATGGTAATATTACATTATCATTAATGTATAATATTACTATTCAATAATAAAGCATTATTTCTTTTAAAATGGTGATTAAGCATTTTTTTTTTTTTTTTTGGGGTTGCATTATTAGGAAGGAGAAATGTAATAAAGACAAAATGAGTATCATGCATGGTAAGTTTGTTTGCTATATATATAGTTCGACTTCTATTAAATGTGACAAGTCTTTTGTAATGTTTTAATGAGGGCATGAACAGTGCCAGATGAAAAATTGAAACAACACAATATTAGGAGACCTTTCAAACATTCTTTACATGTAAAATTGAGAAAAAAAAAAACATAATGTAACGGTGATATCACATTATCATTAACGCATAGCATTACTATTCAATAATAAAGTATTATATGAGAATAAAAAATCTCCTGTCTCAAAATTTGGCTGTCTATCTCTATATTTCAATGTACTCTTTAATCATTAGATTATGTGAAAATCTCACAACTGGTAAAATTTGAAACACAATTTAATAGTTAAGAGTATATTAAAACATGAGTGTAAAAAGATTTAAAAATTGGATCTTGGGCCTTATGTGGGCCAGTGAACCTCACTGTGCAGATAGTTATAGTTCTCCATAGATAAGGATAGACCATTCTTGAAAAGGATAGTTGAGTTTGAATCTTAAATTTGAGTAGGAAATAGTCAAGAAAAAATAAAATAAAATAAAAAAAAGGAAAATTTAGATTATATTTTGGTTATTTTTTCCTTCTTCTTTATTTTCTCAAATTCTTAATCAAATCTTAGATGTAAACGCATTTGACAGCAAAGAAAAAAACTTTAGTTGCCCGTGGCCTTTGTGGCCTTAGAAGCATGGAAGCAACTCTTAAGTGTATCCAAGGGAGAGATTGAGAATTCAACACCTCCCATGAGCTAATCTAATAACAATTGGTTTTTACCACACAGCAAAAAAAAAAAAAAATCCTAGTTGGGATGTCTTGTAGAGATTGGAATGATATCATACGGTTTGACATGGATGTGTAGTGTTGCAAGTTGGGTTTCATTGATTACTAAACCCAGTGGTTGGAGAGAGAATGATGGGTCATTGTTTGTGTGGTTGAAATACATATACTCAGTTGTACAAGTTCATTCAGCAAGTGATGCATAACTATCATTGATGTCCTCTTTTTATCAGCAATTACTCAACATATATCCGTGTATGGACTTGTCATGTTTTTTATGTCAAACACAAAGTGTTCAATTTCAAGTACAGTTAATTTTTTTTGTTGACTATGAATACAAAATATATTAACTTAAAAAGAGTTGATCAGTACAGAAGTTACAAAACGAGATAAGGGAGGACTACGCCTTGATACAAATAGTTTGTATTGTTGAGTTGAAATGGAGAAATTATTTACTGTGCATCGCAATGCACACGATATCTTAGTTGTTAATTAGTGTGATCCCGAATGTGGAGTTCACACAAATCAACAATTGAGATGTCATGCTTGACAACGAATAATCTAAATTTTGGATTGAGATGAGAGAGAATGTTTTTTTTTTTTTTTTTTTTTATCGGCAAATATTAGTTGTTAGATTAGCACATATGGAAAAAAAATTTCCCCAACCTATGCATGGCAACGAATAATCTAAATTTTGGATTGAGATGAGAGATAATGTTTTTTTTTTTTTTGATCGGCAAATGTTAGTTGTTAGATTAGCACATATGGAAGAAAATTTTCCTATCCTTACCAAAGCACTTAAGTGCTTGCACTCCTTTAATTCAATCCCTCTGAGGAGAATTGAATCCATTACCTCTTTGGGATTAAGCCTTAAAGAAAGTATGGTGGCCAACTAGGATGGGAGATAATGCATTGTCAATCAATTTTTCTAATATTGTGTTTCTTTCTTAGATTTGTAAAGAAGAGAAAGTTAAAAAAATGTTGAGGGAAAGAAAAAAAAAAAAAAAGTAAAAAAAAAAAAAACTTTATTCACCTTTTTTTGTCTATCAATTCTAAATTGATGTTTACACACTTCAATAGCAACTTTCACTCAATTATTGGAGCACTCTACTTGCTTTACAACGTATGTCATTTGCTTTGAATAATACAAAGAATACTATAAATCAATTATACAAATGGATTAGTCCTACATGAAAAGAAAAAAAAAAAAATTTATGACTGATTTTTATATAAATTGAAGAACTGTATCCTTAATTTTTATGTTGCGTTTAAACTATAAATTTAAATAAAAAATATATATAAATAAAATATAATTATATTTCACACATCTTATATATATATATATATATATATTTTCTCTAAATTCTTACTTAAGTCATAAACCCAACCCATTATAATAAATTGCATTTTTGGCGACCAAATTTGGCGACTAAAATAAATTTAGTTGCCAAAAGTTGTAGAATTAGCG
Source organism: Camellia lanceoleosa (assembly GCA_025200525.1). NCBI lineage: Eukaryota > Viridiplantae > Streptophyta > Magnoliopsida > Ericales > Theaceae > Camellia > Camellia lanceoleosa. The sequence continues at coordinate 172,462,322 of CM045769.1, forward strand.
ACCAAAAATTATATTAGTTGGCAAAAGTACAATATTCAGCTACTAATTTTTTTTAGTCTGAGTATATTGATTATTAGCAACTAAAAAAAATATAGTCGCTAAAAATGCCACAATTGGCCACTAAATTTTTTTTTAGTTATTGTATGGTTAGTTTTGGCTATTAAAATTATTTAGTCGCTCGATAAAAAACAAAAATTTCCTTTCTATCTTTTGCGACCAAAAGTTTGGTCGCCAAAAATTTATTTTCAGCAACTAAAAAATATTTTAGTCGTTGTATAATTAGTTTTGACTACTAAAATTATTTAGTCGAGAATGAAAAAAAAAATTTACTTTTTATCTTTTGGTGTAAAAATTTATTTTTAGTGACTAAAAAATATTTTAGTTTCTGTATAATTAGTTTTGGCTACTAAAATTATTTAGTCACCAAATGAAGAACAAAAATTTATTTTTTATCTTTGGCAACCAAAAGTTTTATTGCCAAAAACTTTATTTTCATGACTAAAAATTTTTAGTCGCCAAAGAATTAAAATATTTGGAGGGAGACATTTTAAGTTTTGGAGAGATTTACAAAATTAATTGGTGACCAAAATGTTAAGTCGCGAAATGTTTCAAATGGCAACATTTCAAATGCTTAGTGTTTTTTTGCTTCGCCTCCCTCGTCTCTCTCACCGAAAGCCCAACGCAAGCCTCTGGTTTTAGAGAGAGAAAGAGAGCTAGATGCAGGTGCTTGGAGAGAGAGAAACAAACTGTGACATGTCAGAGAGAGAGAGGTTTTTTCGGTACAATCCGGTCTCGCTCTCCTAAACCAAACAATTGGTGGCTCTTGTTGCCATAGGCATCTATTATTTATGGAGACTTATACTTTTAAGTAACATTTTTTTGGGGGGCAAATTCAAAAAAATCTATAGTTGAGAATAGAAGAGCAAGGGAGATATCTCCGGATGATGTTTGAAAAGCAATGCAAAGCAGGTGACATGTCGAAGGCCTCATCATCATCCGCCGCCACTCTGGAAAACCCCTCTTCTAAGACAACAACAGATGCAATCCAAGTTCCATTGCCAAAGATGAATGAGAAAGTGAAAATGATAATACCATCATGGCATCGTCAGTGCAAGTTTCCAGAAGTTGGGAAGAGAAACAAAAGGTGCCAGAAAGCAAGGCTTCTGAGGATCTCGAGCCAAATGATGTGGGGTCAAGTTCCAAATCCTGAGAGCAGATGAATAAGCCCATATATGCCATAGTAAGATAGACTTTCAGTTGAATGATATAAGGCCTGTTTGGTACAACTTATAAGCTGTTTATTTTAATTTTTAACTTAATTTAAGTTAAAATATTATATTTGGTGCAATTTAAGTTAATCAACTTATAGCTTAAATCAAGCTATTTCTCAGTTTATCTCAAAAGCTAGTCAGTGGGTGCTTAAATTTTTGACTTAAGCCATGACTATTGTTGGAGAATTGAAATTACTTAAATGCCCTTGTCAATACCCAAATATTAATATTATTAATTAAAAAAAATTGTATATTTCTAAAGAAAAAGAAAAAAATATCAATATTAATTGAAAAATAAATATTAATTGGTATTAATTATTAATAAATTCATATTGTATATTTTTATATTAATTAAAAAATAAAAAATTGTATATTTCTGAAGAAAAAGAAAAAAATCAATATTAATTAGTATTAATTATTAATAAATTAATATTGTATACTTTTGTAATGAATTAATTATTAATTGATACTAATTAATAATAATTGTTGATTATTAATATTAATTGATACTAATAAAAATTAAATATTAATATTAATTTATACTAATTAATAATTTTAATATTAATTGAGACTAATTAAGCCATTAATTGATACTAATTAATAATTTTAGTATTAACTGATACTAATTAAGCAATTAATTGATACTAATTAATTTATAATGGAAAATAATTGTAACAATAATACTTCCATTACATTTTTAGCAAATGCATCAATTTTTATATTAATTGATACTAATTAATACTACTTATATTAACTTTTATTAATGAAATATTTTTTTTTTAAAAATTAAAACTGAAAAAAAATGACAAAATAATCATTTTTATATCATATAAGGGTAGAAAAGACAATTATACAGTAAAAAACTATTTTACAGCTTATTAACCAAACACTACTATGCTGCTTAAATCCATAATCTCACAACTGCACAAACAAGTTAACAGCTTATGTTCATAGTTATAAGTCATAATCTGTTAAGCTATGATCTATAATCACTTTTCCACAACTCTACCAAACAGGGCCATAAAGAGATTTGGAACTCTGATGTTCATATTTGCTCTCTCTCTCTCTCTCTCTCTCTCTTTCTCTCTCTTTCTCTCTCTCTCTCTCCCCATTGTAAACACACATAATTTATCATTTTCATCTTTGGCATTGTCGTTTAGGGCATATTTCTGTTAATCGCTTAAAGTCTTTGGTTTCTAGTGGACAATTGGGTCATGTACTTCCGGATACTTTTGATTGTATATCTTGTCAACTTGCCAAACAACCTGCTTTATCATTCAATAAAAGTACTTCTGTTTCCTGTGCACCTTTTGATCTTATACATTCGGATATTTGGGGCCCCTCCCCTACTCCTACTATGGGGGGATCTCGTTATTTTGTTGTTTTTATTGATGATTTTTCACGGTTTACTTGGATTTTTCTCATGAAAACTCAGTCTGAACTCAAAACCCTTTATTATCACTTTGCCAAATGATCCACACCCAATTTTCCAAAACCATCAAACTTTTTCGCTCTGACAATGCTATGGAATATCGAGACTTAGATTTCCTTTCTTTTCTTCAGAGTCATGGTACACTGCCTCATTGTTCCTGTGTTGGCACGTCCCAGCAAAATGGCCGCGCTGAACGAAAACATAAGTATATTTTTGACACTACTCGCGCTCTCCTTCTCTCTTCTTCCTGCCCTGAAAACTTTTGGGGGGAAGTTGCCCTCACTGCTGTCTACACTATCAATTATGCTTCTACCCCTGTCATCCATAATCAAACTCCCTTTGAACGTCTGCATGGCACTCCCCCTCCGTATACTAATCTTCGGGTTTTTGGCTCTGCCTGCTTTGTTTTACTTCAATCTCATGAACATACCAAGCTTGAACCTCGTTCTCGTCTTTGTTGCTTTCTTGGGTATGGAATTGAACATAAAGGCTTTCGCTATTGGGACCCTCTCTCTAAACGTCTTCGTATCTCTCGTCATGTCGTTTTCTGGGAGCACAAAATGTTTTCCTCCCTATCCTTCTTTCACTTACCCGCACTTTCCACTAATGTATTGTTTACTAATCCTTCCATAGATATCTTCTCTGATGATGCTCACTCCTGCTCCCGACCAGACTGCTCGCCCTGAAGGTCCACCTCTCATTACACCACCTCATTCTTCACCGGTTCTTCCTCCCACCGATTCTCTCCTGAATTGCGACCATTCCAGGTAACTCTTCTTGGTATTTTGACTCTACCTATTATAATCATATGACCTCCAGTTCTACTATATTTTCTTCTATCTTTTCATCTCCTCATATTCCCTCAATTCAAACTGTTGATGGTTCTCTCATGACTGTCCGTCATATTGGTACTGTTTCCACATCTTCTTTATCGTTGCCTCAAGTTTATCATATCCCTGCTCTCACTTTAAACCTTATTTCTATTGGTCAATTATGTGAACTTGGTCTAACTGTCACATTTTCTGCTACTCATTGTTTGGTGCGGGACCCTCAGACGAGGCAGACTATTGGGATCGACCGTAAGCACGGACATCTCTATGAGCTCATTCACCTTCATGTTCCAGACTATCCTCAGATTCGTCTCACTCCTCTCGATGGGGATCTCCTTAATGATGCTACTCTTTATTGCCAGCTCGTCGGTAGTCTTGTCTATCTCACAGTGACTCGTCCTGACATTGCATATGCTCTTCACATTGTTAGTCAGTACATGTCGGCTCCTTGCACTCCTCACTATACTGCTCTACTCCACATCCTTCGATACCTCAAAGGCACTCTGTTCCATGGCCTTCACTACTCTGCTTCCTCCTCTCTTGAACTGCGTGCCTTTTCTGATGCTGATTGGGCTAGGGATCCTACGGATGGACGCTCCACCACAGGATTTTGTTTCATCTTAGGGGATTCTCTTATTACTTGGCGTAGCAAGAAACAATCCCTCACTGCCCGTTCTAGCACCGAAGCTGAATACCGAGCTCTTGTTGATACTACTCAGGAACTTCTCTGGCTTCGTTGGCTCCTCACTAATATGGGTGTTTCCTCTTCTGGCTTTACCTCTCTTTATTGTGACAATCAGAGCGCCATTCAGATTGCTCACAATGATGTGTTTCATGATCGCACAAAGCATATTGAGATTGATTGTCATTTCATTCGACAGCATGTTGTACGTGGTACTGTTTATCTTCTCCCTATTGCTTCTGCCGATCAACCTGCTGGTATTTTCACCACGGCTCATCCTCTGGGCGCTTAGTGATCTTGTTTCCAAATTCAACAGTCGATGCCTACTCTTTTTAGGTTCTGAATTTGTTAATATATTAATATATCTTATACTTTAGTTAGTGCTGTTACTATATCATACTTTAGTTCATTAGCTGTATACTTTCGGTAACCGCACCCACTATATCGGCAACCATACCAACTACCGTTTAATGCGTATATTATTTAATGTAAATTATATGCTTTCGGTGCTCCATTTGTATCCCCATTCTCTCTATAAAAGAGAGCTCATACCCAAGATGAGGCGGAGAGACCGTCTCTCTCGGTGTGAGCGACAGGTAAGTGGGTGAGTGAAGAAAGTGTGAGCTCCACCTCTATTGTAATCTTTCTGTAATCTCTCCATTGTTATAGTGATAACTGGCTACTCTCCCGTGGACGTAGGCATTGAGGCCGATCCACGTTAAATATGGTGTCTCCTTAAGTGTGGGTGTGTTTTTCTGCTTGGTATAATTTTTACAAGGTCATACCAAGCAAAAAAACACATACACTCAAGGAGACACCATATTGCGTGAAATTACAAAAAGATTACAATAGAAACTCACTCAATCACCCACTCACCTGTCTCTCTCGCTCACACCGAGAAAGACGGTCTCTCCGCCTTACATCTCTCACTCTTTTTGGTGGTCGACCTCACTTCTTTGCCTCTTCCACTACTCTCTTCCTCTTCCCTCGGTCTTGGGCGTCCCTTGACGGCACTGCCTCCGTGTTTCCCACGCCGCCGAGCACGTTCACTTCCCGTTGCTCCTCAAATGCCACATATGGCGGACCTCCGAATCGGAACATAACGGTGGCTTTCCGCTTCAGCTCTTTGTTTTCCGCTTTCAACACACATATCTCTGCTCGCGCATCCTTATACATGCTCTGGAGCAGAGCCAGTTGGGCGTTTAACTGCTGCACCTCATTTGTCCTACTCTAAAGCCGGTGCGACAAGTTTGTAACCGCAGTCATGGTCTCAATACATGACTTCAATGTATAATGATTGGCCTCAATATCTGATTGCGCTGCCATTATTTGCTCCATAGACAGCATAGGAAAGTTCAACGGAGCAAACCCAGGGGCGCTTGGTTGAGGTTCAAGGGCACCCGCACTGGTTATCTCTCTTGTGGACTCGTTGAGGTCTGGAAAGAGAGTGAGCGGACCACGGGAAGACGAGGCCATGTTCTGGGTAGCTGAACGGGAAGAAGAGGCCATGTGCGGGTTGCGAGTGTTTGAAGAATCGAGATTTCGGTGGTAATGTCGAGAAAGGGTTGGGCTGCGAAGAAGGGTTGGTTGTAGAGTGTTAGCGAATGAAGAGGTTTGACTAATTTGTTTTACCTGACCTCGGCCTTGGTTTAAATAGCGAAAGCGGAACCGCGCATCGCGCACCGCTTCGGCGCCCGAACGACAAAATAAGCGCTAAGCCAAGGTAGTCACGCGCATCGCCATAATGTCAGGCACACCTTTTTATGGATTGAGTACGCCTTTTGCGGGCACGACTTTTGAGGCATAACATACAGTGTATTCTCCAATGGTCTGACACGACCACACAATGTCTGCTACATCGGTCCGGCATGACCCTGTAAACTGTCCCGACATTGATTCCGGTTAGCTTCTACATCGGTCCGACATGACCCCGTAAACTGACCCAACATTGATTAGGTTAGCTTCTAGCGGTCCAACATGACCCGTAAAGCGTCCCGACATTGATTCGGTTAGCTTCACATGATGCGACATGACCACATAGTGTCTTCTATAGCGGTCCAACACAACCATACGGTGTCTTCACTAACGGTTAAACCGACCATCTGATGTCTTCTATCCTATTTTATCTTCTTTGTCAATCACTCTCATAGATAGGTGAGAACAACACTGCTACCAAGAACCAGAATCATCTTAGCCACCATGCTATGAACATCTCTACCATAGGCAGATGTGTGTTGATTTGGTGAAGGCGGCCATCGTCATCGAAGCAGTTCATATGGCACAAGTTCCATATGCAAATGTAGTTGGTGCATTAATGTATGGTATGGTTTGTACAAGGCCTGACATCTCACATGTTGTGAGTATGGTAAGCAGGTATATGCATGATGCAGGAAAAGCTCACTGGCAGACAGTGAAATGGATCCTAAGGTACATACATGGCACGGTTAATCTGGGATTGAAGTTCGTGAGAGATAACAGACTCGGGCAGAATTTGGTTGGATATGTGGACTCAGATTATGCTAGTTGGCAAGCTGAATCTTTAGCCAAGCTCCAACAAATCTCCACACACCCGAAGATTCTCTTATCCAACATAGTGATCGATCAACACTGCCTTGCACCCGAAGGTGCTCAGTCTCATTCTGCTACTCATTGTTTGGTGTGGGACCCTCAGACGGGGCAGACTATTGGGATCGGCCGTAAGCACGGACGTCTTTATGAGCTCATTCACCTTCATGTTCCTGACTCTCCTCAGATCGCTGCTCCTGCATCTGCATCTGCTTCCTCCTTATCTCCTTTTCATCTTTGGCATTGTCAGTTAGGGCATATTTCTGTTAATCGCTTAAAGTCTTTGGTTTCTAGTGGACAATTGGGTCTTGTACTTCTAGATACTTTTGATTGTATACCCTGTCAACTTGCCAAACAACCTGCTTTATCATTCAATAAAAGTACTTCTGTTTCCTGTGCACCTTTTGATCTTATACATTCGGATATTTGGGGCCCCTCCCCTACTCCTACTATGGGGGGATCTCGTTATTTTGTTGTTTTTATTGATGATTTTTCACGGTTTACTTGGATTTTTCTCATGAAAACTCGATTTGAACTCAAAACCCTTTATTATAACTTTGCCCAAATGATCCACACCCAATTTTTCAATACCATCAAACTTTTTCGCTCTGACAATGCTATGGAATATCGGGACTCAGATTTCCTTTCTTTTCTTCAGAGTCATGGTACACTGCCTCATCGTTCCTATGCTGGCACATCCAAATAAAGCCCGTCTTTGACGGAAACATAGGTATATTCTTGACACTACTCGCGCTCTCCTTCTCTCTTCTTCCTACCCTAAAAACTTTTGGGGGGAAGCTGCCCTCACTACTGTCTACACTATCAATTGTGCTCCTACCCCTGTCATCCATAATCAAACTCCCTTTGAATGTCTGCATGGCACTCCCCTTCCGTATACTAATCTTCGGGTTTTTGGCTCTGCCTGCTTTGTTCTTCTTCAATCTCATGAACACACCAAGCTTGAACCTCGTTCTCGTTTTTGTTGCTTTCTTGGGTATGGAATTGAACATAAAGGCTTTCGTTGTTGGGACCCTCTCTCTAAACGTCTTCGTATCTCCCGCCATGTCGTTTTCTAGGAGCACAAAATGTTTTCCTCCCTATCTTCCTTTCACTTACCCGCACTTTCCACTAATGTATTGTTTACTAATCCTTCCACAGATATCTTCTCTGATGATTTTGATACAGGTTCCTCCTTCATTGAGACGCCCTTGCTCACTCCTGCTCCCGACCAAACTGCTCTCCCTGAAGGTCTACCTCTCATTACACCACCTCTTTCTCCACCGGTTCTTCCTCTCACCGATCCTCCTACGGGTCGACCATTCCAGGTAACTCTTCTTGGTATTTTGACTCTGCCTGTTGTAATAATATGACCTCCAATTCTACTATATTTTCTTCTATCTCTTCATCTCCTCATATTCCCTCAATTCAAACTACTGATGGTTCTCTGATGACTGTCCGTCATATTGTTACTATTTCCACATCTTCTTTATCGTTGCCTCAAGTTTATCATATCCCTGCTCTCACTTTAAACCTTATTTCTATTGGTCAATTATGTGAACTTGGTCTAACTGTCACATTTTCTGCTACTTATTATTTAGAGCGGGACCCTCAGACGGGGCAGACTATTGGGATCGGCTGTAAGCACGGACGTCTCTATGAGTTCATTCACTTTCATGTTCCTGACTATCCTCAGATTCGTCTCACTCCTCTCGATGGGGATCTCCTCAATGATGCTACTCTTTATCGCCATCTCATCGGTAGTCTTGTCTATTTCACAGTGACTCGTCCTGACTTTGCATATGCTGTTCACATTGTTAGTCAGTACATGTCGGCTCCTCGCACTCCCCACTATGCTGCTCTACTCCACATCCTTCGATACCTCAAAGGCACTCTGTTCCATGGCCTTCACTACTCTACTTCCTTCTCTCTTGAACTGCGTGCCTTTTCTGATGCTGATTGGGTTGGGGATCCTACGGATCGACGCTCCACCACGGGATTTTGTTTCTTCTTAGGGGATTCTTTTATTACTTGGCATAGCAAGAAACAATCCTCCTTTGCCGTTCTAGCATCGGTGAATCTGAGCTCTTCTTGATACTACTCGGGAACTTCTCACGGCCCGGCTCTTCACTGATATGGGTGTTTCCTCTTCTGGTGCTACCTCTCTTTATTATGACAATCAGAGCGCCATTCAGATTGTTCACAATGATGTGTTTCATGATCACACAAAGCATATTGAGATTGATTGTCATTTCATTCGACAGCATGTTACACGTGGTACTGTTCATCTTCTCCCTATTATACGCTTAGATCAACTTTTGATATTTTCACCAAGGCTCATCCTCCCGGGCTCTTCCGTGATCTTGTTTCCAAACTCAACTTGGTCGATGCCTACCCTCATTGAGTTTGCGGGGGGCTGTTAATATATTAATATATCTTATACTTTAGTTAGTGCTGTTACTATATCATACTTTAGTTCATTAGTTGTATACTTTCGGCAACCACACCCACTATATCGGCAACCATACCCACTACCGTTTAGTGTGTATATTATTTAATGTAAATTATATGCTTTCGGTGCTCCATTTGTATCTCCATTCTCTCTATAAAAGAGAGCTCATACCCAAGATGAGGCGGAGAGACCATCTTTCTCGGTGTGAGCGAGAGAGACGGGTGAGTGGGTGAGTGAGGAGAGTGTGAGCTCCTCCTTTATTGTTATCTTTCTATAATCTCTCCATTGTTATAGTGATAACCGGCTACTCTCCCGTGGACGTATGCATTGAGGCCGAACCACGTTAAATATGGTGTCTCCTTGAGTGTGGGTGTGTTTTTCTGCTTGGTATAATTTTTACAAGGTCCTGGGCGGGATCCCAGATCCCAACAATTGGTATCAGAGCAATTGTTGGGATCTGGGATCCAGGCTGCTCAAAATACCCACACTCAAGGAGACACCATATTTAACGTGGTTTGGACACCCCATTTTGACCAGCCTAAGACTTGGACACTTTGTTTTGACCACCCCATGATGATAATTGGAATATACTATTTTATGAATTTCTCAGCCGAAAAATCAAATTGAAACTTTAATTCCAAACCTCGCACATTTTGGCCATCACTAATATTTTATTAATTTATAGTATTTTATAATATAAATTTATATATGTGTATATTTGTTTTAGGTGTGTTTTATATTGATAAATATAAAAGAAAAAAAATGAAATGACAAATAACAAAACAAAAAAATAGAAAATAAGAAAAATAAAAAAATAATAGAGTATTATCATGGTATTTTTGGGGAGAAGTTAAACAAATTTTGTGGAGGAATGATGATGATTATATTCGGTGGAGAGATGAGCTGTGTTTGAGAATATTAGAAAGTATGAAAAAAATGGGAGGATTCGGTGGAAAATTATTTGAGAGTGGGGTGGTTTAGAAAATAAAATAAAATAAAAAAAGAGAAGAATGGTCAGGTGGTGGAGGATGGGTGGAGCATAATAGAAGCAAAGAGATATAGGGGCGGTGAGGGATGATCAGTAGGAAGAGTGGCACATGGGGGATGTTTTTTTGTTTAACAAAAAGAAAAAAAAAAAGATAGACAGATGGGGGAGAGCATTTTCAAAAAGAGAAGTGAGTGGGTAGGAGATGAGCTGTGGGAGAGACACACGAGTAGAGGGAGAGAAAAGCTGAGATGGAGAAAAACAAAAAAGGAGAGATACCACACACGACAGGGACATACAGACAAGAGATACACATGATGAGGGAATAGAGGGCAAAGGGAGAAAAAGGTGAGAGAGAAGGAGAGGCCATGCACATGATACACCACCCATCACAAACCCAACACAGACCATAGGACAGATAGCCCATACACAGACCACACACAGCACACATTGAGACATGCATCCTATGACTCTTTCTCTCAGACCAACGAATCACCTTGGATCAATCTCTCTCTTTCTGCTAGATTACACACACACACGGTTTTGAGGGAGGGCACTACTCTTGAACTCTCTCTCTCTCTATGATCTCTCTGCTCGATGCATGGAGGAGCGGATTTTCGGAGCTAAAAACACACTCACACACGGCAAGATAGGGAGAGACACACGACATAAATGAGGGAGAGTTTTGGGCTGCTGGGTTCGGTGGAGAGCATGAGAGGGTGAAGGAGTGAATAAAATAAGAGGGTTAGAGGTGAGGCAGTGGGTTAGACAAAAACACATACACATGTACACCACTGCCATCCACACACGGCACACACACTAAGCTTCACACATGCACACCACAACAGACACACACATGCATACACATTGATACACATTCATACACACCCAGCACACACAATACACACACAGACACCACACACGACCTCATCTCCCTCTCGGCACCTCCCTCTCTCTGCATGCTGAGGGGTGTGTTCATGGGCATGAATGAAAAATAGATTTCAAGAGGGAGAGATTTTCGGGGAGAGAACTCACACACACAAAAAAAAACATACACACACTTCTCATCATCTCTCCTTTTCAATAGTAACAGCACTATAGATTTGTGATCCTCTTCCAACACCATCGGCAACTTCATGGCCCTCCTCAAGACATTCTAGATGGAGACGACACCACCATTATCGTCGTCACCGAAGCTCTTCTCAAACAATCAGCTGCTCCGCCCTTGGCGAGGTGGCGCATCCATGAGAACAGCCACCAACACCACAAAAACAAGACCCATTCCTCAAACCTACAGGCTGCTTGGTCTTCAAGCTCTCTCTCTCTTGCAACCATAATTGCTCGTCATCTTTCCAGATGGGGTAGATGCTGATGTCAACAAATGCAAAGCAGCTGTTGGACTTTGCCAATTTGGAGGAAGACATAATTACCATAGACTGGAATTCTAATTCGCTCACTGTTGTTCAAGAAACAAAACTCAAGGTGGCCCTCCACTGAGGATGAGTACATGGGTTGAGGTGTGCAGATCTGCTGGATGGAAGATTTGATTTTATTTTATTTTAAGTTTGAGTGTTTGTGAGGATTTTATTTTTTTCATTTCTCTTGGTTTTGTAATATGTAAAATGTTGTAATAATCTCCCACCCCGCTTCTGTCTATCCCATTCTTTTATCGCTTTCCCTAACTGTGTGTATGTATATATCTGACATGCCATGCATATCCATGCTTTACATTTATGTCTCATGCATTAAGATTCGGCTAAATTTATATATGTGGATTTAATCAATTCTTCTGTGATTCTATGTGCTACCTCATGTTATTGAGATGATTCACATTCCATATCTTAGAAGCTGAATCTTTAGTTACATCTCATGAGTGAATTACATTAGGATTCTGTATATAAGATCATGCATATTTTACTAACTTTGTTTTGTAGTTGTTCGAGAGACGTCGGTCAATTTGTGAGTTTTTATGCTTTAGCATCCCATTTGAGTGTGTTTTTCTTACTATGTGTTAGTATTCTACCATGAGGCTACTTGCTTACTTCATATAACTGTATGAATGCCTGTGGATGAAGGCTTGTTGTTTGAATTGGAATAATTCAATAAATATACGTTTTAAGCCCACTTTGCAGTGGCAAATTCACAAACTTTAAGCCCACTTTTTCAAGTGGCAAATTCAAATCCTTTTCAAAAAACAAACATGAAATTGAATTGTTCCAATTTGAGCAAACTAGTCTATACTTGTATGCTTCACATAGTAAATTTTAGGATTTATTAACTAATCAGAACATGAACATATAAAGAAAATAAAAGTCATATCATGGTTTAGTAAGTAGATCTTTTGATCGGGTGGCGAAGGTGCTCATTATTGACCTTCCCTTTCATACCTAAGGTTAGAGCCAAGCATCCTTAGTTCTGACGAGCGATGGCCTTTGTACCTTGAGTCATGGGTTTCCTAATTTCCCAAAATATTAGGTGGCGACTCTAAGATCGATGGCTTGATCCATTTTTGACAAAATTGCAATAAAATGGATTTTCAATAAAAGTTGCCAAATCTGGACTCTCATCTACGTTTCACAATGCACTCGTGAGACTAGATCAAAGAGATCTCGGGAGTTCGATTTGCTTTAACATCTTGTGGTAACCCGGCATGTTACCATACCTACTATCATAGTCTTGTTCTCTCTCACTAAGCGGTAATGGGTATGAGATTGACCTCCAATGCCGTGACGACACCGCAAATAAAAGCTACAACATAGACGGACCTGCAATCCATATCCACGACCTCACTGGTGTGAAGGTGTTGATTATTTCCTCAGAGAGACAAGAGTTCAGTTCAGTTATGGAATTTGTGGCAGCGGAATAAAGGTATGTGTAGAGGTCCAGCGGGCGGCCAAGGCAAGGCTGCCGCCTGCAGGTGAAGCGAAATTACTAGGTTCTTAACCTAGCTCTGATACCATGTAAGATGGGGGACCCTCAGACGGGGCAGACTATTGGGATCGGCCGTAAGCATGGACATTTCTATGAGCTCATTCACCTCACATGAGTTGAGGGGGTGATTTGTTGGATATCATCACCCCATGTGATGGTAATCTTTTTCTATGTGCTCCATGTGAAGCCAACGCATGAAGAATGAGCTACAGCATGTGGAGAAGGAGCTAGCCATATGCAGGCCAGCCAGCTCTCTACCATTCCCAGTGTATAAATAGAGAGGTTGAGTGGAGAGCAAAGTGAGAGAGAGGGCAAGAGCAAGCCAAAGAGAGTGAGAGATGTGAGGCGGAGAGACCGTCTCTCTCGGTGTGAGCGAGAGAGACGGGTGAGTGGGTAAGTGAGGAGAGTGTGAGCTCCTCCTCTATTGTAATCTTTCTGTAATCTCTCCATTGTTATAGTGATAACCGGCTACTCTCCCGTGGACGTAGGTATTGAGGCCGAACCATATTAAATATGGTGTCTCCTTGAGTGTGGGTGTGTTTTTCTGCTTGGTATAATTTCTACAAGGTCTTGGGCGGGATCCCAGATCCCAACAATTGGTATCAAAGCCCAATAGTCTGCCCCGTCTGAGGCTCCCCCATCTTACATGGTATTAGAGCTAGGTTAAGAACCTAGTAATTTCGCTTCACCTGCGGGCAGCAGACTCGCCTTGGCCGGTGAACTTTTATTAGCTGTATACTTTCGGCAACCACACCCACTATATCAGTAACCATACCCACTACCGTTTAGTGAGAGAGAACAGTACCACGGTAGTGGGTATGGTTGCCGATATATTTGAGAGAAAAAGGTGAACACAAGTTGAACGGCAGAGGTGGTTCTAAGACCGACAAGGACCTCCGCACTGGAGTTGCTCTATGCCCATGCGCCGCATTTCTACCACATCGGCGGGTTCTTGTGAGCTCGTCCTTTGCTTCCAAGACGATTATGGCGTGTGCCAGAACATCGTCGAGGGCCGCTGATTCCACGTCAGCCACGAGCTGGATGTTGTGGTGGAGGCCGGTGGTGGAGCTGAAACCTTTTCGTTCACAAACACTCTACAACCAACCCTTCTTCTGTAGCTGACCCTTTCTGACATTACCAGTCTGAATTCTCTGATTCTCTGAAAGACTCTGCAACCCAGAACATGGCCTCTTCTTCCCGTTCAGCTACACAGAACATGGCCTCGTCTTCCCGTGGTTCGCTCACTCTCTTTCCAGGTTCTGTTTTGTTTTAATTTTTTTTGTTTTTTGGTGTAGAACGGTGGCGAAATTTGGATCCATGACATCAATAAAACAAGGGTGTTGATAAAATGAGGAGTATGGTGAAGAGCTTCCAAAACCCGAATATATATACACATCAGCGATTAGACATAGTGCATGTAGAGAAAAGCAGCTGGAAAGAGATTCCAAAGGGATGGAAAGAAAGGGCATGGCAATGGTTTTGTTTTTTTTTGTTTTGTTTTGTTTTTTTTTTAAAAGAAAGATAAAAAAAAATAAATAAAGTGGTAAACAAATATGAAGATATGATGAGGGGTGGGTGGCACAAGCTGGATGAATATTTTATGTATTGGCCCTCGGGGTAGAGGACAAAGAAGAGACAACATGTGTTGGTTTTTGAGCTAAGGGAGGCACACACAAAAATAAAATAAAAGAATGATGATGAGAATGGGTAGTGGGTGGGCGGATGAGTAAAGGGAGAGAGAAAAAGTTGTTTGAGAGAGAGAGTGGGTTGTGGTGCAAACAAGGATGTAAAAGAAAATAAAGAAAGTGGGGCAGTGGGTAATAAAGATATATTTGAGAGAAAAAGGTGAATACAAGTTCATCGGTGTGAGGTGGTTGATGTTCAACAATTGATATCACCATCTCTCGGAACTGAGCACCTTCGGGTGCAAGGTAGTGTTGATCGATCACTACGTTGGATAAGAGAATCCTCGCCAAGGTGGAGATTTGTTGGAGAATGGCTAAAGATTCAGCTTGCCAACTAGCCATGCAAGGCTGGCCATGTGATCTCTTCTCCATGCCTGCCAACCAACAAAGGTGAGTTGGTCATGTGAAGAAAGCCACCGAAAGGAGAAAAGTGGGCTGGCAGCCAGCTCACTTGAAAGCCTCTCTACCTCCTCTGTAATGTATATATATAGAGAGGGTGATGGCAGAGTTTAAAAAATAGTGAGGTGAGCTAAAGAGAGTGAATACGGAGAGAGAGCAAGAGCAAGCCAAAGTGAGTGAGAGATGTGAGGCGGAGAGACGGGTGTGTGTGTAAGCGAGGAGAGTGTGAGCTCCTCCTCTATTGTAATCTTTCTGTAATCTCTCCATTGTTATAGTGATAACCGGCTACTCTCCCGTGGACGTAGGCATTGAGGCCGAACCACGTTAAATATGATGTCTCCTTGAGTGTGGATGTGTTTTTCTGCTTGGTATAATTTCTACAAGGTCTTGGGCGGGATCCCAGATCCCAACAATTGGTATCAAAGCCCAATAGTCTGCCCCGTCTGAGGGTCCCCCATCTTACATGGTATCAGAGCTAGGTTAAGAACCTAGTAATTTCGCTTCACTTGCGGGCGACAGCCTCGCCTTGGCCAGTGAACTTTCATTAGTTGTATACTTTCGGCAACCACACCCATTATATCGGCAACCATACCCACTACCGTTTAGTGAGAGAGAACAGTACCAGGGTAGTGGGTATGTTTGCCGATATATTTGAGAGAAAAAGGTGAACACAAGTTGAGCAGCGAGGTGGTTCTAAGGCCGACAAGGACCTCCGTATTTGAGTTGCTCTATCTTGTCATCTTGCCTTTCTCGGCCACATTGGCGGGTTCTTGAGCTCGTCACTACCTCCAAGGCGACTATAGGCGTGCGCGAACATGTCGTCGGTACGCCAATTCCACGTCAGCCACGAGCTGGATGTTGTGGCGGAGGCCGGTGGTGGAGCTGAAACCTCTTCGTTCGCAAACATTCTACAACCAACCCTTCTTCTGTAGCCGACCCTTTCTGACATTACCAGTCTGAAATCTCTGATTCTCTGAAAGACTCTGCAACCCAGAACATGGCCTCTTCTTCCCGTTCAGCTACACAGAACATGGCCTCGTCTTCCCGTGGTTCGCTCACTCTCTTTCCAGGTTCTGTTTTCTTTTAATTTTTTTTGTTTTTTTGTTTGTTTTTTTGGTGTAGAACGGTGAGCGGGGTGGATCCATGACATCAATAAAACAAAGGTGTTGATAAAATGAGGAGTATGGTGAAGAGCTTCCAAAACCCGAATATATATACACATCAGCGATTAGACATAGTGCATGTGGAGATAGACAGCTGGAAAGAGATTCCAAAGGGATGGAAAGAAAGGGCATGGCAATGGTTTTGTTTTTTTTCTTTTTGTTTTGTTTTGTTTTTTAAAAGAAAGATAAAAAAAAAATAAAGTGGTAAACAAATATGAAGATATGATAAGGGGTGGGTGGCATAAGCTGGATGAATATTTTATGTATTGGCCCTCGGGGTGGAGGACAAAGAAGAGACAACATATGTTGGTTTTTGAGCTAAGGGAGGCACACACAAGAAGAAAATAAAAGAATGATGATGAGAATGGGTAGTGGGTGGGCGGATGAGTAAAGGGAGAGAGAAAAAGTTGTTTGAGAGAGAGAGTGGGTTGTGGTGCAAACAAGGATGTAAAAGAAAATAAAGAAAGTGGGGCAGTGGGTAATAAAGATATATTTGAGAGAAAAAGGTGAATACAAGTTCATCGGTGTGAGGTGGTTGATGTTCAACAATTGATATCACCATCTCTCGGAACTGAGCACCTTTGGGTGCAAGGCAGTGTTGATCGATCACTATGTTGGATAAGAGAATCCTCGCCAAGGTGGAGATTTGTTGGAGATTGGCTAAAGATTCAGCTTGCCAACTAGATATGCAAGGCTGGCCATGTGATCTCTTCTCCATGCTTGCCAACCAACAAAGGTGAGTTGGCCATGTGAAGAAAGCCACCGAAAGGAGAAAAGTTGGCGTGACCATCTCACTTGAAAGCCTCTCTACTTCCTCTGTAATGTGTATATATAGAGAGGGTGAGGGCAGAGTTTAAAAAATAGTGAGGTGAGCTAAAGAGAGTGAATACAGAGAGAGAGCAAGAGCAAGCCAAAGAGAGTGAGAGATGTGAGGCGGAGAGACCGTCTCTCTCGGTGTGAGCGAGAGAGACAGGTGAGTGGGTGAGTGAGGAGAGTGTGAGCTCCTCCTCTATTGTAATCTTTCTGTAATCTCTCAAATGTCATAGTGATAACCGGCTACTCTCCCGTGGACGTAGACATTGAGGCCGAACCACGTTAAATATGGCGTCTCATTGAGTGTGGGTGGGTTTTTCTGCTTGGTATAATTTCTACAAGGTCATGGGTGGGATTCCAGATCCCAACAATTGGTATCAGACTGAGCACCTTCGGAATTGTTGGGATCTGGGATCCCGCCCAAGACCTTATAGAAATTATATCAAGTAGAAAAACATACCATCCAGGAGAGTAGCCAGTTATCACTATAACAATGGAGAAATTATAGAAAGATTACAATAGAGGAGGAGCTCACACTCTCCTCACTCACCTACTCACCCGTCTCTCTCGCTCACACCGAGAGAGACGGTCTCTCCGCCTTACATCTCCCACTCTCTTTGGTGGCCGACCTCACTTCTTTGCCTCTTCCACTACTCTCTTCCTCTTCTCTCGGCCTTGGGCATCCTTGGCAGCCTTTGCCTCTGTATTTCCCACATGAAACACGTTCACTTCCCGTTGCTCCTTAAATGCCACATATGGCGGACCTCCGAATCGGAACATAACGGTGGCTTTCCGCTTCAGCTCTTTGTTTTCTGCCTTCAACACACATATCTCTGCTCGCATATCCTTATACATGCACTGGAGCAGAGCCAGTTGGGCGTTTAACTGCTACACCTTATTTGTCATACTCTGAAGTCGGTGCGACAAGTTTGTGACTGCAGTCATGGTCTCAACACATGACTTCAATGTATAATGATTGGCCTCAATATCTGATTGCGCTACCATTATTTGCTCCACAGACAGCATAGGAAAGTTCAACGGAGCAAACCCAGGGGCGCTTGGTTGAGGTTCAAGGGCAACCGCACCGGTTATCTCTCTTGTGGACTCGTTGAGGTCTGGAAAGAGAGTGAGCGGACCACGGGAAGATGAGGCCATGTTGGTAGTTGAGCGGAAGAAGAGGCCATGTTACGGGTTGCGAGTGTTTGAGAGAATCGAGATTTGATTGGTAATGTCGAAAGGGTTGGGCTGAGAAGAAGGGTTGGTTGTAGAGTGTTTGCGAACGAAGAGGTTTGACTAATTTGTTTTGCATAGCCTCAGCCTTGGTTTAAATAGCCAAGGCAGACACGCGCATCGCGCACCGCTCGGCGCCAGACGACAAAATAGGCGCACAAGCGAAGGCAGTCACACGCATCGCCATAATGTCAGGCACACCTTTTTATGGATTGAGCACGCCTTTTGCGGGGATGACTTTTGAGGCATATACACGAACATACAGTGGATTCTCCAATGGTGCGACACGACCACACGATTATACGCTACATCGATCGGCATGACCCCGTAAATTGTCCCGACATTGATTCCAGTTAGTTTCTACATCGGTCCGACATGACCCCGTAAATTGTCCCGACATTGATTCCAGTTAGCTTCTACAACGGTCCGACATGGCCCCACAAACTGTCCCGACATTGATTCCGGTTAACTTCTATAACGGTCTGACACGACCACATAGTGTCTTTTATAACGGTCCGACACAACCATACAGTGTCTCCTATCCTATTTTATCTTCTTTGTCAATCACTCTCACAGATATGTGAGAACAACACTGCTACCAAGAACCAGAATCATCTTAGCCACCATGCTATGAACATCTCTACCATAGGCAGATGTGTGTTGATTTGGTGAAGGCGGCCATCGTCATCGAAGCAGTTAATATGGCACAAGTTCTATATGCAAATGCAGTTGGTGCATTAATGTATGGTATGGTTTGTACAAGGCCTGACATCTCACATGCTGTGAGTATGGTAAGCAAGTATATGCATGATCCAGGAAAAGATCACTGGCAGGCAGTGAAATGAATCCTAGGGTACATACATGGCACGGTTAATCTGGGATTGAAGTTCAAGAGAGATAACCGACTCGGGCATAATTTGGTTGGATATGTGGACTCAGATTATGCTAGTTGGCAAGCTGAATCTTTAGCCAATCTCCAACAAATCTCCACACACCTGAAGATTCTCTTATCCAACATAGTGATCGATCAACCGCCTTGCACCGAAGGTGCTTTCGGTCTCGTCTGCTACTCATTGTTTGGTGTGGGACCTTGAGCCAGGCGGAACTATTGGGATCGGCCGTAAGCCTGAGCGTCTCTATGAGCTCATTCACCTTCATGTTCTGAGTCTTCTCGGATCATTTATACGCATCTGCTTCCTCCTTATCTCCTTTTCATCTTTGGCATTGTCGGTTAGGGCATATTTACATTAATCGCTTAATGTCTTTGGTTTCTAGTGGACAATTGGGTCATGTACTTAGGATACTTTCGATTGTATACCTGTCAACTTGTCAAACAACACCTTTATCATTCAATAAAAGTATACATTTCTGTGCACCTTTTGATCTTATACATTTGGATATTTGGGGCCCTCCCTACTTCTACTATGGGGGATCTCGTCATTTTGTTGTTTTTATTGATGATTTTTCACGGTTTACTTGGATTTTTCTCATGAAAACTCGGTCTGAACTCAAAACCCTTTATTATAACTTTGCCCAAATGATCCACACCCAATTTTTCAAAACCATCAAACTTTTTCGCTCTGACAATGCTATGGAATATCAGGACTCAGATTTCCTTTCTTTTCTTCAGAGTCATGGTGCACTGCCTCATCGTTCCTGTGCTGGCACATCCCAGCAAAATGGCCGTGTTGAACGGAAACATAGGCATATTCTTGACACTACTCGCGCTTTCCTTCTTTCTTCTTCCTGCACTGAAAACTTTTGGGAGGAAGCTGCCCTCACTGCTATCTACACTATCAATTGTGCTCCTACCCCTGTCATCCATAATCAAACTCCCTTTGAACGTCTACAAGGCACTCCCCTTCCGTATACTAATCTTCGGGTTTTTGGCTCTGCCTGCTTTGTTCTACTTCAATCTCATGAACACACCAAGCTTGAACCTCGTTCTCGTTTTTGTTGCTTTCTTGGGTATGGAATTGAACATAAAGGCTTTTGCTGTTGGGACCCTCTCTCTAAACGTCTTCGTATCTCCCGCCATGTCGTTTTCTGGAAGCACAAAATGTTTTCTTCCCTATCCTCCTTTCACTTACCTGCACTTTCCACTAATGTATTGTTTACTAATCCTTCCATAGATATCTTCTCTGATGATTTTTATACAGGTTCCTCCTTCATTGAGATGCCCTTGCTCACTTCTGTTCCCGACCAGACTGCTCTCCCTAAAGGTCCACCTCTCATTACACCACCTCCTTCTCCACCGGTTCTTCTTCCCACCGATCCTCCTACGGGTTTACCACACCGAGTAACTCAATCTCCTATCCATCTTCGTGACTATATTGTTGGATCTGCTGTCTTTTCTACTTATGAACCTACCTCCTATCGTGAGGCTTGTACTAATCCTCTTTGGCAGCAAGCTATGACTGAAGAACTCCAAGCTTTGGACAAAACTCATACTTGGGATCTTGTTGATCTTCCTTCTGGCAAAACTACGATTGGTTGCAAATGGGTTTACAAAATCAAGACTCATTCTGATGGCTCTATTGAACGCTACAAAGCTCGTCTTGTTGCCAAGGGTTTCAACCAGGAATATGGGATTGATTATGAGGAAACCTTCTCCCCTGTTGCTTGGCTTACCTCTGTTCGCAGTTTACTTGCTGTTTCTGCTGCTCGCCATTGGGAGCTCTTTTAGATGGATGTCAAAAATGCTTTCCTCAATGGTAATTGTGACACCCCGTATTTTTGAAGTATTAGTATTTAGTGAGTGGTATTGGTGGTTTATTATTATAATTTAGTGGTGAGATTTTTAGATAAGAATTTAATTTTAAATTATTTATCACATCTCTTTTATATTTATCATATTATTGTTTATTGTTATTTAATAGTAAATCAAATGTTCTTGCTATTCATCACGTGGAGAAGCAAAAAGAATAAAGAAAAAAAAAATACAAACAAACAAACAAACCGTGGGCTGTTAACCCACAGACTTGCCATACCAAACCACCATCCATCATTCCACCTTTTCATTTCTTTTAATTTTTTAAGCTTCTTTCATTCTTTTATTCCTCTATAAATCAGTACATTGATGGTAGCTCTCACAATCCTTTCTTCATTCGACTCTCCTCCTCTCATAAATTGTATATAGTAGAAATATTAAATTTAGATATAGGAGTGTTTAGAGTGAAAATTTGTATTTTATAAAATAAATAAATAAAGTGAGAGTTGTAGATTTTATTAAATTATACATACTTTATGTTTTAGAAGTTTGATCAAAGCTATTTTTGGAGATCCATGGAGCAATTTCAGATTTATGGTGACGAAGTCAGTTATTTTGAGGTAAATTCGGGTTGTATACAATATGCTCTATTTAAATCTCTTTGCAAAGAGTTCTCTATTTTTAATTATCCTCAATTTGTAATCCACTTGATTATTGTGATAAAATCATTTGTTGTTGAATCATTGATATTCTGATCATTTGGTAAAATTCTCTACAAATATTTTTGTGTTAAAATGGTGATTTGTCTGACTGAATGACATGGAAATACTTCGTACTTGGATCGAGTGAATCTTATTAATTGTTTACACCAATATGCTCGGATAAGCGTAGAGCTTGGGTGAGGTGGGTGAATAAATAAATTTATTCACTGATCATGCACTGAGCAGGATCGGGTATTTGGTCCTAGATAAATTATGGTTGATTTGTTGTGCAATTTGGTAAATTGCTTGATTATCGTATCGTTGATTTAATGTCATAAATTGTTGGATTCCTGTTAATTTATTCTGTATCTGAGCCTTGCATTCCTGTCATATTGTATACTTCCCGAATTAATTTATTTTTCAGGTGTGGAGCAGATTTTGGCGGAACTCAAAATTGAGATTAAAAAGATTTATTAATACAGAGATTTGGGACCTGCCACTGTAATTATTAAATTTGGAGATAGTCGTAATATTGTTTATTTTGGAGGTAATTAGAATATTTTGAGGATATTGTACCATTTGGAGACGATTTTGTAGTTATTATTTTTGGGAGCAAACTTGTATATTTTTTTTGAGGCTATTTTAGTGTATTTAACGACCCGGGAGTGGGGCGTTACAGTAATCTTCTTGAGGAGGTCTACATGCAACCTCCACCTGGGTCCAATTTTCCACCTCATAAGGTTTGCAAACTACAACGTGCCCTCTATGGCCTCAAGCAAGCACCCCGCGCTTGGTTTGCAAAATTCAGTTCTACCATTCATGACTTTGGGTTCACTTCTAGCTCCTATGACTCTTTATATACGGACTACTCCTCATGGTACCACTCTTCTCCTTCTGTATGTGGATGATATGATTATCACTGGCAATGATGCAGCTGGTATTCTCCAACTCAAACGTTTTCTCCACCGTCAGTTTGAGATGAAGGACCTTGGTACTCTTAACTATTTTTTAGGCCTTGAAGTCTCTCATGATTCTACTGGTTCTTATTTATCTCAGGCCAAATATGCATCAGATCTTCTGGCTCGTGTTGGTCTTACCGATTACAAAACTACCTCTACTCCAGTTGATCCTCAGATTCGTCTCACTCCTCTTGATGGGGATCTCCTCAATGATGCTACTCTTTATTGCCAGTTCGTCGGTAGTTTTGTCTATCTCACAGTGACTCGTCCTGACATTGCATATGCTGTTCACATTATTAGTCAGTACATATTGGCTCCTCGCACTCTCCACTATACTGCTCTACTCCACATCCTTCGATACCTCAAAGGCACTCTGTTCCATGGCCTTCACTACTCTGCTTCCTCCTCTCTTGAACTGCGTGCCTTTTCTGATGCTGATTGGGCTGGGGATCCTACGGATCGACGCTCTACCATGGGATTTTGTTTCTTCTTAGGGGATTCTCTTATTACTTGGTGTAGCTAGAAATAATCCCTCACTGCCCTTTCTAGCACCGAAGCTGAATACCGAGCTCTTGCTGATACTACTCAGGAACTTTTCTGGCTTCGCTGGCTCCTCACTAATATGGGTGTTTCCTCTTCTGGCGCTACCTCTCTTTATTGTGACAATCAGAGCGCCATTCAGATTGCTCACAATGATGTGTTTCATGATCGCACAAAGCATATTGAGATTGATTGTCATTTCATTTGATGACATGTTACACGTGTCTTGTTCATCTTCTCCTATTGCTTCGCCGATCAACTTCGATATTTTCACCAAGGCTCATCCTTCCGGCGCTTCGTGATCTTGTTTCCAAACTCAACTTGGTCGATGCCTACCCTCATTGAGTTTATGGGGTCATTAATATATTAATATATCTTATACTTTAGTTAGTACTATTACTATATCATACTTTAGTTCATTAGTGTATACTTTAGGCGGCAACCACACCCACTATATCGGCAACCATACCCACTATTGTTTAGTGTGTATATTATTTAATGTAAATTATATGCTTTGATTGCTCCATTTGTATCCTCATTCTCTCTATAAAAGAGAGCTCATTCTCCATTGTAAACACACATAATAACAAATATACAGAGCCATTCAGTTGCTCTCTCTCTCTCACTCTGTCAAATTATTGTTTCACGGTATCAGAGCCCAGTGTTACATTTCTAGCAATTTTCGATTTTGGTGTTTAGTCCCGTACATAGTGGCACTACACCAAACCGCTCGGAATTTCCTCACGATTCCAACGGCACCAAGCCCGTCCTCAGAAACCCTCTCACGCGCCCACACGCGCCGTCTTTGTCCTCGGTGCATCACCAAGTCCGCCACCACTCTCACACGTGCCTGCACGCGCCATTTGTTGCTGCACACATCCGCCATGCGCCCACACGCGCCCACAGCGCGAGCTTGACGCCACCGCCACTCCGCAGCGCCGCTCATCGCGCTCGTGCACCGCTTCACTAGTGTGCACCCGGGTGCGCCAAAACTGCTACCGTGTGCTACGCCTGCGCCAGTCCACTACCGTGCGCTGCCGCCTTCCTACTAACATGCTCCTCCCTACACTCTGCTAACGTGCGCCGCTGACATCATTGCTGACATCATTGCTGACATCCTCTTTGTCCAGCATACTTTTCCTAACTATTTTCGACATTCCGGATTCACTGGTACACTCTGTTTTACCTAATTTTGCTCCTATAGGTCTATTCCTCTTGATTTAGCCCTATTCAACCTTTATTATGGATCGTCATGATGCCTCCCATTCCATTTCTGTTATTTTGAATGGTTCCAACTATGTTCTGTGGGCCCAAGCCATGTCTTCCTTCCTCAAAGGAAAGAAGCTCTGGCGAATTATCACCAGGGATGTGACCCACCCAGTAAAAGACACTACTGAAACTACTATTTCCACTACTACTACTACATATGAAGACCGACTTGAGGACTGGGACAGTAAAAATTACCAAATCATTACCTGGTTTCGAAATACATCTGTTACCTCTATTAGTCTTCAGTTTGGTCGCTTTCAGCTTGACTCTGTCACTACTCCTACAAAGGACATCTGGGATTTTTTGAAAGAACGATACCAGACTACTGGTTTTGCTCATCAATATCAACTTCAGAGCCAACTTCATCGGATGTGCCAAGAATCTAGTCAGTCCATCAATGACTTCCTTTCTCAAATGTACTCTGTTTGGGACCAGCTTGCTCTTTTCTAGCCGACTTGGCCTCACCGAGAAGATGCTGTCTTATTTACTGCCCATCGTAATCAGCAAAGGTTGGTGCACTTTCTCATGGCTCTCACTTCATCTTTTGAGCCCGTACGTGCCTCTCTTTTTCATCGCCATCCTTTGTCCACTCTGGAATAAGCAATTTTTGAGCTGTTATTAGAGGAGACTCGTCTTGGCACTCTCCAAACTCATCATGTGGACTCTGTTCTTGCCATTCCTCTGTACCGGCCATTATTTACCCAGCGGACCACTGCCTGCCTCTATTGTCAGAATCGGGGCCTTCTTTCAACACATCTCCTGGTCAATTGCCTGGAACCTCGCCGACATCGCAACAAACTTAGTCTGGTAATGCAAGTGATTGTTTTCGCAATCCATTCCCTCCTCCTCCAACAACCACTCTTCTCGCGGTGGTTCTTCCCGGGGGAGCTTTCATCATTTCAGGAATCAGTCTCATTCTGGGAATCAGCCTCATCACAGTTGGTATCAGAACCCTTGTAGGTACTTCATTCATGTCGGAAGTCACTTTTCCTATAATATCATCTCTACAACCCCACTCTGTAAAATCACCACCACCTACTTTGTCTCCTTCGACCCATGCCATCTTGAACACCGGCCCTTACCGCTTGGCCAATAATACCCAAATTTCACATAGCTTGCACAACTTGCTTGGCGTTCACCACCTACAGCCTCATCACCGCTGCCACAACCCTTTTATCGGTCGACAATGACCACGACGATTCGGTGTGGACGGCGACGTGGGTCCCAGTCACGGATGAGCAGCCAGCGCTCTTTCTGACGGGGTCGCTGGACGAAATGGTAAGGATGTGAAGCCCCAACGAGCTCACAAGCGTTGCCACCAACACCGACCACTGCCTCGGCGTCGTCTCCGTCGCCGCTCATCCCTCCGGCCTCATCGTCGCCTCAGTTTCAATCCTTTCCGGCTTCTTTCTTCTCATTAGCTACTATATGCTCATCCTCAAGTACTGTTCCGGTCAG
Source organism: Camellia lanceoleosa (assembly GCA_025200525.1). Classification (NCBI taxonomy): domain Eukaryota; kingdom Viridiplantae; phylum Streptophyta; class Magnoliopsida; order Ericales; family Theaceae; genus Camellia; species Camellia lanceoleosa. Next base: position 172,488,394 of record CM045769.1, read on the forward strand.
ACCCATTTCATGCCATCAAGCGCCTCTTTTGCGGCAAAGGTGTTAACCCTACTGTTTACGAGCTCGACGAAGATCCCATCAAAGGCAAAGACATCGAGAAGGCCCTCATAAGCCTTCTCGGAACCTCCTCCACCGTCCTGCCTTCATCGTGGTGGCAAACTCGTTGGAGCTATGGATAGAGTCATGGCCTCTCACATCAATGGCTCTCTTGTCCCACTCCTCAAGCAGGCCGGAGCTCTCTGGCTTTGACCTCTCTCTCTCTCTCTCTCTCTCTCTATTTTCAAACTCATTTTACTTTTCTTCTTTTATTTCTTTATTTTTTTCTTTTCACCCCTTTTACATCACTAACCCCATTGTCTCTCTCTCCTATCACCCGCAGATACACACATACACTTGCACTATACCAACCCATTATAATATATTATCATCCGCTATCCCAGCCTACAGATTCTGAACCCCTCACTAGTTTTATTTTTTTTTCCCCATACTCATCATCACTATACTTATCATTCCAAAAATAAATAAATAAATAAAAAACAATTCTCCTCCGGTAAAATCGTGACCCTTTCTGACTGTAGATTCTAAGTCTCTTTCTCTCCCTGGACCTAACATCTTATCCACTGCCCCATGTTGAGCTCAGGCTCATTATTATGCTTCCCACTCTACCCAACTTTCTTTATTATATATATATATATATCTTTTTATTATAATATATTACCCAAACACTCTCTCTCTCCTCCTATCTCTCGTCACTTTCCTGGACAACATCCTGAGTTATTATTATTATTATTATTATTATCACATGGGCTTGTTCCCACTCTCTTAAAAAAATAAAAAATAAATAAATAAATAATTTGTATCATTCTTGCCGTCTGGCTTGCACAACACCCTTGTTTTATTCCTATCAGGGCACCCCACTCACCGTTCTACCCAAAAAAAAAAAAAAAGAAATAAAAACAAAAACAAAAACCTTTCTATCATTTTTTTTTAAAGTATCTCCACTCTATGTTAAGCCGTTCTACTCCACTTTATCAATCCCTTTGTTTCAACCTCAAATAGGTTTTTATCTTCACACCTATTTGAGTTTGATGGGGGGGGTTATACATATATCATGGTGAGCATGGTTACACACCATGTGAACCACCCAAGCTGGTGAGCATGGTTATACACCATGAGAACCACCCAAGCCACCCCATGACACACTCCCTAAGTCGCCTCCTCGGTGCACCACCGAAGTCTTCTACAAACGGTCCGGCATGACCCCGTAAGCTGTCCCAACATTGATTCCGGTTAGCTCCTACAACGGTTTGACATGACCATACAGTGTCTTCACCAACAGTTCAACACGACCATACAGTGTCTCTTATCCTATTTTATTTTATGTATTAGTTTATTTTCCTATTTTGTTACTCTTTCCAAACTCAAGTTAATTTGTGCCTATCCTCCTTGAGTTTGAGGGGGCTGTTAGTGTATTATAGTGTTAGTGTAATATATAGCTGTCATACTGATGATGTTGTATACTTTCTGCTTTCGGTGTTAGCATCCTATGTGCCACACTTTCCTCTCTATAAAAGAGAGTGATCTGCTCCTTATAAAATACATCAATCATAATATATACATAATTTAGTGTTTAGCTTTAATAATTAGTGTCCCCTTGCTTTATGCTTTCGGTGCCTCAATTGGCATCCTATGTTGTCTTCTCCTTTCTATAAAGAGAGTGTACATCTCTTTGTAAATACACACAGAAATATAGAGTTATTCATTTGCTCTCTCTCTCTCTCTCTCTCTCTTTCTCAAACTATTGTTACATGGTATCAGAGCTAGGTTAAGAATCTAGTAATTCTGCTTCACCGGCGGGCGGCAACTTCGCCTTGGCCGCCCGCCGGACCTCTACACATACCTTGACTCCGTTGCTACTAAACCCAATTCAACATTCTCTTTCAAGATCAAAGCATCATCACCATCGTCCATCTTGGTCAGCTCCGAGACCTCTCTTTTGATATGAAGGAAGCCAAGTCCCTCCTCCAATGCTGCAGAGACAACGGCATTAATTTCTTCGACAACGCCGAGGTCTACGCCAACGGCCAAGCCGAGGAGATCATGGGTCAGGCGATCCGCGAACTGGGTTGGAAGCGATCCCACATCGTCGTGTCCACCAAGCTTTTCTGGGGGGGGTCTAGACCTAACAACAAAGGCTTGTCCAGAAAACACATCATCGAAGGCACCAAAGCCTCACTCAAACTCGGTCTGTCAGATACCAATGGTGCTCTCACCGACTGGAACGACCGTGACGCCACCCCATGTAACTGGACCGACATCACCTGTGACCCGACCACTGGTTTAGTCAGCTCGGTCGACCTCTCCAATGCTGGCCTGGCCGGTCCACTCCCCAGCTTCCTCTACCGAATCGCTTCTTGTTGCCTCCGTACCAAATCTGTGTGGGTTGTGAACTATTCAAGAGAAATCCCTCTGAAATCTTCTATTGATGAACATTCTGCCTTCATCATTTGCGCAATATTCATCACTTTGGCAAGCACGTAGTAGGTGGTCATGGCTAACCGGAATCAATGTCGGGACAGTTTATGGGGTCATGTCGGACTGATTGAGTGGTTTCCATGGTATATAACCATGCTCATCAGCTTGGGTGGTTCGCATGGTGTGTAACCATGCTCACCATGATATATGTATAAACCCCCCCTCAAACTCAAATAGGTGTGAAGATAGAAACCTATTTGAGGTTGAAACAAAGAGATTGATAAAGTGGAGCAAAATAGCTTAACACAAAGTGAAGATGTTAAAAAAAAAAAATGAGAGAAAGGTTTTTTTTTTTTTTTTTTTTTGTGGGTTACGAAAAAAGGAAGATAAAATAAAATAAATAAAAGTAAAGTGGGGGTAAAATGTGAATCAGCAAGCGTTTTTGAAAAAAAAGGATGGTGAAAAGTGAGACAACTCCTGGTATTAAAATATAGAATAAATTAAGTAATGAAAAAAAAAGTGTTGCTGTGTGTTGGAATAAATATATATATATATATATATATATGAAAAAGGAAAAGGATACATACGAGAATAAGAGGAAGGAAAAGAAAAATAGTTTGTCAAAAGCAAAGGGACATGCCCATGTGGGTGTCATGAGAAGAAAAGCAAAAAGAAAGAAAGAGAAGAGAATGCAGAAAGTACCCATGTCTTTAAAACTTGTAAGGATTTTGTTTTTTTGTTTTTTTTTGTTTTGTTACGTTTATTCTTTGATTGGTAGCTTTGTCTTTGGGAAAAGGGTATGCGTGAAGGAGAGATTAAAAGACCCACAGATGGTAAAGAAAGAAATAAAATAAAATAAAATAAAAAGAATGGGTTTGTGGAGGAGTCGTAAGCGGCAATGAGTCCAATGCCTTGGTTGTTTTGTAAACCAATGAAAGCAATGAAGAGTCCGATTCCAGCGGTGGAGGAGATTCAGACTGGTTTTGAAATAAGTTGAGTAAGTGTTGTGCGCAACCCAACTGATGAAATGAAGAGGAAGATCAACCCTTCAGTGAACACAACCCTTCGGTGAACACGGCTGCAAGAGCTCCCTTATAGGAGAGATAGCCGGAGCCACGGACACTCACTAGAGTGTAAGCAAAGTAAACATTGCTCCCCCTGAAATTTTGATGCAAATGAAGGGCCCTGATTTGCTGCAGGCCTTCTTGAAGAAATCCGCATCGGGTATACGAAAGACTATAGAGACAGCAGGCGGTATCAGCCATTGGATCAACGACAAGAGAGAGCAAGGGGCTCTAGCAAATTGCCTGGAGTTGATGGAGTTGTCAATGGATAGAGTGATGGACTCTGTGGTGGCAATTGAGAAAATGACAACCGAGTCACATTCGGATGCCCATTCATGGCTCAGTAGTGTTCTCACCAACCATGTTACTTGCCTAGACGGGTCAACCGGATCGGCCCAGTCCATGATGGAGCCTGAGCTCGAAGACATGGTGGTAAGATCTAGAGCTTGTCTGGCCTGTGTTGGGCTTAACCTTGAAACCATAGAAGGTGGACTATGAGCAGAATTTGTGGCAGCGGAGTGAAGGTATGTGTAGAGGTTCGGCGGGCGGCTAAGGTGAGGTTGCCGCCCGTCGGTGAAGCAGAATGACTAGGTTCTCAACCTAGCTCTGATACCATGAAAGATAAATTAATAGAGAGAGAATAAATTGTATGTATTATGATTGATATTAAGTGTATGTTTTATATATGTTGAGTATACAGAGAAGGTCACTCTCTTTATAGAGAGGACATAGGATGCCAAAGTTTAGGCACCACCGAAAGCAGAAACTTTACATTCCAACTTTACATATAATATTAAGGATGAAGGATGACAGCTAGCTATACACTACACACTACACTAACATTTCCCTGCAAACTCAAGGAGGGTAAGTATCAACCAACTTGAGTTTGGAGAGAGTAACAAAACAGGAAAATAAACTGACAGATAAAATAAAAGAGGATAGGAGACACTGTATGGTCGTGTTAGACCGTTGGAGAAGACACTGTATGGTCGTGTCGAACTGTTGTAGAAGCTAACCGGAATCAATGTCGAAACAGTTTACGGGGTCATATCGGACCGATGTAGAGGCTAATCGGAATCAATGTCGGAACACTTTACGGGGTCATGTTGGACCGATGTAGAGGCTAACCGGAATCAATGTCGGGACAGTTTACGGGGTCATGTCGGACCGATTGAGTGGTTTCCATGGTATATAACCATGCTCATCAGCTTAGGTGGTTCGCATGGTGTGTAACCATGCTCACCATGATATATGTATAAATTGAAAGATAAATTGATAAAGAGAGAATAAATGCATTATGATTGATATTAAGTGTATGTTTTATATATGTTGAGTACAAAGAGAAGGTCATTCTCTTTATAGAGAAGACATAGGATGCCAAAGTTTAGGTACTACTGAAAGCAGAAACTTTACATTCCAACTTTACATATAATATTAAGAATGAAGGATGACAGCTAGCTATACACTACACACTACACTAACATCCCCCCGCAAACTCAAGGAGGGTAAGTATCAACCAACTTGAGTTTGGAGAGAGTAACAAAACAGGAAAATAAACTGACAGATAAAATAAAAGAGGATAGGAGACACTGTATGGTCATGTCAGACCGTTGGAGAAGACACTGTATGGTTGTGTCGAACTGTTGTAGAAGCTAACCGGAATCAATGTCGGAACAGTTTACGGGGTCATGTCGGACCGATGTAGAGGCTAACCGGAATCAATGTCGGAACAGTTTACGGGTTGTTAAAAGTTCACAGGAACTTCCAGACAGAGAAATTGAGATAGGTAAAACGTAAGAGTGCGCGCCAAGGAGTGGCAAGTTTTTTTTTTTCTCTATGGTGGTTTCTTGAGTTCTACGGCAGCGGAGGATAGAGTTAATGCGGATCTCTCAAGCAAGCTCGATGCAAGGAGACCAGAAGCCATGGGTGCGAGCACTATGCAAGGAATTGCATAGCTGACGATGCTTTGACAGATGAAGCTACTGTCAACCATCAATCTACTGGACATCAAATCAAGGATTACAAAGGCACAGATGACGAGCGTATGGAAACGCTAGGAGGTTGTTCAGAAGTGCAGATGGCAAAGGCTGATAGTACAGAGGAAAAGCTCCGAGCAAAGAGGACGTTGATGGGATAAACAACGAGTTTTCTATTGCTTCAATGACTGGTCCTGCGAGGTAATGCATGACAGTCAAGGGCATCCCAGCAGGGGGTGCAGGACATCCAGTCAGGGGGTGTCGGATATCTTGGTTGCGCAAGTTCAAACATAGCAGGTGTAGACATCCAAGACAGGAAGCGTGGAAGAGATCTGTGGGAGATAGGAGCAGAGGTTCTCTCCAAATCAGAGAGTGGTGTGAGTTGAGTTGAGGATGTAGGATTCCCTCCTCCTCTTGTATCTCTGGTGTATTATCTCTAGCTTTCAAGGGATGCAGCGTCTCAGTGAGGAGATGCAAACTATGTTGAATTTGGGCGTGACAAGATTAGCAGCAATGTGTGCTGTGGATCACCTCACATGGGGTTGAGGGGGTGATTTGTTGGATATCATCACCCCATGTGATGGTAATCTTTTTCCATGTGCTCCATATGAGGCCAACGCATGAAGAATGAGCTGTAGTATGTGGAGAAGGAGTTGGCCATGTGCAGGCCAGCCAGCTCTCTACAATTCCTAGTGTATAAATGGAAAGGTTGAGTGGAGAGCAAAGTGAGAGAGAGAGAGCAAGAGTAAGCCAAAGAGAATGAGAGATGTGAGGCGGAGAGACCTCCATTGTTATAGTGATAATCGGCTACTCTCCCGTAGACGTAGGCATTGTGGCCGAACCACGTTAAATATGGTGTCTCGGAACAATATTGTTGGGATCTGGGATCCCGCCCAAAACCTTGTAGAAATTATACCAAGCAAAAAAACGCACCTACACTCAAGGAGACACCATATTTAACGTAGTTTGGCCTCAATGTCTACGTCTATGGGAGAGTAGCCGGGAACTATATCGGCAACCATACCCACTACCGTGGTACTGTTCTCTCTCACTAAATAGTAGTGCGTATGGTTGCCGATATTGTGGGTGTGGTTGCCGAAAGTATACAGCTAATGAACTAAAGTATGATATAGTTACAGCACTAACTAAAGTATAAGATATATTAATATATTAATAGCCCCTCGTAAGCTCAAGGAGGGTAGGCATCGACCAAGTTGAGTTTGGAAACAAGATCACAGAAGCGCCCAGGAGGATGAGCCTTGGTGAAAATATCAGCAGGTTGATCGGCAGAAGCAATAGGGAGAAGATGAACAGTACCACGTGTAACATGCTGTCGAATGAAATGATAATCAATCTCAATATGCTTTGTGCGATCATGAAACACATCATTGTGAGCAATCTGAATGGCGCTCTGATTGTCACAATAAAGAGAGGTAGCACTTGAAAGGAAACACTCATATCAGTGAGGAGCCAGTGAAGCCAGAGAAGTTCTTGAGTAGTATCAGCAAGAGCTCGGTATTCAGCTTCGATGCTAGATATGAATTGTGTATTGATTGATATATTGAATGTGTATTGTTCTCCGTTATATAGGAGTGAATACAAACATCATCATGGCTTGAGAGAGGAAAAGCAACCGAAAGCAAGCACTACACCTAACCTATCCATTATACATTAATCTAATATATACATTGTTTATATATGTTTAATCTATATATAGATACATATATATCTTTAACAGCCCCCCTCAAACTCAAGGAGGATAGGTACAAACCAACTTGAGTTTAGAGAGAGTAACAAAACGGAAAAATAAACTGACAAAGAAAATAAAATAGGATAGGAGACACTGTATGGTCGTGTCGGACCGTTAGTGAAGACACTGTATGGTTGTGTCGGACCGTTATAGAAGACACTATGTGGTCGTGTCAGACTGTTGTAGAAGCTAACCAAAATCAATGTAGGGATAGTTTACGGGGTCATGTCGGACCGTTGTAGAAGCTAACCAGAATCAATGTCGGGACAGTTTACGGGGTCATGCCGGACCGATGTAGAAGCTAAATGGAATCAATGTCGGGACAGTTTACGGGGTCATGCCGGACCGATGTAGCAGACACTGTGTGGTCGTGTTAGACCATTGGAGAATACACTGTATGTTCGTGTATATGCCTCAAAAGTCGTGCCTGCAAAAGGCATGCTTAATCCATAAAAAGGTGTGCTTGACATTATGGCGTCGCTTTGGCATGGCGCTGATTTTGCGCCCTATGATAGCTGGCGGTTCCGCCTTTGGCTATTTAAACCAAGGTGAGGCTATGCAAAACAAATTAGTTTGAAACCTCTTCGTTCACAAACACTCTACAACCAACCTTTCTTCTGCGACCCTTTACGACATTACCACCGAAATCTCGATTCTCTAAACACTCTGCAACCCAGAACATGGCCTCATCTTCCCGTGGTCCGTTCACTCTCTTTCCAGACCTCAACGAGTCCACAAGAAAGATAACCGGTGCGGTTGCCCTTGAACCTCAACCAAGCGCCCCTGGGTTTGCTCCGTTGAACTTTCTTATGCTGTCTGTGGAGCAAATAATGATAGCGCAATAAGATATTGAGGCCAATCATTATACATTGAAGTCATGTATTGAGACCATGATTGCGGTCACAAACTTGTCGCACCGGCTTCAGAGTAGGACAAATGAGGTGCAGCAGTTAAACGCCCAACTGGCTCTGCTCCAGAGCATGTATAAGGATGCGCAAGCAGAGATATGTGTGTTGAAGGCGGAAAACAAAGAGTTGAAGCGGAAAGCCACCGTTATATTTCGATTCGGAGGTCCGCCATATGTGGCATTTGAGGAGCAACGGGAAGTGAACGTGCTCGGCGGCGTGGAAAATACGGAGGCAGTGCCATCAAGGGACACCCAAGACCGAGGGAAGATGAAGAGAGTAGTGGAAGAGGCAAAGAAGTGAGGTCGGCTGGTGGCCGTCTGTAGAAAAGAAAACAAATCTTTTGTTGTTGTGGGTGTTTGATTTGTTTTGTCGTGTGTTGTTTTTTTTTTGTTTTTTGTTTTTTGTTTTTTTTTTGGGTGTAAAATGGTGATTGGGTTTGATCCCCGGCATGAAGAAATGACAAATTTGTGGAATGTTGTTGGTGTTGTTTTGTGTTGTTGTTTTGTTTAATAACAAAAATAAAATAAAATAAAAAATAGATAAAGAAAATAGAGAAAAAATATTTTTGGATGGGTTATATGAAAAAGATCGGTGTGAGGTGGATGATTCAAAATAAAGTTGGGGGTAGTGCCCCTGCAAAAAAAAAAAAAATTCTTGTAGAGTGGGTATTTGAAAGAGATTAAAAGTGGTTTGAAGAAAATAAATAAAAATAATTGATTTTGAAATCAAACGGAGGAGAGAGAGGGGACAAGCCCATGTGATAAAGTGGAAAGAGAATCATTTGTCTAGAGAGAGTGGGTAGTGAGGGAAACAGAGACATGAGTGGGAGATAATAATAATAATAATAATAATAATAATAATAATAATAATAATAATAATAATAATAATAATAATAATAATAATAAAAACCCAGTTGTGGGTGGTGTGGATGTGGTGATTGTGGTCGGCTCTCGATTGGAGGATTCCGTCGAGAAGACCATCTTTGAAAACGCAATTGTTGTCTACTCCAAATCATGGCCCTCCGCTCTGAGTGGACTGGCTGTGAGCTGGTAGACTAGCCAGTGTGTCAGATGGAGATGGAAATGGAGATGAGGAAGACGACGTCGGTGAAGAAGACAACACTGTGAGGAGAGTAATTGGGGTATGCATGAGTACAGGCTTGTTAATGAGCAGTTGGAGAACTCTGTTAATGAGCAGTGATGCAAACATTAATGACCAGTATGGGACGCCATTTGTTGAGGAGGAATGGAAGGATGATGAGTTGGTTATACGGCCAGAGCTAGGCAGATGTGTGTTGATTTGGTGAAGGCAGCCATCGTCATCGAAGCAGTTAGAGCCGCCGGCAGAGATGTTCATAGCATGGTGGCTAAGATGATTCTGGTTCTTGGTAGCAGTGTTGTTCTCACCTATCTGTGAGAGTGATTGACAAAGAAGAGAGTGTGTGTTGATATAGAGATTTTAGCTGTGAAACTCCGTATTTTTATATAATAAAAATAATATATGTTTTTAAATTTCTTAAATAATTATTCACAATCATTTGAATTTAATAGTCTGTATATTTTTATACTGAACATTTATTCAAAATAAAATAAAATAAAATATTTTTTTTTTGACTTTATATTAGTACCCAATATAAATTTCTGAACCTTATGATATTTTTATTATATTTTTCTCTATATTTTTTTGTGATCAAATTACACTGAAACCTAATTTTTTTATATACTAAAACCCAATCAAAAAAAAAATAAATAAATAAATAAATAATATATTTAATCAGACTCTAATGGAAGTCAAGTTAGACTAATTAAATTATATGAGATTTGAGGTTAGTTATAATTAACTAATTTTATGCTAATCAAAATTTATTAAGGTTCAACGATGTTTAATTAAATTAATCCTAGACATAAATTAAAATTGGAACAAACTAGAATTTTGTGGGTGTGCAGAGAAACTTGTGTGGGTGTGCTGAGTAATCTGTTTGTGCGTGCATGTGAGAGTGTTGTGTTGGGAGCCTTAGATGAGTGCACGTGTGTGTGTGTATATGAGAGAGACAGCAGGTAACTCCTTTATTTATTTATGGTTATGTTGGAGGAAAGTTGAGAGCGAAAAAAATAAATAAATAATTAAAAAATAAAAAATAAAAAAAAGGAGTGTTACTTCACATTGTTCTGGGCAACCCGTGGGAGTGAGAAGAGAGAGAGAGAGAGTTCAAAGCTTAGAACTCTTGTGCTGGAAATGGTGAAGAATAAAGAAAAGCTTGGGAAAATGAAGGATTAAAGAGGAGTTCATGATATTGTCCAGAATTCATTAATTGAAGATTTTAGATAAGAAACTAAAACTCAAATCTTGTAGATAAATAATCTAGAAGTTGAAATCAAGAGGTAATTGGAATCAATATCTTGTAAAAAAAAAAAATTAGCAAGAAGATGGAAAAAAAAAAAAAAATTGAGTTTAGTGTAAGATTATGGAAATAAATTTAGAGAATAATTAGTTGGGTATGATTCTTGTTATTCTTCATGAAGTTGAAACTCATCCTTACATGCATGTTGAAATTTCAATGTCTTAGATTTTAATTCATGTGAGAAAGACTTATAAGTTTAAATTTGGAATAAATATGAAGAAAATTAATTAAGTCTAAATTTGGATAAATTAAGAAATAAATTATGTTGGTATATCAAATATTAGTAGTCTGAAAATCATGATAATATTGTGGAATTTGGACTTGCATGTGTAGTTTATGCAATTAAAAAGATTATTAAAGATGTTATTTGGCCTTTTAAATCTACCAGAAAGTTATACAAATTTTTAGATAATTTTATACTCAAAATTTGAAGATTATTTTTTCTACAAAGTTGTTGATAATGGTGTCTAGTTCATCCACAAAATTTTTCAACAATTATTGAGTTTTTTACGAATTTATACATATTTTTAACCAAATCTGGAGTTATAGGCAGATTTTATTATGTGTTTGAAAAATCATTAAAAATTTTATATTAAACCAAATCTTATAATTTCTAAGCAAAAAATGAAATTTAAGAAGTCTAGTTTCATAATAAAATTTTAGATCATGAAATTGATTTATAAATTTAAGTATGGAATTAATTTAAGAAAATGTGATAAATCTGTGTCATAAACACTCTTGGAATTTTTAAGAATTATTTATAATTTATTTTTGGAAAATGCTTTCTGAAAAATGACCATAACATGTTTATTTAGTATTCTGTAGATTTACATGAATTTTAGAGTTGTATAAGTAATTTATTTATAATTTTATTTGTAAAATGTATATTCTAAAAATTTTGACAGATTAAAGAGAAAAAAAAAATTCTCTTCAATTATTTATTTATAACTTATTTTTGGGAAATTCTTTCTGAAAAATGACCTAAACATATTTATTGAATATTCTGTACATTTTCACGAATTTTAGAGCTGTATAAATAATTTATTTATAATTTTTATTACCTAAGGTATAATCTGAAAATTTCTGGACAAATTCAAGACCATCACTTCAATTATTTATTTGGATAACAAATTAGTTATTGTGTTGGTCTAATTCATCAAGTATTGTAAATTAGTAATTCATGTATGGGTGTATCGTGGTTTATTTAATATTGTGCTAGTTTATCCTTATAGATTAAAAGTCCATGCATGTGTGTAATTATGATTTATTTCTTCTTTTTTTATTTTGGTATCTAAATTATTATTTCATACCATGGTTTAAATGAATTGTTTATTTAAATTTTGTATAATTATTTATTATTGTGTGACATGTGTAATATTTTATGTTCGGATTCTAATGGGTTGGCATAACATTATTGGTAATTAAATTTTGAATTATTGTGAATATCTCAACGAGTAAAGAGACACGAAATTTTAACCAATGATACATTACTTTTAAAAGTGATGGGGTGAGCCCGGTCCGGAATCTTACGCAAGTGAGTTGCGAACCCTAACATGGCACGGGAAGGTATTTCGACTCTTATCGGTAGGCGATATAAGGTTGCTGGTGCGGGCGTCACAACATAGACCGTTCCCTTGGGGCAGACCGTGATGTCACGACTCGGGTATGTAACCCTGGTGCGTGGGCATCATTGGTAGTTATTGTAGGTAACATTTGAATATTTGATCAAAGGGGAGTCAGATTTGCCCGTGGCCATTGCTTAGCGGTTGAGTGGAAATAGTGCTCCACGAGGAGTTACTTAAACTTATCTGATAAACGAAATCTATGAGAAATATAAATAAATAAAAAATGGGCATTTTCCTCATGATGAAATATTGCCTCTATTTGTCATTTTTATTTTTTTTATTATCTATTGTTATTATTTCAACTGATGACATTCCTATCATGCTTATTAAATGCTATCTGTTATTTGGTTACTGTGCATTATTCATTGTGGGTAGTATTATCGGGGGTGGGTATTTCGGGTTATAGTATCTTATTGAGCTCGTCGCTCATTGGCATCCTCGTTACCCTGGCGTTTCATGCCAGGTAACGATGAAACTGAAGGAAACATCGAGGTGTCGGAAGGCAACATTCAGTCCTAATTAGCTTGAAGCGTACCAAAGTTCCATGAACTATTTTTCTGAGTTTTCTAGTTTTTCTCTAGTTTTTTTTATTTTTATTTGTGTACTAAGACAAGTTTTAAGCTTGACTGGAGTTGTAATTTAAGAACTTTTAGTGTTGGTGTTGTTAATTAATGTGTGATGGTAAATTTGGTGGCAACATTGATGAGGATTCTTAATTAAGAAAATTGATTTTAAGTTTTAAATCTTATTATGATGTCCCTAAATTTTGGGGCGTCACATTAATTCTTTGAAGATGGTAATTGTGCCGGCCGACTAAGTGGAGGAAGATGCAATGAGTAAAGGTATGTGTAGAAAATTCCAAGGCAAGTAAGCAAAGTTCTGCAACGCTTGCATGGGTGAGAAGGAAAGATAGGCCTAAATCTTATGGCTTTGATACTATGTTAGAATTAATGTATAGAAAAATAGAGAGAATGAATTATGTATTGATTGATATATTGAATATGTATTGTTCTCCGTTATATAGGAGTGAATACAAACATCATCATGGGAGAGAGGAAAAGCAACCGAAAGCAAGCACTACACCTAACCTATCCATTATACATTAATCTAATATATACATTGTTTATATATGTTTAATCTATATATAGATACATATATATCTTTAACATTGTCAATGGAGTATTTAACTCTGAGTTCTCAACCGTGAGCATTTTTGATAATTTTTCTTTCAATTACTGATAAAATTTGGACAATAGTGATACTTAAGTGCATTAACCATATATATATTACACGTTGTTTTCTAAGATAATAATCTGTTTTTGGTACATTTGGGCTGCAATTTTAATCAATTTCTGAAACACAGTTAGTTTGGTTTTTTGTTTGTTTGTTTGTTTGTTGGGATTGGGTAGTTTGCTAGTTTTTCAATTATATTGTTTTTCTTTACAATTCTTTCTCTAATTATTGGATTTGCTTATAGATTGGGCTTTGGTTGAAGGATGCTTTAGTTTGTGTTTTATTTTAATTTTTTTTTTTCAAGAGTTTATTGTGATTTTGCTATCTTTATTTAGTTTGATTTGGCTTATTTTTATAATCAGGCATTACATTATTAATTTGTATGTGTTTGATTATTTATATAATTGTATAATTACATTTACTTTTATTAGTTTGAACTTTGTTGAATGTTGACTTGGTTTGAAGTTATCGGTTTGCTTAACTGTGAGGATGGTATGCATAACTTACAGGGTGCAGAATTGGAAAATCTTGGAAATACTTGTTTTCTCAATTCGATTATACAATGCCTCACATATACAGAGCCTTTAGCCGCATATTTACAAAGTGGGAAGTACCAAAATTATTTTGAGTTTCTATCACCCTCTCTCCTCTCATCTTGCCCACAATTTACTAGATGAATTACACTCATGATTCTATGATGCTATATTTTCGTGTTCAAATTTTGGTATGATTATCTGTTTTGTATGAAATTATAATTTTAGGTCGGAATATACTTAAATTTGTATGAAATTTGACATTAAAAGTTATTTCTTTTTGAATGATTGAAAGTGAAATGGATGCAAATTGCGGAATGGTTGATAATATATGTATTATTTTATTTATATACATAGTACAGATTACATGGAATACGTACAAGTTGTGGATAAAATAATTAAAAAAAAAGAAAATTATATTTTTGACGACTAAACAATTGGTAGCCAAAAAGGAAATAGTGCTTGGTTTGAGTTTTCTGGACTAAGTTTTTTAAAAATTGAGTTTTTTGGTTTTCATGTTTTTTTTGTTTTTAGTGAATATTTTTAAAATTTTAATATATTTTTTTTAACTTTTTTAGATACACCTTACTTAAATGTATCTAAAAAGTAAAAATTTGTGAAAAATATTAATAAATACATAGAAATACAAAAAAATGTACTGAATTATTGTATTTTTGGAATTTAGTGAATTTTTAAAAGATTTTTTTTTACAATTTTTTTTACTTTTTAGATGCATTTATGTTAGGTGTGTCTAAAAAGTAAAAAAATTGCTTAAAATATTAAAAAAAATTCAGTAAAAACAAAAAAATACGAAAAATAAGAAAGTAGAATTTTCTGAAAAATGTTTATGGAAAAATGGAACCAACTAAATAGTTAGTAGCTAAAAATAAAATAAAAAAGAAAAAAAACTTTTTGGCTACTAAATATTTGGTAGCCATAAAAAAAAGAAGAAGCAAACTTTAGGCAATTAAGACTTTAGTAACTAAAAATAAAATAAAATGAAAAAAAAAAAATTGGCGACTAAAATTTTGGTAGCCAAAAACAAAATCAGATTTTAGACAATTAAAATATTTAGTAGCTAAAAAAAATAAAATGAACAACGAAAGTTTTTTGGCAACTAAAACTTTAGTCGTCTTAAATAATTTTAATTTTTGGCGACAAAATTTTTTATTCGCTGAAAATGCGATATAATTTTTTTGAAAAGGTTTTGGCAACTAAAAATTAGTCAGCAATTGATGATTTTCGGCAACTAAATTCTTTTTAGTTGTCAAAACCTTTCCCGACAATTGGTCTCCGACTAACATGGCGATCAAAAAATTTAGTTGCTAAAAAGTTTCAACGACTAAAAATTGATTTTTGATGACTAAAAATTTAATCACCAAAAGTACTATTTGTTGTAGGGAACATAGCCCTTAAGCCCCCTTTGTTTTCAGAAGTAAAATAGAGGAGATTAATAGTGACAGAATTAATAGTGAGGGAATGATAGTGAGGAGATTAAGTAAAATTGTATTTGTTTTGATAGTAGTTGTTAGTGTGGAGATTATTAAATTATTATCCTATAAAAGAAATATAAAATATTAAAACAAATAAATATATTATTTTTACTTAACAAAAAATACAAAAACATTAAACATTAATGTTTAAAAAAAAAAAACTCAATCCCAACATCAAGGCCATTCTAATCCCATAAGATTATAAATCATCTCTCAGGGTATGTTTGGATTGAGTTTGGGAGATGAGTTTTAGAGATAAAAAGTACGAAAAGTTGTTTGGTTTGATTTTTTTAAAAAGATGTTTTGGAAAATTATTTTGAGAGAGAGTTTTGGAAAAAATGATTGATTTGATGTGTATGAGAGAGAGATTTGTTTAAAAAACTTGTAAACCAAACAAGTTTTGAGAAATTTTTTTAAAAAAATTTATTTGGTTTGATTACTTTTAAAAACTTATTTGTAGAGAATTTTTTTCAAAAATTTTTGAAAAACACAAACCAAACGAGTCCTCAGTCTCTCAAAATAAACTTAACATACAGTGAATTTCATATATCAATTTCAATCCCAATGGCAATCTCAATCTCACCTCTGTCCCAAAACAAATAGGCCCTTAGTGTGATTAGATTAGAATCATCAGATTTGAAAACGGTTATTATACATTCAAATCATTTGGGGGGTTTGGGAAGTTGGGTGGTTTAGTTATTTTATTTTATTTTAATTAAATTAATTAATAAAGATAAAATATATTAAAATAATTAATAAAATAGGATGTCACATTCAACTTATTATTATTATTATTATTTTTTTATAATATCAAATCAATTAAAAAAATTAATTATCATTCTAAACATAATTTTTTAAATCAAATTAAATTAGTTAAAAATTTAAAAAACTAAGTAAAATAATGAAATTTCAAAACCAACCTATTACCCTAGAATAGCACACAATAGAACCAATAATAACATTCAGTGTGTTTGGTTTGAGTTTTTTGAATTAAATTTTTTGAAAATTGACTTTTTTAATTTTCATATTTTTTTGTTTTTAGTGAATATTTTTAAAATTTTAAATATTTTTTTTACTTTTTTAGATGCACCTTACTTAGATATATCTAAAAAATAAAAAAATTATGAAAAAATATTTTAAAAAATTAATAAATACATAAAAATACAAAAAATGTACTGAATTCTTGTATTTTTTTTAATATTTTTGGTATTTAGTAAATTTTTAAAAGATTTTTTTTGTAATTTTTTTACTTTTTAGGTGTATTTATGTTAGGTGTATCTAAAAAGTAAAAAAATTGCTTAAAATATTAAAAAAATTCAATAAAAACAAAAAAATACGAAAAATAAGAAAGTAAAATTTTTTAAAAAGTATTTTTTGAAAAGTGAAAACAAGCAAGCTGATTAGAGATCTCAAAAATGTATCAAATATTTGACCAGATATTTTACATGATTGTATCTCAATCTTATATGACCTATATTCATACAAGACATTTATATAAATATTTAGTAAAATTTTTGGTAATTCTAAGACCATTTTTAACGTTGCATTAAATTGAGTATCAATTTTGAATTTGATAAAAAAAAAAGTCACTTTTTTTTTTTTTAATAGTTTCACCAAATTAATATCAAATTGAAAACGGAGCAAAAGTTTTACCAAACTAAGGATGTGTTGCACCTTTCACCAAATTATTGTGTGTAGCCGTTGAATGTGGAGCCACTGGATGTCTACTTGGATGACCAACTCAAGCAAAAATTTTGTGAAAATTTTACTTTGTTTTTTCAGTAAAAAAAAATAGAGAAAAAGAAAGATAAAATTATGTTTTTTATTGATTAGTTGACTGGCTGGTCGTCTGCCCAGTCGATCGATAATTTAATAAAAACTTTGTTAGAACAAACGATATCAAATAAAAGAAATTATCTTTTTCCCACTCAAATTTAATTAAAAGTCTGATGAATTATTAGAGATGCTCAAACCATGGTTTTAAAACCGACGGACCCGGCAGTTCAACCGTTGAACCGGTGAGGATGGGGTTCGGTCAATTAGCCCTCTAAAAAGCCAATTGTAAAAACCGGCTTATTTTTTGAAAATCGGTGAACCCACGGTTAAACCCGGTGAACCGTCGACGATCATGGAGTTGATCGACCGTCGACCCTCTTTTTTTTTTTTTTTTTCAATTTTTGTTTTTTTTTATTTTCTTTCTTTCTTTTCTTTCTTTCTTATTTTATATATATATATATATATTATATTATATATATAATAAAAATTTAATTGGAAACTCTCTTTTAAGGGTCTCCTCTTGTGAGGAATCCCATTGAGAGCTTGAAATTATTGTGAAAGAGCTACTATCTATTTATAAGAAAAAATTCTTCCAAAAAATTCAAGAAATCTATGTGGGACTCAATCAAATTCATTGGAGGGAACCTTAATATTTTGATCTCCCTCCTCAAATTTTGCTCTTCTTTCAATCAAAATATTTGAATTAAAATCATATGGAGGGAATATTCAATATTTGATTTCTTATTCCAAAATTAAAATTAATAATATTTTTAAATATATTTTTATATTTTTAATAAAAAAGTATTAAGAGAAATATTTAAGATTATTAAAATTTTTAATTTATAATTTTATTACTTATATTTTTAATAAAAAAGTATTAAGAAAAAATTTATGATTATTAAAAATTTTAATTTATAATTTTATTACTTATATTTTTATTTAAATATAATTTTAATATATTTATACGTCGCGGTTCGATTAGGTTGCCCGACGGTTGAATCGATTCCGTCAGCTCAATCATTTTTAGGTTCATTTCATGGTCCAATTTTCAAAACATTGGCTCAAACATAATTCTACAACCGAACATGCCCGATGTACCCCAGTAGATCCAGCAAAAGACCAGGGACATTTTAGGAAAGAAACCAAAAAAAGCCTGAAAAGGCTGGCAGAATCAGGACCGTAGCATATGGCGTCAACCGAGGCGACAGACTGGCCGATCGGAATTCAGTCACATGGGAGTGGCGGTGGTGGTGACTCGCCGGTGGACCCCACAACACGCCACCGCTTTCTTACCGGCTACCGGCTTTTCCGGTTTTCCCTCATCATCTCCATTTCGTCCCGAAAAATCCCAAAATACTGGTATAAAAAAAAAGGTAGCGAAAACCTCTCCCCTCTTCTTCGTAACAGTTTATACACCTCCATTGTTGTCGGCGTTTGTTACGAATCGAGAAAGAGAAGAAACCCTAACTCTCCCTCTCTCTCTCTGCGCGGCTCTGGGGAGCCATTGCAGACAAATTCTCGCAGATTGCGTTCGCAGAGAGAGAGATCGTGCTGTTACTTTCCATAAGCTTTTTAGGTTTTTATAGAAAATGGCAATTTCTAGGGTTTCGTACTGTGTGGTTGCGATGTTCGCTCTCATTTTTGCTATTGTTTTGCCTTCCGTTCAGGCTCATTCTCTGGCTCCGGCTCCTGCGCCTACCAGCGATGGTGAGTTCTGTTTCTTTGTTTTGTTCTCTCTTTCCATGCCGAGAAAATGTTGGAAAAGAAAAGAAAGTTTTGTGCATTTCGTTTTCTTTATGAACAAAAATCAAACATTCGTGTTTGTTTATTTTCCCAGATCTCCTCCTATACATTACTTCTTCTGTGATTAGCATACTTACAATGTGATTAACACTCAAATCTACTTCAATGTTGTAGGTGTTTATGTCAAATATGTGGAGAAAAAAAAGTACTAGAAGAAGGCACATTGTGTAATTATTTTATTTTTTTTCGAACACAAGACTAGTTAGATATTAGTTATTAAAAAAAAATCTATTTTTAAATTATTTTGTACCTTTAAAAAGTAATTATGTATAAATAATCTTTATTTTTATATTTGATAAATTTAAAATTTAAATATAACATTCGTGATTCAATGTAGCTGTAAAGAGTTATTCTGCTTTTTATAATAAATTTAAAAAAAAAAAAAAAAAAACCTAAGAGTAACTCTACGTATTGAAGAAAAATATTGAATATTAATAAAATTATTTAGAAATGTCCATGTCAAGAACAAATCATATGTGAATAATAAAGATATATGCATTTCTAAACAATATTTTGCAAACTTTATACTGCGTATGTAGAATTACTCACCATTAAAATGCAGAACATCCTAATAATTTGTACCTCTTATTAAAATTAATTTGTGGAAGAAAAGAAAATACTGTACTTTTCTTTTTGCCCTTTTGTTTTCCCCTACACATTACATAACTATTTCTATGTTTTACTTTGTTCTTGACGAATAACATTATGTGATTGATTTTGCTTGAAGTTCTCTATTATGCCTTATTTTGTTTTCCAAGAATAAGATTATGTGATTGAGTTTGCTTGAAGTTCTCTATTATGCCGATCCAACAAAACAGTTTTGTTTATGGTGTGTCTAGTTTTCTTCTTGGTCTAAACTTGTGGACTATGGATTATTCTTGAATCTTAATGTACTGATTGAGTGCTACAAATGTTGTTGGTGTTGTGTCTCTCAGGAACAGCAATTGACCAAGGGATCGCATACGCACTGATGTTAGTGGCGTTGGCGCTCACATACCTTATCCATACCTTGGATGCCCCCTTCAACTTGTAAGGAAACTGATGACTAGTGGAGTGGGAGGTATGTATGCATTAGGAAAGGGGTTTTAAGTTGGTGGTTTGCTTGGGACAAGAAATGAGTCTGTGGTGTGTAGTGTTTTGACTTGAAAATTGTTTGATTTTGTGGCTATTGCTAATTTCATACTCTGTTTGATTTGTCAATTTAATTCACCTTTTAATCACAACTTTTTTTCCCCTTACAATTCTATTAGTATATTGGCTTATCTATTTATCCAGACCTAATCTATGAGGCGCATATGCTGCCTGGTATTTGTGTTCTTCATCACATGGTGGGAATATTTATGTAACGTGGATGGAATCACAACTTCGTTCTTCCGCACATGGTGGGAATATTTGTGTAATGTGAATGGGATCACAACATCAATTAAGGAATGGATTAAAGGGTAAACAACAAAAGTCCACTATGTTGAACCAGTTGAGATTGTATTTTTAATCTTTGATTTGTAGAAGGAAAAAAAATTTGATCTTTTTCACTTTTTTTATTCTTTTTTCACAAATTTAAAATTGAAAAAATTGTAATTTAGTGAAATCTTCTCAAAATCAATAAAAATTTCACAAAATGATTTGTAATTATTTTGAGAACAGTGTTGATTTCAATTCCCCCTTTAAAATTCAAACAGAATATTAGTTTTGGTCTCCCAACAACATAGGACCCCATTAAGCCATAGTTCACAATCTAGTTTTAGTAGTTCATTCCGATACTAAATGAAACATCCAACTAGTGGAACACTGTCAACTCTGAATCTCTAATTTATTTATGGATCTTTAAGTTGAGTTACAATATAAACAGTTTGAAGAGTATAATCTCAAGAAAAGTCGCCTGTCCAAATTAAAAGAAATGAAGGAACCAGTTTCTCATCATAAACCATCCTTCTTGCCCATTGACTCAACTTTCCCTTGGCTTTGTTCCGGAAGAGTGAGTTTCTTCACTTTCTGTAGAGATAAAACAAAAGGAATTAGCAAAACCAAGCAGAGAACAGCAGTTTAATACATACACATATATGCACAAAATATGAACAAATAAAAAGATTGAAGAAAAACCTTGTAATCAATATGCATCATGGCAAGGACATCACTTTCTAGCATTTAAGGCCAACAAAAAGAATAATTGTCTTAGTTGGTTTCCATTGCTCTTTTGGAAACATATTACATACGCAGTCCTACAATCACATGAAATGATAATGTAGACAAAATAGATTTGCTTCGTATGATGATGATAGGCAAGCTATTAAGCACATGACTAGAAAATCAAGCACAATACGACGATTTAGAAATGCAATGACACAGGAAAGCAAAATGATGTTAAAACACAAAATTAGCGGAGACTTTCGGATAGTCAGATCTTTATCTGATGCATGAGGAAATTATTTCTGTCATAGAGGTTCATTGATTCATCAACTTCCACAGCAAGCTTAAGCATACTGTGCAGGGTTCTTCGGAGGGAAACAATAAGCAAAAGCATCATGCAATTGAATTTACCCATATAAGTAAAAAGAACAAAAACAGCATTAAGTAGTGACAACAGATTTTATGGTATAATAGAGTGATGAACTGCAAGTGAAGAGACGAAAAGAAAAAAAAAATTAAGCACAACAAATCACAATAAAATTTATTTGCTGTTGACTACTGAACAGGGACAATCAGGCACAAAATCCTTGTTACCAGCATTTCCATAAAGCAAGATATGTATCCAATACAAATTGCTGAACTTAGGGAACTTGAAAACTTTCCCCTAAGTTGCACAGACACGGATAGGTACAATACATAGACGATTCTAAAACATGCAAGACATGACAAGCCTAAGAGACATGTTAAAACATTTTTTTTAAAAAAATAATTTTATTATATGTCAAATATAAATAGTTTATTAAAGGAAAATGAAAAAAAGCACAGAACTTTCCACAGAAACCAGAAGGATAATTTTAAGAGGTCTTCAAACCAGATAGAGGCCACATAAAATAAAAATAAAAATAAAAAACCCTCAATAATGGAAGAAGAAAGAAGAGGTGCTTAGTGAGGCTAAGGATAATGCATTAAATGAGTGGAGGGATGTTTCTAGGATCAAAGGGAAGGGAATTAGGGATGTCTCACAGGGCCGGCCCTGTGTTTTCAAGGGCCTACGGTAAAGTCAAAAAAAGGTCTATATTTATAAATAAATAAAAATCACCCTGTTTAATATTGTTATTGTCGATTTATACCAAAATAGATATCAAAATCTATTCATTCCAGAGTACTAAAAATAAAAGTTACCAAAATGTATAGTTCAAATCAACAAAGCAAACTAATTAATCAACAAATCTAATTAATGAAATGTTCCAACAGTGTGAAGTAAACATAAATGATTTCACATTGTATTAAATTGAAGAGTGGGATAATAATTTTACTTTACTAGTAGTGTAAAACAAACATAAATGAAAAAGAAACATAACTACATAATCAATTTTTCACACAAAACACACATTCCACTCACTATGAGATATCTTATATCAAAGAAATTATGGAACACAATTTAAAGCAACAAAATTAGAGCAAAAAAATTAGGGAAACTTAATTCAATTAAAATATGATAAAGACATAGGGTAAAATAATTTATTCCATTAAAATCTGATAGTTTATGAGACAGAAAAATTAGGACAAATTTATTTATTCCATTATTTGGGCCAACTATACTTGTATATGTTTTAACTCATTTTTTTCAATTGGACCTAACCACATTTGTGACTAAATGTTTTTTTTAACTGAGCCCAACAGAGTTTTTTGAAATCCTGTAAACAGAATCTAAATCAACAAAAATAAATTGGACCCTTTTTTTTTTCTTTTTTTTTGGGTACATCGGAAAATAAAGACAACACAAAAACAACAACCTAAAACTCTCCTCAGAGAGATGACACTATGTCTGCAACAAGCAGGGTGCAGAGCTCTGCAGGTGGTTCGTTTACAACAAGAAGCTCTTCCGGTTGGTATTCCCCTAGTTTGGCCATGGCATCTGCACAAATGTTAGCTTCCCTTCGAATGTGTTGGATGGAGCAATCACAACCTCTCATGATAATGCGTGCATTCTCCACAATGCCCTGAAATGGGCAGTTTTCACCCGGTCCCTCACTCAACAGTTTCACCACTTGCTCCGCATCCGTCTCTATTATCACTTGATTGAAACCATGTTGGAGTATAATGGTTAGCCCTTTGTAGACTGCCCAAAGCTCCGCCTCAAGACAGGTGCATATCTCCAGCCTTCCATAGTATCCATTAATCCATGCTCTTGTTGCATCTCGGAATAATCCACCAAACCCACCTTGTAATAACCCTGACCCTGATTAACGTTAATTGTGACTTAATTATGCCTAATAGTAATTAAGACGAAATCTGGAATTAATTTGCATGTGTATTGTATGAATTATGTGTTTCTATCTGTTCGGTGTCGAAATATCCGTTTGTGTTTTAAACTTTAAACTGCAAATTAGAAGCCTTATCGGCGCCCGATCCCGAAATTGATTAGTGTTTTAGACTAGTTAGATTTTATGTGATTTTATGGTAGGTTCAATTGAAATTCGATTTGGAATGGTTAAATTAGATTAAATAATGTTATATTATTGAACCTAGGTAATTACTAGTTTGCCATTGTGAGTGGGCCATTTTGTTTCATCTTACTAGAGACCTCATTACACCATTTCATTATCCTTGGCTGAGGAAAAACGTAGGTAAGAGGGAGAGAAGAGAAAACTTTGTTCCAACAAGGATTTTGGCTAGACACTTGGAGATTTGAAGGTTTATAACAACATTGAGCTCTAAGACTTGGAATCGAAAGCAAATGTAGGAGATTCTTCTCTTAATTGTGAGTCTAGACCACTTCTTGCATGGTTCATGGTTAGATTAGTGTTTAAAGTTAGAATTGGGTTTAACATGTTGAATTGAAGTCCATATCCTGCATGCATGAACATGTTCTTAGAATTTGAAGTTGTTTTGTATCAAATTTTCACATGCATGGTCATATTTTTGCTAAGGTCCTTGAATGCATCAAAATTCTGAGTTTAATTTTGCTTTGGATCATGTTTTGGAGCATTGAAATTTATTTGAACTCATGCATGTTTGTTTAAACTTTGTTCTTGAAGATTTATTGAATTTGTGACCAAATTGACTCACTTTTGGCTCTTGATTTTACAAATTGAGCTTTGAAACTTGTTATATTATGAGTTTGAAATGTTTTTCTAGAAAATAAGCCCAAGAGATCGAGTTTTGAGCTGTAGAATGCTTGGTTTGAGCTTGGGAGGCAAATCTGGAAATTTCAGAATTTGGCTTCTTCGCTCGAGCGAAGGATTCCACGCTCGAGCGACCACCGTTTACTCTGAGCACCGCTTGAGCGAAGGAATGGTGGCTCGAGCGTAAATTTCAAGCTCTCAGAATCTTGGTGCACGCAGATGCACGCTTAAGCGAGGACTGTGCCTTACGCTCGAGCGAGCGTTGAGCGAGCATCGAGCGGAGTTTTCCAACATCCAGCACTTTTTGCATTTTTGCGGACCGCTCGAGCGAGGAAGTCTACGCTCGAGTGACCCTATTGTTTTGACAAGCTCGCTCGAGCGAAGAAAGCCACGCTCGAGTGAGACCCTTATTTTCTGAAAAATTCTGGAAATGTTTTATAAGGTATTTTTGCACCCTCATTACATCCTATGCATTCCTTGGTCATGTTTAAGGCTCCATATTAAGGATAAGAGGTTATGTACACACTTAGAATCGATGATGTAAGTTTTGTACAGTTAGAAATGCGTATTTCAAGTGTGTATCCGTTATGTGTTGTGTAGGTTGTGTGCCGCATTCTGTTTGACCGTTTGGCTCCGTTTATCTGTTTCAACGCCCACTGTGAGTAATAACATAGTAAAGATATGTTCAACCGTACTTATTTTCTGTATAGCAAAATGAGAACTGTTTTCGAAAATGCTATGTTCTGTACAATGAATGATTGTTCAATTTCTGACATGTATTCATGACATCCTTAGCACCATGTGAGATTTACAGCCGTGACCCGGTATCGGAGGTTCCTTTGTGGAACTAGGTTATTTGTAACCTTACGTTTATGCGTCCTGTGATGTTACGCTTATGCGTCCTATTTGTGCACTGTTGCTCGTACCGGAGGCCCGCCATGGAGGCTTAGCTGTCCTGTTACCTGGATCCGGAGGTTCCTTTGCGGGAACTAGGTTATTCATAACCTTACGTATTACGCGTCCTGTTTAGTTATGCTAATGGATGTATCACGTAAATGTAACTATGACTTATGATTTCTGTCGGTATATGATCCGATCAAGTATGAGTTTGATAAAACTGAATTGTGATTTCTATGCGATCAAGTATGCTTTTGATATAATATGAATTGATTTCTGAAATCTGTACGAACTCATTCATTGAAACCCCTTTACTCTGTTTATTATTTACTGGGCTTTCGCTCACAGTTTACTATATATATGTAGATGAGGCGGCACAGGACCCAGGCCAGAGTTGATGGCCTTCTGTTTTATTTTGGTCAGCCATCCGTTGTGCCTCCTGAGGAGGTTCCGCTTGAAGCCTAATGCCATGGCTGTTTTGCACTTTATGCTAGTCTGTTGTATCTGTTTTGTAACGTCAGATCTTGGGATTACATTCTGTAAATACTTTGTACATATTTGGTGTATCTGACTAGCATGTTTATGTATATAAATAAGTTTTGAATTTTCTGTCCCATGTACGTCATCACAGCTCGTTGGACCTAGTTATTTTGTATATATGCTTCCGCAACCCCTTAATATTTGTTAATCTGTTCAGAGGCCGTAGGTAATCCTCGGATTACTGGCCGGTTACGGTGCCAAACCTACAGGGGTGGGTTTGGGCCATGACAGAGTGGTATCAGAGCACGAGTTATACCACACACACAGGTCCTTATGAGCTTAGGATGTCCTAGTAAGAGTTAGGGGCATTCCATCTGCATGTGTGAGTGTGTGGTAATACAACTAAACATTAAAATTTGGAAGTACATTTGAATAAATGAATTGAAGGAATGAATAAGATTATGCCTATGCTTAATATCCTTTGATGTCTGTATTATAAGATGGAGAATGCAAGGGGAAGTGGTGAAAGTGAATCTTCAGAGGCTCGCATGGGTCGAATGGAACAGATGTTAGTAGCATTGACTGAGACCTTAACACAGCAGCAAAGGCAGCAACCTTTACCCCCTCCGCCTCCACCGGTACAAGTTGAGGTAGATAACAATGACATCATTAATCTGACACAGAAATTCCTGAAAATGAAACCGCCAATGTTCTATGGTGGAATTGAACCTTTGAAAGCTGAGACGTGGTTGCTTGAAATGGAGAAATTGTATGAAGTGTTCCCTTGTTCTGAAACTCAGAAAGTCCTGCTAGCTACTTACACTCTGAAAGACGAAGCCCGCAGGTGGTGGTTGTTAATTCGAAACAACAATGGGAATATGACATGGGCACAGTTTAATGCCATTTTCTATGACAAGTACTTTCCCCAATGTTTTAGAGATCGAAAAGTGTCTGAATTCAAGGAACTCAAACAGGGAAGAATGGCAGTGGCAGAATACGAAGCTAAGTTTACTGAGTTAGCCCGATTTGCTCCACATATGGTGGACACAGACTACAAGAAAGCCTGAAAGTTTGAAGGGGGATTGAATCTTGATGTGTTTGATCGAGTAGGCGTCCTAAAATTGCCTACTTATGTGGAAGTCCTAGACAGAGCCTTAATGGCAGAGGCTACCCCAGCTGCCATGAAACAAAGCAAAGCTCTAGCATCTACAGCAAATAAGTGGAGAGGAAAAAGATCCAGATTTGGTTTTAGGAAAGGTCGGTCCTTTAACAATAAGAAGCAAAACACAGGAACTTGGAGCAACTCGAGTCAAAGTAGTGGGTCTCCTCCAATTTGTTCTGATTGTGGTAATAGGCATAGGGGTGTGTGCCGCCGAATGTATGGTGCTTGTTTTCGATGTGGCCAACCGGGTCATATGATGAGGGATTGTCTGTTTAGATCTGAGACTACTAGTCGTCCTGCAGCAAGTTCAGCGAGATCCGCTTCAGTGGCCAAGACCAATGTCAAAGCCAATGCAGGAAAAGAACCTTTGAAACAAGGCCGAGTGTTTGCCTTAGTGCCCGGGGACGTACCGAACACCTACACTGTGGTGTCAGGTACACTTTCTGTATGTTCTCAAAATGTATGTGTATTGATAGATTCTGGTTTTATACATTCTTTTGTGTCCCATGCTTTTTCTCAAAAATTAACTAGGCCATTAGAACTTATGACATATGTGCTACTTGTATCTACGCCATCTGGGGACTTTATGACGTGTACTCATGTATATCTAGCATGTGATGTTAGGGTTGGTGATATGACGTTGTATATGGACTTATTACCTTTGGACATTCATCATTTTGATTGTATTTTGGGAGTGGATTGGTTGACTAAATACTGTGCTACCATTGATTGTGCAAACAAAACTGTTGTGTTTAGACCGCCGGGTATGCCTGAATTTACCTTTAGAGGGAATGAGGTAGTTCCTCCCCCATACTTAATTTCGGCTATGAAAGCTGTAAAACTGCTTAGGAAGGGATGTAGGGGTTATCTGTGTTCCATATTGACTACATCATCTGCCAATATTACTGTATAAATAATTCCTATTGTTTGTAACTTTCCTGATGTGTTTCCAACTGATTTACCGGGGGACTTAGTTGACAGAGAAATTGAGTTTACTGTTGAGGTGTTTCCGGGGACACAACCTATTTCCAAGACTCCCTATAGAATGTCTATCTCTGAATTGAAAGAATTGAAAACCCAACTTCAGGAACTGTTAGACAAGAATTTTATCCGTCCGAGTACTTCACCTTGGGGTGCTCCAGTCTTGTTTGTTAAAAAGAAGGATGGATCTTTGAGATTGTGTATAGATTACTGGGAATTGAATAAAGCGACCATCAAGAACAAATACCCTTTGCCTCGAATAGATGACTTGTTTGATCAACTTCAGGGTGCCCAAGTGTTTTCTAAAATTGACCTCAGGTTTGGGTATCATCAATTAAAGGTTAGAGCCGAGGACATAGAGAACATTGCATTCGGAACTAGATATGGACATTATGAATTCTTAGTAATGCCATTTGGGATGACCAATGCATCTGCTGCTTTCATGGACCTTATGAATAGGGTATTTAAATCATATCTGGATGACTTCATTATTGTATTTATTGATGATATTCTGATATATTCTAAAGATAGGAAAGAACATGAGAATCATTTGAGAACCGCCTTGCAGATTTTGAAAGAGAAGAAATTGTATGCTAAATTGTCCAAGTGTGAATTCTGGCTTGACAGTGCGGCATTTTTGGGTCATGTCGTCAACAAGGATGGTGTTTCTGTGGACCCTCAGAAAATTGAAGCTATTGTGAATTGGCCTAGGCCTACAAATGTGACAGAAGTTCGAAGTTTTCTGGGACTCGCAGGTTATTACCGAAGATTTGTGAAAGACTTTTCTAAGCTTACCTTACCATTGACTCAATTAACTCAGAAAAACATGCCATTTGACTGGAATGACCGAAGAGAGGCAGCTTTCCAAGAGTTGAAAACCAAGTTAGTGACTGCACCAATTTTAACTTTACCTAATGGTACTGATGGGTTTCAAGTGTACAGTGATGCTTCTCATAAAGGCTTGGGGTGTGTCCTAATGCAAAATGGAAAGGTGATTGCCTATGCTTCTAGACAACTCCGACCTCATGAAAAAAATTACCCAACACGTGATCTTGAATTGGCAGCCGTGGTATTTGCTTTAAAGATCTGGCGTCACTACTTGTATGGGGTGACTTGTGAGGCTTATACAGACCATAAAAGCTTGAAATATTTCTTCACCCAAAAAGAGTTAAACATGAGACAGAGACGTTGGTTGGAACTAATCAAAGATTATGACTTGCAAATTTTGTATCACCTAGGGAAAGCTAATACTGTAACAGATGCCTTGAGCCGAAAATCTGGTGCAACTGTATCGTGTTTGTTATCCAGGTGAAAAGACTTGTCGATTGACCTAGAACAAGATGGATTGTATTCTGCTATTTCTGCTCAACCTACTATTCTCAATGAGATCAAACAAAAACAATGTGAGGATGAATATTTGAAAAAGATTATAGAGGAGTTTGATTCGAAGCCAAGGCCAGGGTTTGTGTTTGAGAATGATGTGTTGAAATTCCAGAACCGTCTTTGTGTACCTGACTGTGATGATTTGAGAAAATGTGTCTTAACCGAAGCTCACAATAGTAAGTTTGTTATGCATCCAGGGAACACGAAGATGTCTCATAACCTGAAACAGAATTTTGGTGGCCTGGAATGAAAAGGAGTATTGCAGACTTTGTGGCTAGATGCCTATATTGCCAACAAGTTAAAGCTGAACATCAACGACCTGTTGGTTTGCTACAACCACTCCCAATACCGGAATGGAAATGGGAGCATATCACCATGGACTTCATTGTGGGATTGCCTCATTCCTCTCGAGGTATGGACTCTATTTGGGTCATAATTGACCGTTTAACTAAGTCTGCACATTTTCTGCCTGTTAAAACTATCTATAATGCTGATAAATTGGCCAATCTCTATATGACTAAAATTGTGAGATTGTATGGAGTGCCAGTGTTTATTGTGTCTGACAGGGACTCAAAGTTTGTGTCAAGATTTTGGCAGAGTTTGCAATAGGCTTTGGGGACAGAACTGAGATTGAGCAGTGCCTATCACCCGCAGACAGATGGCCAGACTGAACGAACAAACCAAACTCTAAAGGATATGCTCAGAATGTGTGTGTTAGACTTCCAGGGAAATTGGGAGACCTACTTGCCATTGGCCAATTTTGTATACAACAACAGCTACCACTCTAGCATCGAAATGGCACCTTATGAGGCCTTGTACGGAAGAAAGTGTCGCTCTCCAATATGTTGGGCTGAAGTAGGTGACAGACCTTTATTGGGACTGGAACTTGTGCAAGAAACAACCGAAAAGGTAAAATTGATACAGCAACGTCTTAAAACCGCACAGAGTAGACAGAAAAGCTATGCCGATGTTCGAAGAAGATAAAGGGAATACGAAGTAAGGGACCATGTATTCATCAAAGTGACCCCGATGAAGGGTCAAACTCGATTTGGTGTTAAGTGTAAATTGGCGCCAAGGTATGTTGGACCTTATGAAGTTCTTGAAAAGATCAATCCGGTGTTATATCGGATAGCCTTACCTCCTGTCATGGAGCATATGCACAACGTCTTTCATGTATCGATGCTTCGGGAATATTTGAGAGATCCACTCCATGTCATTGAACCAACACACGTGCTATTGAAAGAAGACTTCACCTATGAAGAGAGGCCTATCTAGATTGTGAACCGTAGGATTAAAAGACTGAGAAACAAAGAAATACCGTTGGTGAAAGTTGATTGGCAAAACCACGGGGGAACCTATGCAACATGGGAAATCGAGGAAGACATGAAGAAGAGATATCCGGAATTGTTTCCATTGAACCCCATGTTGACTTCGAATGAAGGTAATCTGAGTTTGGGGACCAAACTCTTTTAAGGGAAGAAGACAGTAATAACCCTGACCCTGATTAACGTTAATTGGGACTTAATTATGCCTAATAGTAATTAAGAGGAAATTTGGAATTAATTTGCATGTGTATTGTATGAATTATGTGTTTCTATCTGTTTGGTGTTGAAATATCTGTTTGTGTTTTAAACTTTAAACTGCAAATTGGAAGCCTTATCGGCGCCCAATCCCGAAATTGATTAGTGTTTTAGACTAGTTAGATTTTATGTGATTTTATGGTAGGTTCAATTGAAATTCGATTTGGAATGGTTAAATTAGATTAAATAATGTTATATTATTGAACCTAGGTAATTACTATTTTGCCATTGTGAGTGGGCCATTTTGTTTCATTTTACTAGAGACCTCATTACACCATTTCATTATCCTTGGCTGAGGAAAAACGTAGGTAAGAGGGAGAGGAGAGAAAACTTTGTTCCAACAAGGATTTTGGCTAGACACTTGGAGATTTGAAGGTTTATAACAACATTGAGCTCTAAGACTTGGAATCGGAAGCAAAGGTAGGAGATTCTTCTCTTAATTGTGAGTCTAGACCACTTCTTGCATGGTTCATGGTTAGATTAGTGTTTAAAGCTAGAATTGGGTTTAACATGTTGAATTGAAGTCCATATCCTGCATGCATGAACATGTTCTTAGAATTTGAAGTTGTTTTGTATCAAATTTTCACATGCATGGTCATATTTTTGCTAAGGTCCTTGAATGCATCAAAATTCTGAGTTCAATTTTGCTTTGGATCATGTTTTGGAGCATTGAAATTTATTTGAACTCATGCATGTTTGTTTAAACTTTGTTCTTGAAGATTTATTGAATTTGTGACCAAATTGACTCACTCTTGGCCCTTGATTTTACAAATTGAGCTTTGAAACTTGTTATATTATGAGTTTGAAATGTTTTTCTAGAAAATAACCCCAAGAGGTCGAGTTTTGAGCTGTAGAATGCTTGGTTTGAACTTGGGAGGCAAATCTGAAAATTCTAGAATTTGGCTTCTTCGCTCGAGCGAAGGATTCCATGCTCGAGCGACCACCGCTTACTCTGAGCATCGGTCGAGCGAAGGAATGGTGGCTCAAGCGTAAATTTCAAGCTCTCAGAATCTTGGTGCACGCAGACGCACGCTCGAGCGAGAGAACCTACGCTCGAGCGAGGACTATGTCTTACGCTCGAGCGAGCGTCGAGCGAGCATCGAGCGGAGTTTTCCAACATCCAGCACTTTTTGCATTTTTGCGGACCGCTCAAGCGAGGAAGTCCACGCTTGAGCGACCCTATTGTTTTGACAAGCTCGCTCGAGCGAAGAAAGCCACGCTCGAGCGAGACCCTTATTTTCTGAAAAATTCTAGAAATGTTTTCTAAGGCATTTTTGCACCCTCATTCCATCATAGGCATTCCTAGGTCATGTTTAAGGCTCCATATTAAGGATAAGAGGTTAGGTACACACTTAGAATCGATGATGTAAGTTTTGTACAGTTAGAAATGCGTATTTCAAGTGTGTATCCGTTATATGTTGTGTAGGTCGTGTGCCGCATTCTGTTTGACCGTTTGACTCCGTCTATCTGTTTCAACGCCCACTGTGAGTAATAACATAGTAAAGATATGTTCAACTGTACTTATTTTCTGTGTAGCAAAATGAGAACTGTTTTCGAAAATGCTATGTTCTGTACAATGAATGATTGTTCAATTTCTGACATGTATTCGTGACATCCTTAGCACCATGTGAGATTTACAGCCGTGACCCAGTATCGGAGGTTCCTTCATGGAACTAGGTTATTTGTAACCTTACGCTTATGCGTCCTGTGATGTTACGCTTATGCGTCATGTTTGTGCACTGTTGCCCGTACCAGAGGCCCGTCATGCGGGCTTAGCTGTCCTGTTACCTGGATCCGGAGGTTCATTCGTGGGAACTAGGTTATTCATAACCTTACGCATTTCGCGTCCTGTTTAGTTATGCTAATGGATGTATCACGTAAATATAACTATGACTTATGATTTCTGTCGGTATATGATCCGATCAAGTATGAGTTTGATAAAACTGAATTATGATTTCTATGCGATCAAGTATGCTTTTGATATAATATGAATTGATTTCTGAAATCTGTACGAACTTATTCATTGAAACCCCTTTACTCTGTTTATTATTCACTGGGCTTTCACTCACAGTTTACTATATATATGTAGGTGAGGCGGCATAGGACCCAGGCCAGAGTTGATGACCTTCTGTTTTATTTTGGTCAGCCATCCGTTGCGCCTCCCGAGGAGGTTCCGCTTGAAGCCTAACGCCATGGCTGTTTTTGCACTTTATGCTAGTCTGTTGTATCTGTTTTGTAACGTCAGATCTTGGGATTACATTCTGTAAATACTTTGTACATATTTGGTGTATCTGACTAGCATGCTTATGTATATAAATAAGTTTTGAATTTTCTGTCCCATATACGTCATCATAGCTCATTGGACCTAGTTATTTTGTATATTTGCTTCCGCAGCCCCTTAATATTTGTTAATCTGTTCAGAGGCCGTAGGTAGTCCTCGGATTACTGGCCAGTTACGGTGCCAAACCTACAGGGGCGAGTTTGGGTCGTGACACACTTCCTCCTCCATACTTACGAATGCTGCCATCCGTGTTGAGTTTGATTGTTCCTGCATTAGGACAAGACCACACAGAAGCACTTTTAGCTTGAAATGGTTGAGTGACATCCAAACTAAAAGCTTGAAAGATTTCTTTGATATAATCTGATATGAATTTAACACTTTCATGAATATTAATAGTTTTGTATTCAAAAACCATTTTATTTCTATTTTTCCAAATAATCCAGAGGGAGATGAGGAATAAGTATGAGGTGTTGGTCTTTCCTTTCATATTGTGGATGATCCAATCTTTCCAAGATAACATAAGCCTGCTGCGATACCATTCCTCACTATAAACATGGCACCAAATCTGATTAGCTTGGGGACAAAACCAAAACAAGTGTTCCATATCCTCCATATTAGCATAGAATGGGCAGTTGGGATCAGAAGTTAGCCTCCTCAGGTTTCTCATTCTGTTGGTTAGAATTTTTTGTTGAAAAACAAGCCACAAGAAATTTTCAATTTTTGAGGAACCTTAAGTTTCCAAATCCAACCCCAATCCCCATCCTGATTATGGTGATCAACAATTAAATCATATGCACTAGCTGTGGAGAACACACCATCAGAGGATTTAATCCATCTGGGTGTGTCTTCTCCAGCATTAAAATTAGGTGGCTGTAGCTGTAAAATAGCGGCAACCATAGGTAATGGAAAGGAATTGTGCAAATGATTTAAATTCCAATCACCATATGCATCAAGAAGAGACTTCACAGTAATATGCTTAGAATTTGAAGTTTGATTGGTAGGTATGCTCAAGCTCATCTCAAAAGCTCCATCACTGCACCACCAATCTTTCCAAATTCTCGCTTTGTTACCTTTTCCAAGCTTCCATCGAACTCCCTACACTAGGAGCTCCCTGGTATTTAAGATACCTTTCCAAATGTGGGATATTCTTTTGTCTTTCTTCTTAACTAAGAAATGCTGGCCAAATTTTACGACCTAAAGCACAAATCTTAATGGCCCTAGCCCAAGGCCGGCCCTAATGTCTCAACCCAACTACTTTGCTATGCTTAATTCATGTATCGAGAAAGAAGGGGCTATAAAAGACAATGCTAGCTGTAATTATTATTCTCAAGGTAGTGCTAGTAAAGTGGAGGAAAGTGTGGTTTCTTCTTGTCAGTTCACTCAATGTCAGTGTCAAGATGTGAGCAGAGCCAATGAAAGTAGGTCATGCTATAGAAATGTTTGTTGAATCAAATACAAGAAAAGATGGCATCATATTGGGAACTGATCACCCCAACGGCCATGAACAGAAGAGACACAACTCTTTAGAAAGGTATGTGTGCGTACCGGATTCCGCACTAGATGAAAGTGGATCGGGGCCCCGCACTCGGTTGGACTATCTAGGGACTAAGGTTCCTGCCACAAGAAGCACCGTTAGAGCTGCCCGGCCGGGGTTAGCCTGATAACCCCTCCAGTGTAGGAATTAGTGATCAGAGAAGAAGTGTTTGTAGAATTGAATCTATCTCTATGTATGATTTTGCTTGGAATAGTTCAGTTACCTTCAATGTGAAGTTCATGTTGTATATATAGTGTTCCTTGCTTGCTTCTCAAGGTGAGTTCATGGAGCTTGGATGCTGCCAGATGTTCTTTTAGCTTTGCTCAAGATGAGGGACCACCTGGTAGTTGTCATTGAATACACTCATTGTAGTCATGCTGATAATAAATCACATTCCTTTGGTTCAACTACTTCCGTGATTCTAGGTGTAGGGGACCAGCTGATGTGGCAACTTGTACATGTACACATTCACAACTTCCACGTTTCCTTACGAGGTTTCCTCAGCTTAGTACCAACGTGCCTCAGCTCGGTATCATTATGCCTTGTCTCGGCCTTTCACATGATCATTCATTGAGATGGGCTGATCTATTCAAATATCTTTGTATGGGCTCGGCCTATTTTTAGTTGATCTCAGAGGTTCGATCTCAGCCTAAAGACACTTCGGACTAGCCTTTCCTTCGAGGTTGGGCCCAAGTGCTTGAGGACTTGGGTTGACTGTTGATCATGAAGTTGGGCTCAATTGGTTTGCCCATATACTCATCCAACCCACTTGGATTTGGACTTCAGTGGATTGGGCCGGCCCAAGGCTTAGACCCGACCCATTTCACATTTAGCCCCTTCAATATGACTTGAATCCATTCATATACTAAAAATATAGACAGTTCTGTGCATTACATTGCATTAGTTCCACCCAACAGTGAATCTCTCTCCCTCTTGTGTGATACCCAACCAATTTCAGTATCTATGGGACCATCAAGTTAAAGGGGAATGTGGATAGCCTATCATCATCATATAATGAAAATTGAAAGAAGCCTGAAGAGAGAAGGTTTTGGCTTGCATTGGCCATGCCTTTGAGTTTATCCATTCTTTTTTAGATTTACTAAGCAAAAAATTATGTAATCATAGGCCCTGAGCAAAGAGAGAAATTTTCAGTCTATTTGGATTCAGAAGTTTGTTGAGAAAAGAAAAGAAATAAAGAGAGAGAAAACTCTCATTACTTGTTTAGATGGTTGATGAGGTGAGAAATTGAGAGAAAAAGAATTCTATTGAAACTCACACCAAAATTGGCAAGATTTGGCGAGAAATGAAAATTGCATTATGCTCACCATGATATAGGTATAATATCTCCCCTCAAATAATTCTTTTCATTCTTTTTGGTATCAGAGTGACTTGGTTTGTGTGCCAAAGAGGGTGGCTTAGGTGGTTCACATGGTATATCACGATACTCACCATGATATAGATATAATATCCCCTTCAAACTCAAATAGGTTTGAAGATAGAAACCGATTTGAGATTGAAACAGAGGGAAAGACAAATTGGAGCAGAAACACACACAAAAAAAAAGATTGCGAGTAAAAAAAATATGATAGAGATATTTGGGATAGGAATAAGCTAATGAACAGAGGAATAGATCACCACGAAGCAATATTGAAAAGAAAATATGGTAGCGAAATGGGTTGAGGTCCGGCGGACGGCCAAGACAAGACTGCCGCCCGTCGGTAAAGCGAAATTACTAGGTACTTAACTTAACTCTGATACTAAAAAAATGAAAAGAATTATTTGGCTTACCCATGAATGAAGTAGAGGTCATATTTATATAATAGATTCATGATACAATTTAGGAAACGATATAAATAAGAAAATAATACTAAATCAGTAATTGACACAACCATAGATTATATACATAACACTAAAAATAAAAAGATTCTATGTACTCTAATTTCTATATTCAACACTCTCCCTCAAGCTAGGAATGGCAATAGGCCGGGCCGGGCCGGGATTGGAGATTACACTCTCCATCCTTGATTCTCGAATATATGAAATTCCTCGATCCCCAATGGGGAACCCATCACCCCCCTTTCTGCCCCCACCACCGCCACCCTAACAGGGATCTGGTTTTCCTGACCCCGAAAAATCCCCGACAACATCCAGATCTGAGCCAGATCTGTTCAAAAAAAAAAAAAAAGATAAAAATATATGTTAACAACAACAACATTTTCATTTTCAGATCTGAGCCTTGAACACAGACAGCAACAACATTATCATTTTCATCAACATCAACGTGATCAACAACATGTATTAATATAATGACACAGAGAGAAACAAACAATTATATATATATGATTAACAGCAACATATATATATATATAAGAAGAAAAAAAAAGGGGGTGAAATCTAACACAAATAAACGATTATATATATATGATTATAAAAAGTGAAATCTAATACACACACACACACACACACAGAGAATTAGAGATCGAAGAGGGTAAGGATGAGGATAAGGACGACGTCCCTGATCTCCGACCGCCGCAACTAGATCTTCTAGATCTAAGCTCGACTCTGGTCGTTGAATGGCGGAGACGGTAGTAGAATGGCAGAGGCGGTGGTAGAGGAATGGTGAGAGAGGGAAGGGAGAGGAGCTACAATTGACTCTCGTCGTCGAATGGCAGATGCGGTGGTGGAGCATCAGGTGAGAGAGGAAGGGGAGATGAGTTACAATGCTGCGAAGAGAGAAAGAGAGATAGACAGATAGACAGAGAGAAAAAGAAAAAGAAAGAAACCGAGAGAGATGAGATGAGAGGCGGTGTGAGAGGTTGTGTGTGTTTTAGGGTTTGGTTTATATATAGGGGTATAATAGTAATTTCACATCGGGAGAAACGGGGACGGGGATGGGATGGGACGGGTACAGGGCTAGGACACTTATCCTGGCCGCCGAAACTAATTGGGAATTGATTTTTGAATACCATCCCCGCCCCATCGAGGATATTTTTCGGGAAAAAACCGCTCAAATCGAGGTCGAGGGGTCGGCTCTCCTTCGAGCCGGGTTTAAATTGTCATCCCTACCTCAAGCTGATGTGAAGATATTCAACAATCATAGCTTGCCAATGGATGACTGGAAGAAGCCGAAAAAAACTCAACGGTTACTCTACAATAGTCCAATTTGACCTCTTAAATTGTCCTGACATTGTTTCCAATTAGTTCCTATAGCGGTTTGGCATGACCTCGTAAACGGCCCTGACATTAATTCCGGTCAATTCCTACAACGGTCCAGCATGACCTTAAACTGTCTCAACATTAATACTTAGCACAATGAAAAAAAGTCATAGAATTGTGTCCCATTTTAGCACCCCAAACTCTGTTGGAAGACTCAAAACAAGAAATGTGCAACAAAGAACAATACCTCTAAAATAATTGGGCAGATTCCATCAAACAATTCTCTCATAAAGCCTATGTTGCGCAATACATTTTAAATGATATGAACATAATAAACACACATAATTGTGAGCATTAAGTAAATGCTATTTTCTTGATAGATTTTATGTCACGACCTAAACCCGCCCCTATAGGTTTAGTGTCATAACCGGCCAGTAATTCGTGATTACCAAGGGCCTGTTTAACAATAATAAAAATAACATAATAATGGGGGCTGGCGAAAGCCAAGCAATAATAGAAAATACCGTTCAATGAGCTGTGGGGACTTAAATGAAAATAAACTTACATATACATAGGTATATACACAAACACTTAAGTCCATAACACACGTGTATATAACAAAACATAAGCTAGGGAATTAAATCGCATTGCCTAAAACAGTTAACAAAACTTAATAAACACTCTTATCTCATAAACACAATGTCAAAAGGGTGAATTTTCACCCAATAAGCCCTCATATGCAATGGTTCGGAACCTCGCAGTGAGACATAATAGTTGGCTTGACAAAAACAGGGTTCGGGTCGACGACGCTAACTCTGATCCAGTGCTCAATCACCTACATATATAACAAACAATGAGTTAGAGCCCAGTGAATAACAACTGCGTAAAAGGGTTATGAATTATGTCCTCACAATATTTGAAACAATCGATTATCAATAGAACATTTTCTTAATCAATAACTTGTGCCAATCAATCATTTAATCGTTCAATTTAACAATCATTCAGATTCATATAAGTCATACGTGGTACATTCAATAGCAACAATACAATTGGTCTTAAAGACCGAACAATCAATTGATGGCCACCAAACAATAGACAATAGTTCTAAAAATTGGAACTGACAGAGATCTCTGTAACAATAGCGATAACAATATCAATAATAATAGCAATATGCTATGGATGCTAAGAATACAGTTCAGAAAAATAGGATCATCATTCAGTCAATAAAAAGTATCACTTTAGAAACCAATACAATTTATCAATCAGAAAATAAATACAATTTGAACATATCTTTACAACAGTGTTACTCACAGTGGGCTCCTCAGTACACTTACTAATGGTTCGGCGTTCGACCTAAACAAATAAAGTCAAGCACAACACAATTACAATCACACTCTTACAATTCTATTCAATTTGATCGTTCGATTTCTATTCGTTTTCTCTCATTTGATTCTAATTTTTCATTCAGTTATTCCTATTTATTTTTCTTCTATTCTTTTTAAATATGGATGACTAGTATTAGGAATAAATTAGATTATTAAGTTCCAATTAAAATATGTTCAACTATGTATTAACCAAACTAATTAAATATAAATAATCTAATCATATACCAACCCTTATTAACTTCACTAATTACACAATCAAACTTAAATTAGACTCATGCACATTAAATTACAATTATTCAATCATGTTTAAATTATTGAATCAGAAATTCATAAATATGTACATTTTGCAATTTTAACTCCATTTTCAAGTAAATCAAGGCCCAAATAATTAATCTTTACATTTATTTCCATAACCTTAAGCTTAACTCAATTTCAATTGAGTTTAATTAATTCTCAATTAAGGCTTAAATTATCATGCTACTTCATACAATTTTCCATCTTTGAGCTTCAATCTTCAAATCCCATAAAAAATTCCCTTCGACTTTGAAAACTCATACAAGAGAATACATAAATGATCGTGAAATTCAAGAATTATGCCATGCATGGTAAGGTTTAAAAATTAATGCATCTAATTTCTTATTTCTATGATCATATATTCTCATCTCTAATTTTACTTCAAGACTTGTAATGTATAATCATAAACATTGCCATATTAAGTCTTAAATTCTCAATTCCCATGGATTTTTCTCTTCAATTTGGAGGTTCATGCAAGTACATGAATGTTTGATCAAGAATAATTAAGAATCTTGCCATACATGTATCAATTTCTATCTATATCAACAAATCTTAAATAAACTTATGAATTCTTTAAACATTCTTGAATTTCCTTAAGTTATGAGTACATTACTTCCATTCCATAAGATTCAAGAGAGGAGTTCTTACCTAGAGTGAACAATTTGAGTTGTCATGAATGTTTTTTCCTAATCCTCTCTTCAATTTCTTCTTCTTCTAATCTTTGGTGAACTCTCAAATGTTTACTCTCCCTTTCTCTCTCTACATGTATTGCATGAGAAGCCCCACAAGTTCTCTACTTTAGTCCATTGACGAGTGGGATTTATTTATTATTCATTTCTTTTATATATATATATATATATATATATCATCTTATTCTTCAAAGTTACCTTAAGCTAATAATAAATCACATTAATTAATGTAAATCAAATTGAATCACTTAAATTAATTCTCATCATTTTATGATCTGAATTACACTAAATTAAATTATACTAAGGTGAATTAGGCTCTAATTCTTATCCAATTATTTAATTATAACTTGTTAAAATTAGCGAATCAGACAGGTTTAATTTTCATTCTAACCTATCTGTTCAAACAATACAAGTCAATAAATCTCATAACAATCAATAACACTTAATCACATAATTAACATGTAGGAACATAATTAATAGTTCCAATTAAGGCTCAATTCAATCACAGAAAATTTCAATAAACTGAATCAATTTTTAATTAAAATTTTCAAATGGCTCTAAAAATTCCCATAAGTCCGTCCATTCAATTTGTGCACTCAATAAGATTGTCGATTTCAGTTTCAAAGTTGTAACCTTAACGAGCAATTTTCCAATTTGGACAGATGTGCACAAATTAAATTACTAGGCACTTAATTCAATTAGAATTAACATATAATTAATTAATTAAAATCACGATTAGCAAGTTTGGGTTTTCACATTTTACTTCCAGCAATTGTGATTTGACTCAAAACCAAACATTGTTACTCTTAGGGATACTTTGTTCAATTCATCAATTTGGTACAATCACATACTCTTAGGCCATTTATTGTCTGGATTGGACATAAGGGGTTGAGAAGGATATATAATACTGGCAGACATAGGATGAGATATAATATGTTTAGGATATGAGGTGGATTATATATATTATGGGATCACTTATACTATATTTGGTTAGGGTTGGATATAACATGGGATAGGAAGAGAGGCTATTTTTTATTGTTAGATGAATACTAGCTCATATCCTATGGTACGGGATATGTAATACTATAGGGGGTGTGGTATTGCGTATCCTATACTTTTGAGGAATATAATATACTACCAGATTTCATATCCGGTAACCAAACAAATAATATAAAAAGGTGGAACTCATAACTTTTTTTTTTTGGTCTTCTATCCGATCAAAGGGGTATATCTCCCCCATTATATACCCCAATCAAATAGAGCCTTGTATAATTCTAAGATCCCATGTGGTTATTTGTTATTTTTGAAGCAAGACGAGAAAAATAATCTTCGAGGCATTGATTGAAGTTCATTCCATACTCACAGTGCCAATAAGATGATGAAGATGGCAGTCGTTAGTGACTTTGTCCATGTAAAGGGACTGGTTAGTGACTGAGAAAGTAGTTGCGTTAATTTGGATGGAAAAACAAACCATTGTAGATAATACATGACTATGGGGTTAAGTGGCACAAATTAAACACAGCCATGGTTTCATTTTTGGGGCCTAGCCACAAGAGGATAAAATGTAATTTATCCTTTTTATAAAATACTAATATTGTAAATAGGACAAATAAACAAGGTAGAGAACATAGTGAATATCCTATTGAAACATCCAAAAACAACACCAAATTTCGCTATACGAATCACAACATTTACCTCTGAGAGCAAGTAAAGCAAGGACTGAACATGGTTTCGAGATATAGAATCGCCAATCAACGCCCGCGTCTTATCCCATATCAACTCCGAAAATTTCTCTAAATCGAATTGGGGAAGCTCACAATCTTGCGGATTCCACCTCCAATACAAATACCTAGTGTCCGGTCTCCCATTCTTCAAACAATTCTGATGACTCTCAATTAAATGGCAACTCTCATTATCAGAACAGACCGATGGGTTTGGGATCCAATCGCCAGTAAAAAGATCACACTTTTCTGCTTTTAATTTTTCTGGGTAAACAAACACAACTTTCAATATATAATAACAAAATTAATGGTTTACTAGGAAAGTAAAGATTTTAGGAAAAGTTAAAATGCCAGGTCTTTGCATTTATGTTTTCTACGTAAACAAACACGACTTTCAGTATTACAACAAAATCAATCTTTTACTATGAAAGTAAAGATTTTAGGGAAAGCTAAAGTACACAACCCAATCAAGGATTGTAACATTAGATCAATCAAATTTGCAAGTAAACTAAGAGAGAACCCAAAAGAATCAGCATTTCGAATCCACATTAGAGAAAAACCCAACAAAAATTCACTCTGTTTGGTTGTGTTTTTGTTTTTTGGCTTTATGTTTTCATTTTCTGAAAACAACCCTTTTTGTATTCTCCAGAAAATGAAAACAAAAAGCAAAAAAATGGAAACACAACCAAACAAATTTGCAGATCTCTACGAACTGAGTTCATCAATGCACAGTCCACTTCTTTTATTTCCTCTGCTGATTTGAATTTCTTAACAATTGCGACTGATCAAAGAAAAACCAAGTAAAAATACGAGAAACCCAATTCATAATAGCAAAAAAAAAAAAAAAGAGTACCACTTCGAGGAATCTGATCTGAATCTTCCATAAAATCGATAGAAACTTATGGTTCTAGGTTCATTGTCTTCTCAATAGGAGAAGAATCGATCAAAATTATTGGTTCTGAGCTCATTGTCTTCTCAATGAATGGAGTTTCAGCGACATTCAAAAACCGAGTTGATTGGAGAAGAGAAGTCTGAGAGTGAGACCCAGTAAGAGAATCGAAACAGACAATTTCACAAACGGTTGGTGGTGTTTGTGAAAGAACCACCACCATGGTTTCCAATTCAACTGCATTTTCTTTACTTTCTCTCTCATCTCTCTTGTCTCCTCTCTCTAAAAGCACACCGATGGAGCATGTATATCAAAAAGGTTCGCCATTTTTAGGTGCAAATCCGACATGGATGATAAGCTAAATCCTAATAAATGGAAAAACAAGACAGTATTAACCGACAATACACGCACTGTTTTCTCAGGTGGCCGGTTGTGTGTAGGTATAATATATGATTTCAAATGATTAAAGTTGTTAAATTAATGGTTTAGTTATAATTAGTTATCTCAATTAATTCAGGCTGGCAACTGGTTACCTGCACTTGGATCTATGAATGCCGTGATAATACCTTAAATTATCTTCTTTTTTTCGTTTAAAAAAAAAGTAATAATAATAATAATTCATAGGGAAAGTGGAGAATCAAAAAAAACATTAAAGAAAAAGGTGAGTAAGTTTATAAATTTTTTTTATAAATAATTTTGAAATATGTTAAAGACTCTAAAAATTTTACCAAATGTCTCACATGAGTGTGAAACCTACATGTGAGTCCCACATTCATGTGAGACATTTGCTAAAATTTTTGGAGTCTCTAACCTTACTCATAATTTTTTGATTTCTCACTGATGTGTAATTCTCTCTTAATTCATTGGGAATATAGCAAATGGGGACTTGCATGCAAGTTCTAATAGATGGACTTATTATCTAATAGATCCTATGATAATTAATGACATTTTTCATCCAAAATTATTAAAAAAAAGTCACTAATTGTTAATTTTTAGTAACAGTTTGAAATTTTTGTTACAAAAAATTGTCACCAATTATAAGTTTTATCGATAGTTTAAAAAACTCGTCATAAAAAAATGTTACTAATTTTTAATTTTCAGTGATAGTTTGACAAATTTGTCATAGAAAAATGTCACTAATTGTAAATTTTAGTGACAATTTCTAAAAATCGTGATAAAAAAAGTTACCAATTGTCAATTTTAACGACATATGCAAAAAAGTTGTCACAAAAAATTATTTTTAGCGACGATTTTAATAAGACTTGATAAAAATTAAATTAAACTATTATGACCTATCGGTAATTTATCCTATCGCAAATCAGTGTAATGTTTTAAAAATAAATATGAATAAGTGAGAAAATTTTAAATATTAAGAATTATAATTATAATTTTTTTTATTAATATGTAATTTTTTTTTACTTCAAAATCCCACTCTAGTGCAATTATCCCTAATTTATTTACTCTGTATTTTGTTGGGGGCTTTGGAAAGAAATTTGGAAAGAAAAAAAAAAAAGATGTGTGAAATTAAGTGAAATGTAATTATATTTTATTTATCTTTCACCACTCTTTTTCTCTTTTTCTTTTTTCTTTCCAAATCTCTCTTTAAATCCTCCAACCAAACA
Source organism: Camellia lanceoleosa (assembly GCA_025200525.1). Taxonomy (NCBI): domain Eukaryota; kingdom Viridiplantae; phylum Streptophyta; class Magnoliopsida; order Ericales; family Theaceae; genus Camellia; species Camellia lanceoleosa. The sequence continues at coordinate 172,532,740 of CM045769.1, forward strand.
TTAAGTTTAAGCTGTAAGACCATCTCCAACGGTTCACCAAACCTGATATCAAATTCAAAATTTGGTGAAAAAGTCACTTTTTTTTTAGCTCCAACGGTTTTACCAAATCGATATCAAATCGAGAATTCACCAAACATTTTACTAAAATGAGAACAGGCGAAGCATTTCACCAAATCACTGTTCCTGACCGTTAGGGGAGACCAACCAGTTGATCGGCCGGTTGACCAATTGGTTGTCCCGGAAAAAGTTCAAACAGTTCAACATTTTTGGTTCAAATCGTTCAAAAAAAAAAAAAAAATTTTGCCTAACCGTCGAATTGTCATTTCAACCAACGTCGTAGGAAAAAGTTCGAAAGTTCAACAAAAATGTTCAATTGTAAAAAAAAAAAAAAATTATTCAATTCAACCCGGTTGTCCCGGGCAGATTTGATATTTGGTGAACCATTGGAGCCTCTTGTATCAAATTGGGGAAAGAGTGATTTTTTTACTCAGATTTGATGAAAAGTTTGATGAACTGTTGGAGATGCTCTAATGGATTGTTACAAGTTAAATGAGTGTTTATAACTTATTTTAATTTAAAAATTTGTACCAAATTGTTTGATATAATTTATATTTATAATTTATTAAACACAAATAGTTTGAATAGGCCCCCAAAAAAATGATTATTTAAAAATTGGCAAAGAGGTACATTTAATTTTGCTTTTTGATTATTAGTTTTTAACTTATAATAAACTGTCAGCGTCATTTATAAACATGATAGGCCCAACAATCTTAAGAAATTTAGCAAAATTGCAAACAAGGCTTTTTTAATATTTTTAATTTTAATTTAAATAATATTTATTAATTTTTTACATTATAGATTTTTTTAAGGTTTTTTTATTCTAATATTTAGTATTTTTATTGTATTTTTATTTTAGTGGTGTTAGGAAATCTTTTGATAAGGATGTTTTTATTTTATGGAAAAAATTGTTTTTTCCTTTTGCTGGGCCATTTGGTAGAGTAGAGTGTTTTGTTCAACTCCTATTATGGGAGCCATGAATAAAATAGTTTTTATTTTGTTGGATTTTGGATGAATAAATTAAAATGATAGATATATTATTTTGTTATACAAATATCATAGAGAAGATTTTAGTGCTTTTAAAATTGGGACACATCTAAGGGTCACTATATGTAAGTTGTGTTAGGTTAGATTGATTTTCGTTTTCATTAACTCTTTTCAACTTTAATAAAAGTTTAAAAGTGTCTTGTCCACCTCTATTAACAAGTTAAAAATTAATAAATACAAAATAAGTTTATTTTTATAGAATTTTAAAATAAAATTTGACTTATTTTAATTTTTTATTTTGTGACCCTCCCCTCCCGAGTTATAAGGACCTAAAAGTTTAAAAAATAAATAAATAAATAAAAATTAAATTTTATAAAATTTACTAAAAATTGTCAATGTTTTAATCCAAAAATTAAAAAGTTACTACAAATTATCATAACACTTTCTCTATTTTTTTTTACATATTTTTTCATAAAAAACTTAAAAGTTATTAAAATAATAGGCAAATTACCAACATCCCTCTCGAGGTTTGACTAAAATACTAATTCCCCTTTAAGATTTGAGAAATTATATCCCGACTTCTGAGGTTTTTATTGGCATAACAAATTATCCCCTAAGATTTATATTTGCATAATAAATTACCCCCTTATTTATTATACAAATATAAACCCTCAGGGGCCAATTTAAATTTTTTCAAACCTCAAGAGAGAATTTATATTTTAGTCAAACATCGAAATGGGTTGATAATTTGCCTTAAAATAATCTGTTTCAAATAAAAGGAATTGTATTTTCAGGTGGTCCACAGACCGTCAAATGATTAAAGTTATCAAACTAAGGGGTGTTTTGGGAAGATGGTTATAATCAGCTTTTTGGTAAAAAACTGCTTATAAGCAGCTTATAAGCAGCTTTTTTGTGAGAGAGGAGGTTGGTTATAATCCAAAAAGCGGATTATAACCAACTTGCCAAAATAGGCTAATTTATTGTAACTAGTGGTTTAAATTAATTAATTTAAGTTAAGTTTAAGGTAGAGAGAGACAAAAGTTTGACTCTGACCCGATCCATAAAACAGAGGTCCAACATTGTCCACAATATCAAATTTAGAATAATTTTTTTTTTATCTTTTTATAAAATTAAAAAATATATATTTGAAAATAATTTTTTAATTATATAAAAAACTATAATTGTTTGATGTGTATGATTTGAATTTTATCTTTATTTTCATCTTGCTTGTGTAGAAAATCAAAGTACATGGGTTGGGCTTCTTTTAAGTTCAAAACTTAAAAGGCTTGTGAGATTCATTACGAGTTCTATTACAAAGATGCAAACTGTTTATTAGTTTATATCATTTATCAAAAAATTATGTCGATCAAATAATCATAAAATTTTTATTTTATCGTATTTATTTTAAAAAAAATGGATGATAAGTTTGTTCTTAAAAATAGATTATCTATCTTTTTGAAGACAAATACGATAAAATAAAATAAAAATATTACAATTATTAAATTGATATATTTTTTTTCATGAATAATAGATATTAAGGATCTTACAAAATGAATAATTTAGATTATTAAAAGAAATACGTAATGGACAAATTCAAATTTAAACTTTAGAGAAACATAACCTAATAAGATTCGTAGAAAATCTTGGGTTGAACTTCTTTCATATTCACATTTCAAAATGAGATAATTTAAAAGGCATGTGTGACCACCACGGATCACGTTTCAATGATTCGAATAGTTTATTTTATAAGCCTCTTAATATATATTACTCATTAAAAAAAATAATTCAATCCGATAATCGTATAATTTTTATTTTATCACAATTGTCTTTAAAAAAAATTAATGACAAATATATTTTTGAAAATTGATTTTATTTTTTGAAAAACAAATATGATAAAATAAAAATATTTTGATTATTAAATTAATTTAATTTTTTTATGAATAATATACATTGAGAATTTTATAAAATAAATTATTTAAATTATTAAAATAAAATTTATAGTCAATTTCATATACTTTTTAAATTTTCTTGGATTGAGACGTAAGCAAGCGAAGCCCAACTCAAAAATCATTATCTAAGCTGCGTGACTTGCTCTTCATTGGTTAGTGGTTAGTTTCCCAGACACCAAATTTTAAATGGTTGTAAAGCAAGTAAAACTCACACACCATCCCAATCATTTACTTCCAAGTGGCTTTTTGCATTTTTTTCAACTCATGCAAGAGTAAGTAAACTAGGAAGTAAATCATTAAGGTCATGTTTGTTTTTGCAGATTAGGAGATAGGATTAAAATAGTAATGAGGTGAGTTTTACTATAACTTGTTTAGTAGCTTTTTTGTTGAGGGAAATTGTTACTCCCCCTAAAGTATCACTCCCACACCCCAACTAAATTAGGTTTTTCTTAGATAAGCTGGGATTGAAAATATAGTGAAAAAATTAAGTTGCACGTTTTGATTTTTGATTTATTTATTTATTTTTTATTTTTTAACCCAAGTGCAGCCTCTTATTTGTAAATTTTTTTATATTTGTTTTAGAATTTCTTTTAATATAGAAATATTTTATTTTATATAAAAATAATTTAACAATTCCATCACTAATCATCTCTCCCACTATCATCAAAAATAAATACATTTTTACTTTATTCCCTCACTAACAATTTTCACATTAACAATCTCTTCACTAATCATTCCCTTATTAACAATCTCATCCAATCTAATTCGCCAAACAAACATGGCGTAAGGGGTTTTAAAAAAACTTACAACCTAATCTCATTAGGAACAGAATAGTTATTTTGGGGTGTTAAGATTATTAAAAGTTGACTTTTGACTTTTAATCAAACTTTTTGACTTTTTCAGAAAGTCATTTAAAAAATTGATAAAAAATCGATTTTTGACTTAATATTTGTTTATATTGTCACATCACAATCAAATAATCAAAATACTCCACCCAATTTAGAAAATTTATGATGCCCCTTTCTCGACGTCCAAAATTGGGGCTGATGTACAACTCAGACTTGGAGATATTAATTCGTAGCCTAGATTGTGCACAAAACGCATTTAAAAGCCATTGTAAGCACCATACCTCGTCCCCAATCCAGGTATTTATTTGGGAGCATCTTTGCATTATTCTGGGAGACCAAAAAGGGAAGTCTTTAATATTTTGGTTAAGAAAATTTCCCGTAAGTTGCAAGGCTGGAAATGCAGGCTGTTATCCTTTGCTGGGAGATGCATTATGGTTAAACATGTCCTGCAAGCTGTCCCTATCTATCTCATGTCTGTTTTTAAAATTCCATGTGGGGTTCTCCATAAAATGAACACCATTATTCGGCATTTTTTATAGCAGTCAGATCTGGAACATGGGGTGTTCTGGAAAAAATGGGATAGTTTGTGTCTTCCTAAAAATGAGGGAGGGTTGGGATTTTGAGAATTTGGTGCTTTTAATCAGGTGCTGTTAGTAAGGCAAGCTTGGCGAGTATTGTTCAACCCGACTTCTTTGGTTGCCTCAGTGTTGTTAGGAAAATATAATTTTGGAAAAAGCTTTCTTAACATTCCGTGTGCTAAAGCTGCATCTTGGGGATGGAAAAGCTTAATGTGGGGTCAGGAATTGCTAAAGGAGGGTTTAATTTGGAGGGCTGGGAATGGGCTGTCCATCAAACCTTTTGAAGATACTTGGATCCCGGGGCAACTCAACCCAATGAGAGGTATGGAGCTGTCCAGTTTCTTTCCAGATATGAGAGTGACACATTTGATAGATTCTTCGAATCAAAGATGGAGAGGTGATTTGATTTCTTGGTTGTTTCTAGCAGAAGTGGTTCCCTTGATACTAGGTATCTACATCCCGTTGGTTTCGTGCCCAGATAGATTGGTGTGGACTGGTACTACAAATGGGACTTTTTCGGTCAAGTCAGGATATTGGTTGGCTATTAAACGTCGAAACGCAGGAACTTCCAATGCTAATACAGTGGATATTTTTGTTTGGAAAAAATTGTGGAAGTTAAACTTGCCCTCTAAATTGAGCTTATTTTTGTGAAAATGTCTTCATAATATCCTTCCGGTAAAATGGCAGCTTAATAAAAGAGGCATTCCTATTGATACAATTTGTGCTCGTTGTGGTCAAACTGAGGAAACAAGAGAGCATGTTTTCTTTGAGTGCCAGTGGTCTCAACGAGTTTGGAAGGGCACAAATTTGGGCCTAAATTTCTCTATTGGTCACCTGGTTGGTTTTCATATTTGGTGGATGGAGTGGATAACTTCTGTTCAGGAGGATGCGTTTATTCTCTATTCGGTGGCTATCCTTTGGGCAATTTGGCGACAGCGTAACCTTAAGGTTTTTCAAAATGAACAATTATCCATTGAACAAACATTATCTCTGGTTGATGATTTTAAAAGGCAATAGTCCAACAACTCCATAGATGTTACACATGCTAGCTTGGACTATAAGAATGCACTGTTGAATGATTCATCTTCGACCCAATGTTGTGTTCTTGCAAATAATTGTGTGGCTTCTAATGATTTTCCGCTGTTTACTTGTGTGGTGGATGGCGCATGGCAACAGGCCACAAGAGCAGCAGGAATTGCATGGGTCTGTTTTGATGATTACCAACGACAGGTATACCAACAAGGGATTTCAACTCGACTGTCGTCTCCATTGCTAGCAGAAGCTAGAGCTCTCTTGGAAGCTATTAAGTGGGCGATTTCAAAGAAAATTCAATGCCTGTCCCTTTTTTCTGATTGTAAAGTTTTAGTTGATAGATGTGCACAAAAATATTGTTATGTTTGGGAGGTAGATGTAGTGTTACAAGATATTTTGATGTTAAGCTCTGCCTTTCATTTCTTATGTGTAACTAAAGTGACTAGAGTGTTGGTTGAATCAGCACATAAACTTGCAAGGTCTATAATATCCTTATCCTCTGGTTAATATATATGTTTTCTTTGCCTGGTGCTCAAAAAAAAAAATTTAGAAAATTTATAATTTCACACATGTGACACATTTTGCAACTGTAGAGTATAGTTGTAATTTTTCATATAACTTTTAACTACTTTCCCAAATAATTTTGATGCCAAAAAAGTTAATTTCTAACTTTTTACCCAAGGTACAAAAAGCAACTTTTTCCTTAGATTTCCAAATTACCCCTTTGTCTCGATGCTTTTATACATTTCTTGTTCTTTTCACATATTATTAGTGACTTTCCAAAAAGCATTGAAGTCTCTACCAACCATTTCTCAATCTAAAACTATATGGGTGTTTAGTCATTGTCATCAACAATTACAGGGTGGCCTTTCCCTATTTTTTTTTCCCTGACAAATAAGATTCAAGAAGAATTTATGAAAGAAACAAAATAAAAAAAAAAAAACAATCAAACTTATATCCTTGATCATGATACAACTTTATAATTCCATGAAAGGATAAGATTTAAGACTATTTGTAAACGAGTCAATTTATGAGTTGTTTTGTAAGAATATCTATACGCAATGGATTAATGGATTCAATCCATATTTGAATATATCGAATTTGAAAAGAATGAATCTGATGATTGAATCACGTGTCTTCAAATCACCAGTTGAAATCTCAACGGTGGAGTGATACTACAATGCGAGTAATACCCACACAACTTACAGTACAAAGGCTTGTGTTTAGTTAACAGAGAGATTGAATGCACTCAAAAACTTTACCCACACAATATTACGTGTTATTTTCCCTTTTCTACTCCCTTTTCTACTCCCATGATAATACGTATATTGATATGATCAATATATGACCAAACACAAGTTATTTTGAAACAGATTTCTCAAATGCAAGTTGTTTTGTGTTTTCGAAACACCAATTTAGGCTTCTAGTTATGTTTTGAAAACACGACCTCAAAATAATTAAGTTAAAAACAACTTGTATTTTGGAAATTCGTCTCAAAATGACATGGGTTTTGTAAATAACTCTGTTATATGCATATATTACAGTATGGATATTAGGGAAAGTAAAAATGGGCAACCCAATCAAGGAAGACAGTAGTTAGATCAACAGATGTGCAGTGTGAGCAACCAAAACAATGTCCACTCTGAGCATTTTGACTTAGCAGAGCAAATTAGAACAAAACCCATCAAAATTTTCAGTGTTTTAATCAGAAAATAATTCAAAATTAAATATGCACCAAATTATATGCATGTATACACATATTAATGTAAGGATATTAAGGAAAGAAAAAATATCAATCCAATTAAGGAAAACAACAACAGTAGATCAATAGATGTGCAGTGTGAGCTACCAATTAGAACAAAACCCATCAAACTTTTCAGTGTTCTAATCAGAAAAAAAATTATATAAAAAAAATTACAAAAAAAAATAAAATAATAAAAATAAGCAACCCAATTAAGGAAGACAACAGTTAGACCAATAGATGTGCAGTGTGAGCTACCAAAAAAATGCCTACTCTGAGAATTTTGATTTAGCAGAGCAAATTAGAACAAATCCATCAAACTTTTCAGTGTTTTAATCTGAAAAAAATCAAAAAAATGCAAAATTTACAGTATCTTTTTTAGGAACTTGATCTCTATTTTCTGGAAAATCGCCAGAAACTGGCTGTTCTGGGTTCACAGAAACTTGAGTACCATTTTCAATCTGATCTCTATGTTCCTGCAAATCGATATAAACTGGTTGTTTCGGATTCACCAAACCTGAGTCCCATTTCCCGAAATCTGAGTTCCATTTTCAGGAATCTGATCTCTGTTCTCCTCCAAATCAACCAGTTCTGGATTCACCAAAACCTGAGTTCCATTTTCAGGAATTTGGGTCTTTGGTAAATCGGCAGAAACTTCTTATTTTGGGTTGACTGAAACTGGAGTGTCATTTCCAGGGAAGTGGTCTTGATTTTCCGGGGAATCAATAGAAACTGCCGGTTTTGGATTCACTGATTGCTTGACAGAAGATAAACCTGAAAGCAAGACCAAATAGGAGGATTGAAAGTGCCAATTTCACAAACAGGTGGGTGTTCTTGTCAACAGAGCTCCACCGCCTCTTCCAATTCAACTTCATTTCCTAGTAACTCTCTCTCTCTCTCTCTCTCTCTCTCTCTGTGAGAGTGTGTGTGTGTGTGAAAAGAACCCTTGAACACTTTGGAACAACAAGTTCTCCATTGCAGACTTTTGGGTGGTTCTCAATTGAGTTACTATTACACTATGGCCCCTAGCATTTTTTATAATTTCACTATAATCCCGTCACTATCGATTGTGACAATTAAAATACTTTACATTTTAAGTGAAGTTATAATGGTTTGAAAAGTTATTTTTTTATAGAAAGATATGTTAAAAAATAAAAAGAGTAATATAACAACTTATAATAATTGTTTTGCTAAAATTTTAAATCTCCAAACGAGGCCTTTTCTGTCAATGAATCCAGCTAAAGTCACATACTTTTATTATAACATTTTTTAATAGTCTATTCATAATGAGAGTCGACCCCATATTATCTCATAGTATGGGAATTACTTTTCATTATGAGTGAGTGATAAGAAATATTATAATAAAAAAAATGTGGGTGTAATTTTACTCTCCGCCATACCATTAATAAGATTATCGAAACTTGTTGTATGAGTTAAATATCACATGATTTGTGTGTGAGTCGATTTCTGACCACACTGCCAAACAGATACTTAGCTGGAGAACACTGGCAGAATAGGTTAAGCTCAAACAACATGTCACAGAAAGAAGAGATTCCGGTGGTAGTTCGTCCACCCGGGAACACTCTGACGATCAAGTCAGTTATCTCTCAAAGATAGCAAAAGTGTTTAACTCACTATTCAAAATACAAAAAACGTACTTTAAACCCACAAGGGTGCCTCTCTTTTATAGCCAACACTGACTTAATCCCAATAAAAGCCTAACTCTAATAGATTATGTCCCAATGCTAATCCTAGACTCCCAATTAGATTGGGATAATCTTTCTAAGAGTCTTATCTTTATCCAAACTGAAGTTCTCTCCCAATCTAGGACTCTTGTCCTTTATCTGCTTATCCCGAATTCTGGTATTTTCGCAGATAACCTCGGCCTAGCCAAAATTACCTCGGAATTATAACCATGGCATGTAGCACCTCGGCTGACACTTCGGTGCCACCTAGGCCACGTGTTGTCTTTCAAAAATTATGTCCCACAACAGCCCCCTAGGTTCTATTATCTCAGCATCCTAAGATGATGGAACCTATATCATTTCTTCTATTTAGCACATCGGCTAAGCTCGCTTTATCCTTCATTACCGAGGTCATAATTCGTCAACTCAATATGACCATGACTTATAGGATGCTTTCTTTAATGCTTTAAAACCAAACTTGGTTATTGGTTCTAAGTTTCTCAGCCAAAATCGCCCTCCTAGTCGAGGTCTTGCTTCATTAAATCACGAACTCCAAGAGTTTCAACACGCGTATGAGTTGTCACGCATAGTATTTCAACTGTTTCTGCCACGCGTCTTTCCTCTACTGAGCCGTACCTGACACGCGCCATTAAGTTGCATCGCACTTGCGTGTGCCGTTTGACAAGCACGTCGTCCTAGGCATAGTAATTGCATTTTTGCCGTCATTCTTCGTGTTTGATCAAAATCACCTCTCTTTCTCTCTCTCCATCTTTTCACTTTTTCACCATCATTTTCATGCAAACTCTCTCTCTCTACTCTTCCAAATCCGCCATTGTTTCAAGCTCTCAAGCTCTTCAACCACTTTCATACTTCCCCTCCGGCGAAGCTTTTGCTGATCTTTCCGATTGCTGCCATCATCTGACTCCGGCGTACTCAACACCGGGTTCACTCCTCTGGTAAGCCACTGCATCCCTTTGTTTCAGTTTCTTGTTTTACTTCAAACTGTTGCGTTCGTATACTGCTACTGTGACTTCATTTATGTTCTTGAATCTTCATTTATGTTGTAAATTTTAACTTACTTGCAATTTGTTTATGGATACACATATGTATACACAATCTATTCATACACTTGGTTTTTTGCCACTGTTTTTGGTTTTGCACCCTTGTACACACTCTGTCACAGTGTTCCTGATAGTTCATCATTATTCTTGATTTTGAATCATTGTTCTTGTTTCTGTTTTATATGTCTTTTCCAGATTCTTGCCTTCAATTCTTGTTTCCATAGTCTTAGGCTTGGGATTTGTTGTAGAACTCACGATTTTTAGGAAAAACTGAAACAAACTTCACCTAAATCCTTAAAAACCCTCGACCTAGCATTCGTCTAGGTTTTGCCAAGGTCCCTCAAACCTTCACAAAACACTTCCTTTTGAAATCCAACGCCTTCCCCCTAAGCCGACGTCATGGGTATGTGGAGGTATAGGGTAGACACCCCAACTAAGTTAGAATATTTCAGGCAGGAATTTTCCATCCCGGCTGACGTTCATCTGAGGTTGGCAGGGAAGGAAAACTCCATTATGCCTAACGGGAACTTCATGCCCTTCCTTGTCATAGCCTTAACAGAATGTGGACTTAGGTTTCCACTTAACATCCTTTTTTGAGAAGTCCTCCATTATTACAAATTGAACCCAATGCAGCTTGCCATTAACTCTTACTGAGTTATCAATGGTATAATTGTCTTAGCCAAAAAAGAGAACGCTAGGGTTACTCTTGCCGACATCCAGTACTGCTACACCATGTGTGGCATTAACTTAGAAAAAGGCCACATCTACTATCTTAAGCCAAGGTCGACGCAATACAAACTTATCGTCGACCGTCCTGATTCCAACAAGGGCACCAGGGACGATTATTTCATCGTCTCGGGCAACTGGGAATTCTCACCAGATGAGGACCTCCATCTCTATCTCTTGAGCCGATCAGTTTTTAAAGAGGGTGATGGTAAGAGCTGAGAGTCACCTTACTTGTTCTCAAGTCTTTAACACTTTGTTCCTTCTATATATGTGCTAACGTCTATTTTTTCCTTGCAGCTCTCCCTCAACCACAAAAGGATTTTCGCAAGTCCTTCTTTCCGAGCAAGGACTTCAAAAAGCTGTTGAACTTGCCAATCAATCAACGCAAGGCTCCTCTGCTCCTGAATTTTATCCCGACTTACAGATCTATGCTTCTCGATATCCTGAGAAAAAACAAGTCTCTTCTTTTACCAATAACTCCACAAGCTAAATCGTCAAGGCCTGACCAAGGATCAACATCTGATCCATCAGAGCAGCCATCAACCTCCCCTCCACAACTAATCCCACATTCTCAACACAAACGCCGATGTAAAACTGTAGCCGCTGCCGAGATGGGTCGTAAGAAGGCTACAGCAGATGACCTTTTAGCCGACATCTCCAACACTATTACCACACGACTTTCACTATCCCAAGCTCAGCCAAAGCCAAAGCCCAAAAGGTTGAAGAAAGCCCAACCCAAGGCAACGGTGACTCAGATCAACTCTGAGGACACCTTGCCGATCTCAAAATTGGCCGAGGGCGAGAAGAGCTCCTCTGCTCTTGAGAAGAGGCTTGCCGAGGCCGCACCCTCCGAATCAACTAGGTTAAAGAAACTGAGGTCCGAGTCGGCAACAACCTCGGGCTCTTTAAAGTCTGATGCCCCCTAGGCTCCTCCAATTACAATTGAGGACAAGCCGGTCAGAGCTGGCGACAGCGTCGACGACATTGAAGTCGGCGTTGCCCTTTCTATCACCTTGCTCCTTCTCAAAGATCTTGATCGTACGCCGAGATGAGCGAGTACAAAAAATTTTCTTTGATGTTGCAACACTCCGTGCAGGTAAGCCCCCATCACTTGGTACTCTTCACTCTCTGTTTTTCCATACTTAGAGAGTTTTTACTAACATTTTTTTTTTCCATTTCTTCTAGGCGATCCAGTATGGCTACTCCTTCACGATGTAAGCCTTTAACATTAAGAAGGAGTTAGCAAATGAGACCAAGGAGGTTGTTGGCTTGCAGAGGGCCATTAACAAGGCTAAGGCCAAGATGAAGACTTTAACAGACCAGACCAGACCAAGAAAGCCAAGAAAGCTCAAGACGAGGCCGATAAGAGGGCAAGCGCTGCCGAGGCCATTGCCAAGGTCCTTGAAGTCGAAAAGAATGAGGTTGAAACAAAAACTACTGAAGCCCAAGCCGAGCTCCGGGCTGCCTTGGCTACAAAAGAAGCCGAGATCAAAGCGGCAGATGAGAAGGCATATGCCGAGGGGGCAGCCGACGTTAAAGAAGACCACAAGAAACAAGTCAGACAGGTATGCAACAAGGGGTATACCCTTGGTTAGATGGCTGCTCTAAAGGCGTTGGCTATCCCCGAGGAGTCTCCTCTGAATGATGCTAACAGCCTTGTCCTGTCATTCCCTCCATCTCCAAGCTAGTCCAAGGACGAAGCTGAGTCCGAGGATCACACTGAGGCCGAGAAGAATGAAGAGGCTGCTGGGGCCAAGTCCCAAACTTTGAATGAGAAAGTCTTGGACTTGACTCAAGATGAGGAGGACAAGGTCTCAAAGGGTGCCTCTGCCAAGAAGACGTTATCTGAAGTGCCAATCGCCGAGAAGAGCCTCAACCAGACTATTAAAGAGATCGACATCGAGCTCGCGGCTGAGAAGGCCACCGAGAAAAGTTCCCAGATGTCCTCTGAACCCCAGACCCAACCAGCCAATGACGCTGAATAGTCTAGTTTGATGCTTTTCTTTATTTCTTGTACCTTGTACTTTTTTTTTCTTACTTTTGAAACAATGTAAGCTTTAATATGGCTGACATGCCACTTTTGTAATCTGAACAATTACTCTTCAATGTTAGGCCGAAGTGCCTTTTTTTCCTTATCTGAATGCATTTTCTAATTTCTTCTTTCAGTGTGATTGAATGTTTGTCTTCCTTTTATTGTCTTGTATGATTCTATGCTCAGAATAATTTACATGTCTTCAACGTACACCTTAACTGTGTAATCTTCTCGGTGTGGAATACTTCAGTTATCCCCACTAACAGTTTATCTCGGCTTTAACCTAACACTTGAAAATATTTTTCATATTTTTACAAGTGTTATTTACAACTTGCCACTTCACTCTTTACTTATCAGGACTTCTATCTTCCAATATCTTCTAGGTCTTGGCAAAATGGTAATCTCGGCAAGTACGTAAGTATTTCTTTCAATACAGCCTTGGCACAACTTGTAAACTTTTCTTAAAGAATTTCAACAAGTATTAAACCAATCTTCTTTTAGCATAACCTCGGCTTAACTTCAACTTGTAAATTCTTTCTTAAAATTTCAACAAGTGTTAAACCAACCTTAGCTTGTAAATTCCAACTCCCAAGCATCATTCTCTAGCTCTCTGGCCCCTAATGTGAACTTAAGTTCCACTTGGGTTCTCATTAAGCATGTCGTTTTGACTTCGTCGTCGAGGTAAGATTCAAACAGAGACTGGCCAAGGTTACCAACCTTGGTCTCTTTGTTAATCTAACAATCTGTGTCTGACTCTGCCGATATGGCAAGTCCAGGTTAATTTAACTTAGTTCAACTTTATTATATGCAAGTATAATTCAACTCTACCATATAATAAGTCTAAATTATTCGTCATGTTTCAATAAGAAACATCGCCAACTTAGTTCAGCTCTATTATATGCAAGTAGAAACTCTGTCATATAATAAGTCTAAGTTATTCGTCATGTTTCAATGAGAAACATCGCCAAGTGACTAATCAATTATACTACACAAGTAAAAAAAAAAAATCAGGCTAAAACTTTATTATTACTTCGGCAAAAAAACTTAAAAAACAAGAAAAATCTAATGATAGAAAAACTTCAAATTTCAAGTATTCCAGGGTCTTGGCAACTCTTTACCTTCACTGTCTTCAAGTCAATATGCCCCATTGCCTAGGACTGAGATAATTCTATAGGGTCCCTCCCAATTTGGGCCAAACTTGCCCTCTCTGGGATCCTTTTTGTTGCCAACGACCTTTCTTAGGACGAGGTCACCAATTTGGAACTCTCGTGGGTTGACCTTTTTATTATAAGCCCTGGCAAGCTGCTACTGGTATGCCTCTAGTTGAATTGCCACTTTTTCCCTTCTTTCTTCTAGCAGATCCAGATCCCGGGCCAGGAATGCCTCATTGGTTCCATTTTTTACTCCCTGGGTTCTGATCCCTGGGATGCCGACCTCCAGTGGAATAACTACTTCTGTGCCATAAGCCATGGCAAATGGGGACTCCCCAGTTGATCTTCTCGGCGTAGTCCGCGATGCCCAGAGTACATTGGACAACTCTTCCACCCACTTTCCCTTTGCTGCTTCCAGCCTTTTCTTGATCCCATCCAAGATAACCTTATTGGAGGCTTCCGCTTGACCATTATTTTGAGGAAAGCTTGGGGTAGAGTAATAATTCTTGATTTTGTACTTTGCATAAAAGCTCTTGCTTAGCTTACTGTCAAACTGTGTACCATTTTCTACTATTATTGCCCTTGGGATCCCAAACCTGGTGATGATGTTCTTCCATATGAAGTTCTTCACATCAACGTTCCGAATTTTTGCAAGGGGTTCAGCTTCTACCCACTTGGTGAAGTAATCCATTGCCACCAGCAAGTATTTCCTTTGTCCAGTTGCTTAAGGTAGTTGTTCAACAAGATCCATGCCCCATTGGGCAAATGGCCAAAGGCTAGACACTGGGTTCAAGTCCGCTGCTGGTTGATATATCAAAGGTGCAAACCTCTAGCACTTCTCACACTTCTTGACATAAGTTTCAGCATCTTTCTGCATGTAGGGCCACCAGTACTCCTAAGTAATGGCCCTATGAACAAGTGACATACCCCCAGCGTGGCTTCCACATACTTCTTCATGTATCTCATACAGAAAGTCTTCAACTTGTACAAGATGCACACACCTCAGAAGAGGTCCAGTAAAAGATCTTCTGTATAGATGTCCTTTTGCTATCAAACTGAACCTTGCCAACTTCAGTCTGATCTTGTGTGCCTCTTTACGATCCTTTGACAGTTTTCCATCTCTAAAGAATACTATTATTGCATCTATCTAACTTGGTCCCATCTCCACACACATTGTTTCACGCTCTGTGTTCAGTGGTTCTATGCTTGGACCTGACAAATAGTCAACCATTATCATCCTTGCCTCTCCAAGTTTCATTGCACTAGCCAGGTTGGCCAGAGCACCAGCATGGTTGTTGTCATCTCGGCTAACCTGCTATAGATGGCAATTTTGGAATAAGGCTACCAGTTTGCCCACCTCCTTTATATATGCCGACATCATTTCATCTCGGACTGCGTATTCGCCTGTTGCCTGGTTAACGCTAAGCTAGGAGTCACAGAAGACTATTACCTCGTCAGCTTTCATTGCTACTGCCAACTTTAATCCTGCGATTAGTGCTTCATACTCTGTTTCATTGTTTGAGGCCTTAAACCCCAAACGAATGGATTGTTCCAGTATCTGCCTATCTGGAGATACTAGCATTACTCCTGCCCCCGCTCCTTGTCGGTTTGAACTCCCATCGACAAACAACCGAAAGGAGTCGCCGATGTAAATGCTGCAGGGTCTGAGTTTTTCTTCCTTCCTTTGCTTCGCTATCCCCGGTCGGGTTTCTTATTGTTTGCTTGGATGTCGTATACCTTGGCTCAACGGAGCTTGATGTATGATGGTGTCTGGTGTGAACTCAGCCACGAAGTCGGCCAAGACTTGGCCTTTAATTGTTGTTCTGGGTCTGAATTCCAGGTCATATTGGCCCAACACCATTGCCCATCTAGCTATTCTGCCTGTTAGATCTCCCTGCTACAACAGGGACTTCAAATGATGCTCAGTTAGGACTACAATTTTTTGGGCTTGAAAGTAATGATTTAGCTTCTTGGAAGCCATTACTAGAGCCAGTGTTAACTTCTCCAAGGGTAGGTACCTGGTCTCTGAATCTGCCAGGGTTTTACTCACGTAGTAAACTACCATTTGCTCTCTCTTTTCTTCTCTGACTACTACTGCACTTACTGCATGCTCTGAAACTGCCAAGTATAAGAACAGCTCCTCTCAAAGTACTGGATTCGAGAGAACTGGAGCTGTGGTCAAATACTTCTTCAAGTCGGCCAAGGCGACTTCGCACTCTTCGGTTCATAAGAAGTCTGTGGCTTTCTTCACTAAGCTGAAGAAAGGTTTACATTTATCAGAGCTTCTGCTTATGAATCTATTCAGGGTTGCAGCCCTTCCAGTCAACATCTGCACTTGTTTTGCTGATGCTGGGCTCTTTAGTTCTAAGATGGCTTTGATCTGATCCGGGCTTGCCTTAATGCCCCTCCTGGTTACCAAGTATCCCAAGAACTTACCAGACCCAACTCCAAATGCGCACTTCGATGCATTGAGTCGGAGCTGATATGTTTTAAGGATGTCAAAAACTACCTTTAAGTCTTCCAGATGATCCTCAGGTTCCTTGGTCTTCACGACCATGTCATCTATGTATACCTTCACTGTTTTTCCAATTAGATGTCTGAACATCTTAGTCACCAATCTCTGGTAAGTTGCTCCTGCATTTTTCAATCCAAAAGGCATTACTCTGTAACAATGCAGCCCTTTTGGGGTGATAAATGCAGTCTTTTCCTCATCTGGGGAGTACATAGCTATCTGATGGTACCCCCTGTAGGCATCTAAGAAGCTCATCCTTCCATACCCTGAAGTGGCATTTACCAATTGGTCAATTTTGGGTAGTGAGAAACTGTCTTTGGGATAAGCCTTGTTCAGGCTGGTGAAGTCCACACAGACCCTCCACTTCTTATTCTTTTTCTTCACGACGACCGTGTTTGATAGTCATGTTGGGTAGTTTACCTCTCGAGTGGCTCTGGCCTCCAGAAGTTTGCCCACTTCCTCTTCTACTGCCTCAACATGCATCAACGTTGGCCTCCTTACTCGCTGGATTACAGGTTTGGCCGACCTATCCATATTCAGTCTGTGGCAAGTGACCTCGGGGTCAATGCCAGGCATCTCATATGGTGTCCAGGCAAACACCTCAATGTTTGTTCTCAAGAATGTCTCTAGCTCTTTTTCTTCTTCCTCGGCCAAGCCTGAGCCGAGAAGAAAGAAACATTCTACATCCCCTTGCTGGACAAGGATTTTCTTCAGGGTTTCTTCACTCTTCTCAGCTGGCTCTTTGCCAATGTCCTCCAGGACTTCCACGTCCTCGTCCTCGATCTCTGCTGTTTCTACTTCTCGTTTGTTGCAAGTAGATTTCATTGCTACCACGGAGCAATTCTTTGCCTGCACCTGATCCCCTCTGACCTCATCTATTCCATGCTCTATTGGGAACCGCAATAGTTGATGCAATGTTGAGGGAACAGCCCCCATTGCATGCAGTCATGGCCTTCCCAATATAGCATTGTAAGATGAGGAAGTGTCGATTATGGCGAACTCTGTTTTTGTCTTCTTGGTGCCAGCTTGCACCTCCAAACTTACCGCTCCCAGGGGCCATGTCGGCGTGCCGTTGAACCCAACCATTGGGCCATTGGACTGCTCCAGATCATCTTGGTGAAAGCCAAGCTCCTTGTAACACCTGACATACATGATGTCATAAGAACTGCCCTAGCCAACTAAGATGTGTTTTACTTGGCACTCTCCAATCTGGAGGGATATTACCAAGGCATTGTTGTGTAGATTGTCACACCCCAAACTCGCCCCTAAAAGTTTGGGCATGACCCATATAGAAATAGACACACAACCTGTTATATATATACATAACATAGGGGCCTGAACAGAAGCATTCATATCATAGGGTAATATATAAGAAAGTATGACATCCATTGAGCTACCACTACCATGTCAGGATCATAGATATTGCATAAGACAAATAGACATAAGGAGATACACATTCGAGAGCCAGCTATAAACATATGCGTATACAAATCCAGCGCTAAGGTTGGGCGTATGACAAAACATTACGTACATTCCTCCTAAGCCAATAACTAAGGTGTAAGCCATAGTCTAGCAAAAACACTGCAAAAATGTACGGCTTCGACCAAGTGCCTGGCTATGCTTAGGCTGACAAAAATGTGACGGTGTCAAGACTAAGACCGACCTCCCGGTTGGTTACCTACAGAAACAGACATAATATAGAGTGAGCCAGGCTCAATGAACAATAGTACTTACATGAGTCGATGCGCGATTTAAATTAGAATGCATTTTAAAACATAAGGTAATACGGAAATCATGTGCTTAATCTGATTCTGTACAAAATTTCAGAATGGCGGTTCACAACTTCACAGGGTGGCCCTCGGCCGGATGAGTTCACACGTTCATAATTGGCCCTTGGCCTCATAGAGTCATAGCTTCACAAAGTGGCCCTCGGCCTCATAGATTCGTAAGTTCACAAAATGGCCCTCGGCCTCGTAGGTTCATAGTTTCACAAAATGGCCCTCGGCCTCATAAATTTGTAACTTCACAAAATGGCCCTTGGCCACATAGGTTCATAATTTCACAAACTGTTTTGATGTTTCCATAATTTCACACTGTATCTCAAATAGCATACATATTCACATAGTTCTTGCGAAGAATATAACGTCAATAACAATCATTATTAACGATATTAAAGATACACCGAAGTACTATTACTCACTATGTTGCTGTGGGGCACTAGTCTCTCCCGAAGCGTGTCCTGCATATATTCACAACTTTGAAGTTAGTTAATTCCTCTTTGTTGCATTAATTCCTGATTCACTCCACTTCAAACGAATTTACAAACATTAGTAGGCACGAAATGCAATTTCTAAAAATATCCGAGGGTCGAACACGCAAAACGGAGCAAATCATTTTTTCGGCTTGGGACAGACGTGCGGCAGTGATGCCCCGCACGTGCCTTTTTAGCAGTGTTCAAGCCCCCCAAAATGCCTCATTCCCCACACGTGCGACCATGACTCCCGCACGTACGGCTGGGGTTCCCGCATGTGTGGCCATGACCCCCGCACGTGCGGCGATTCTGCTCAAAATGGTCCGAAAATTCTCTCAAAATTCCATTTTTCTGTAGGTGTTTTTAGGGCCTCAAACCTAACCATAAATTGCTTATATAAAGTTTTAAATTCATATGACTAGGAACCAAAATACATACATCACTTGAGTACAAGTTAGAGCATTATTTTTAAGTTCATAAACATACTCAATCTCATGAGATTTCCAGCTTTACTCACACATATATACAAAGCCATGCCATAGAATTGAATTCAAACAAGGAAAGTGAAGAAATAGAGTGTAGCTTCTCATTAAGACTTCAATTGAATCTAAACATTCAAAAGTGAGGTTAGGTGACAAGATTATGAGGGCATCTCACATAAATTAGGAAGAGAAGAGTTGTAGGAGTTAATGATAAGCTTAAGTATCAAACACACACACACACACACATTTAAGTATACATTCCATTACAACTCCAATCCACACCACATCAAGAACTTCTTACTTTACATCAAAGAGAGAAAGTGGAATTAGATGAATTAGACTTACCTTAAGCTTTGAATTCCCTCTAAGTTATCCAATTTTGATCTTGAAGAAGTTCCCCTCTAGTTCCTTTTCTCTCTACCCTTTCTCAGAAATGAAGTTAGGAATTCTTAAGGCAATTGGTTAAGAACACACACACACACACACACACACACACATATATATATATATATATTAGAACCTAATAGGACAAAAATCAATCGTTTAATCATCCTAAATTGAAATTTCACAGCTATATTTATCACTACTTAAAAATTATGCTAATTCCAAATATAAAATCAATTTCAGCTTATCAAGTCCCTAAGGCCCTCAATTTCTAAGTCAAACATTCCAATTGTGACAGATATTCTCCTTATTAAACAAATATACATCTCTAACCATATCGTTTACTTAATTAAACTCAATTTCACATGAAATTTCACAATGAGCACTTAAAAGCACAGAAGTTAGGGACTAAAACCATACTAAAATTATATACGAGGGTCGGGTTATTACACTCTCCCCCTCTTAAAGAAGTTTGGTCCCTCAAACTTGGTTTACCTTAGGATTGAAACAGATGCGGATACTGATGTTGCATTTCTTCTTCTTTTTCCCAAGTGGCTTCAGTTCCATAATGCTCTTGCCACTTAACCTTTACCATTGGAATTTCTTGGTTTCGTAACTGTTTTACTTGTCGGTCTAAAATTCGAATTGGTTTCTCCTCATAGGTCAATGTGACATTCAATATGATCTGGTGATGATCTACGACATGGGACGGATCTAGAAGGTATGCTCGAAGCATAGAAACATGGAACACGTTATGTACTTGGCTCATATTTGGCGGAAGGGCAACCCGATAAGCTACCGGACCTACTCTCTCCAAAATTGGAAAGGGACCAACATACCAGGGTGTCAATTTACCCCTTTTTCCGAATCTTGGATGTCCTTTCATCGGAGTGACCTTCACGAAGATATAACTATCCACTTCAAACTCTAGATTCCATTGTCGGTTATCCGCGTAACTTTTCTGCCTACTTTGAGCAGTTTTCAATCTCTCCCGGATAATTTTAACCTTTTCAGTTGTTAACTGCACAATTTCAGGCCCTAACAATGCTCTATCTCCAACCTCGGCCCAACATACAGGAGAACGACATGGCCTTCCATACAGGGCTTCATAAGGTGTCATCTTAATACTTGAATGGTAACTATTGTTGTATGCAAACTCTATCAACGGTAGATGGATTTCCCAACTTTCTTGAAAATCTAGCACACACATTTGGAGCATGTCTTCCAGAGTTTGTATCGTTCTCTCGGATTGACCCTCAGTTTGTGGGTGAAAAGTTGTGCTGAATTTAAGTTCTGTACCCATAGCTTCCTGCAGACTTTGCCAAAATCTCGAAACAAACTTGGGATCCCTATTCGACACAATTGAAACTGGAATGTCGTGAAGCCTTACAATTTCATTTACATAAAGTACTGCGAGCTTATCTGCATTATATTGAGTCTTCACTGGTAAGAAGTGAGCAGACTTAGTTAACCAGTCTACAATGACCTATATCGAATTCATGCCTCGAGGTGTCTGTGGTAACCTCACAACAAAATCCATCGTCAGATGTTCCCACTTCCATTCCGGGATTGGAAGGGGTTGCAATAATCCTGCCGGTCTCTGATGTTCTGCCTTTATTTGTTGACATTGTAGACATTTAAAAATGAATTCCACAATTTCTTTCTTCATACTTGGCCACCAAAAGTTTTGTTTCAAATCCCGGTACATTTTGGTACTTCCCGGATGCATTGAAAATCTCAAGGTATGTGCTTCTTCCATTACTTTCCGTTTAAGTTCTAGCACATTGGGGACACATATTCTGTTTTGAAACTTGAGCACCGAATCCATCAAACTGAACCCCGGTTTTGGTTTTGTCTCTAACTCATCACATATCTTCCTTAGAGTGTCATCCTCCATTTGATGTAACTTGATCTCTTCAAGTAAGGTCGGTTGAGCCATTACTACTGCTAGTACGGCCTCCTGTCCACGTACTACTAGATCCACATTCATTTTATCTAATTCAATCATCAACTCCTCCTTCTCTGCCACTAGGTTTGCCAAATTTCCCATATTCTTCCGACTAAGTGCATCCGCAACTGTGTTGGCTTTACCAGGATGGTAATGGATCTGCAAGTCATAATCTTTAATCAACTCTAACCATCGCCGCTGTCGAATATTCAACTCCTTCTGGGTAAAAAGGTACTTGAGGCTTTTATGATCGGTGTAGACTTCGCAGGTCGTACCATAGAGGTAGTGCCGCCATATCTTCAAAGCAAAAACTACTGCCGCTAGCTCAAGATCGTGTGTGGGGTAATTCTTTTCGTGGGGTTTCAACTGTCGCGAGGCATAAGCAATAACTCTTCCATTTTGCATAAGTACACAATTGAGCCCTTTATGCGAAGCATCACTGTAGATTACAAACCCTTCGGCACTGGATGGTAAGGCCAGAACTGGTGCTGTAGTCAACTTCGTTTTTAACTCCTGGAAAGCAGATTCTAGCTCTTCTGACCATTCAAATGCAACTCCCTTTCGAGTCAGTTGTGTAAGCGGCACAGCGATTTTGGAAAAATCTTGAACAAATCTCCTGTAATATTCGGCTAATCCCATGAAACTACGCACCTCGGTTACATTGGTAGGAGTTGGCCAATTCACAATCGCCTCAATTTTGTGCGGATCAACAGAGACACATTCCTTTGTTATTACATGCCCCAGAAATGCCACCTCTTGTAGCCAGAATTCACATTTCTTTAGCTTTGCATATAACTTCTTCTCTCGAAGTGTATGAAGGATTAAACAAAGATGATCCTCGTGAGCCTCTGCACTCTTTGAGTATATATGGATATCATCGATAAAGACTACTACAAACTCGTCCAGATAAGGCTTAAAGACACGATTCATTAGATCCATAAATGCTGCTGGTGCGTTAGTAACTCCAAAAAGGCATAACCAGAAATTCATAATGACTATACCGGGTTCGAAAAGCTGTCTTCTCTACATTATCAGCTTTGACCTTTAATTGATGGTATCCAGATCGTAGATCAATTTTGAGAAAACTTGTGCCCCTTGTAGCTGGTCAAATAAATCGTCAATCCGTGGTAAGGGGTACTTGTTTTTGATTGTTACCTTATTGAGTTCCCTATAATCAATACATAGCCGAAGTGTTCCATTCTTCTTTTTCACAAATAAAACTGGCGCACCCCAAGGAGATATACTCGGACGGATGAATCCCTTATCAAGTAAATCTTGTAATTGAATCTTTAATTCTTTTATTTCTACTGGCGACATCCTATACAGAGTCTTGGAAATAGGTTGAGTTCCCGGCGCCACATCAATTACAAACTCAATTTCACGGTCTATTAGTTGCCCTGGTAACTCTTCGGGAAAAACATCTGGACATTCACGAACAACTGGAATCAGGTCAATATCCCCATTCATTGTGTGCCCCTCCAAAATACTGCAGAAATACCCCTGATAACCTTTCTGAATTAACTTATAAGCCTTTATTGCAGAAATCAGATAAGGTGGCGAAGTCACTTCCTGTCCCTGAACAATAGACTCTGGTTGTCCAGGAGGGTGGAAATTGATTTGCTTAGTCAAGCAGTTTATAGTTGCGCCATTATTACTCAGCCAATCCATTCCCAGAATAACATCAAAATAGGTCATGTCGAGAGGTAACAAATTTGCATACACCCGAATATCCCCAAGTTGGAGTTCATAAGCTAAGTATACAGAAGCACAGATCATAGACTCTCCCAAAGGTGAAGATACACACAATATATAAGACAAGGTTTCTTCAATTTTATCTAGATTAGGAGCAAATAGCTTTGACATAAAAGAGTGGGTGGAACCAGAATCAAACAACACATGAGCAGAATGACCATGAACAATAAATGTACCTGACAACACCGTGGCCGCATTTTGTACATCTCCCGGAACCAATGCGAAGACCCTGCCTTGTCTTGCAGCATCTTTGTTGTTAGTAGGTTTAGCAGCTGCTTTTGCATTAGGGGTTGGTGTAGGCCTCATAGAACTTGTAGCCGTCCTAGTGCCCTTTTATTGAATCCACTGTGGACAATCTCTTACCAAATGACCCGTTTTACCACACTTAAAATAACCTCCAGTCTTCCAATGACAAGTCCCACGATGTTGCCTTCCACAGTCTGGACACGCAGGAGTGGAATTTTGAGTAGGGGTGGTGGTGCTAGAGTTCCCTGAATTATGCTTCTTATTGGGTGAAGTAACTGATCCCTTTGACCACTGATTGTTCTGCCTCTTCCCTTTCCACTCGGAGATCCGATTCTGAGCTGCAAGGTTTCCTTCTGCTATAACTGCCCTTTCCAACACATCAACATACGTGGGTAACTTCAACATGTTAACCTTATCCAGGATAGCGCTCTGTAATCCCCCTTCAAATTTACACGCCTTCTTATAATCCATGTCCACCATATGAGGTGCGAATCGGGCCAGTTCTGCAAATTGAGCTTCATATTCAGCGACGGTTTTGTTCCCTTGTCTGAGCGTTTTGAATTCTGTCACCTTCTTGTCCCGCATACTTTGGGGAAAATATTTGTCATAGAACAATTCTAGAAATCTATCCCATGTTAATCCTGGGTGTATGGTTCGTGTGAGCATCCACCATCTCCGCGCCTCATCCTCAAGAGTGAAGGCAGCCAATTACACTTTTTGGGCTTCGGTGCAAGGAAAGACTTCAAATAACTTTTCGATTCCCAACACCCACGCCTCAGCTTTCATTGGTTCTATCCCTTCTTTGAATGACGGCGGCTTCATCTTCTTAAACTCCTTTGTGAGTGTAATGGTTCGGTCCTCAACATGAAAATCTTGTACTACAGGTGGAGGTACCGGCGGCAGCGGCAGTGGCGGTTGCGGTTGTTGCTGTTGTTGCCTTAAGGTCTCCGCCATTTCCATAATCATCATTTCCATTCGGTCCAACCGCGCCGAAGTAGCATCTTCCGGATCTTTTGTCCTTGTTCTCACCATAACCTACATAACATTCAATTATATCCAATAAACAGAGTTCAAATTGTTAGCATTAGCAGAGGATGTTAAAAGTTGCCATCGATCTTTTCATACGTTTTCAGGATGTCATGCAGATGCCTAAGTCTTTGCTAGACACCCTAAGGCTTAATGGATTCGTGTGTGCGATAGCAACTCGTGCTCTGATACCACTTGTCACACCCCAAACTCGCCCCTAAAAGTTTGGATATGACCCATGCAGAAATAGACACACAACCTGTTATATATATATATACATAACATAGGGGCCTGAACGGAAGCATTCATATCATAGGGTAATATATAAGAAAGTATGACATCCATTGAGCTACCACTACCATGCCAGGATCACAGATATTGCATAAGACAAATAGACATAAGGAGATATACATTCGAGAGCCAGGTATAAACATATGCATATACAGATCCAGCCCTAAGGTTGGGCGTATGACAAAACATTACGTATATTCCTCCTAAGCCAATAACTAAGGTGTAAGCCATAGTCTAGCAAAAACACTGCAAAAATGTACGGCTTCGACCAAGTGCCTGGCTATGCTTAGGCTGACAAAAATGTGACGGTGTCAAGACTAAGACTGACCTCCCGGCTGGTTACCTACAGAAACAGACATAATATAGAGTGAGCCGGGCTCAATGAACAATAGTACTTACATGAGTCGATGCGCGATTTAAATTAGAATGCATTTTAAAACATAAGGTAATACGGAAATCATGTGCTTAATCTGATTCTGTACAAATTTTCAGAATGTCGGTTCACAACTTCACAGGGTGGCCCTCGGCCGGATGAGTTCACACGTTCACGATTGGCCCTTGGCCTCATAGAGTCATAGCTTCACAAAGTGGCCCTCGGCTTCATAGAATCGTAAGTTCACAAAATGGCCCTCGGCCTCGTAGGTTCATAGTTTCACAAAATGGCCCTCGGCCACATAGGTTCATAATTTCACAAACTGTTTCGATGTTTCCATAATTTCACATTGTATCTCAAATAGCATACATATTCACATAGTTCTTGCGAAGAATATAACGTCAATAACAATCATTATTGATGATATTAAAGATACACCGAAGTATTATTACTCACTATGTTGTTGCGGGGCACTAGTCTCTCCCGAAGCGTGTCCTGCACATATTCACAACTTTGAAGTTAGTTAATTCCTCTTTGTTGCATTAATTCCTGATTCACTCCACTTCAAACGAATTTATAAATATTAGTAGGCAAAAAATGTAATTTCTAAAAATATCCGAGGGTCGAACACGCAAAATGGAGCGAACCATTTTTCCCAACTTGGGCTGCACGTGCGGCTGTGAGCCCCGCACGTGCGGCAAAGAGTCCAGCACATGCGGCAGTGATGCCCCGCACGTGCCTTTTTAGCAGTGTTCAAGCCCTCTAAAATGCCTCATTCCCCGCACGTGCGACCATGACTCCCGCACGTGCGGCTGGGGTTCCCGCACGTGCGGCCATGACCCCCACACGTGCGGCGATTCTGTTCAAAATGGTCTGAAAATTCTCTCAAAATTCCATTTTTCTGTAGGTGTTTTTAGGGCCTCAAACCTAACCATAAATTGCTTGTATAAAGTTTTAAATTCATATGACAAGGAACCAAAATACATACATCACTTGAGTACAAGTTAGAGCATTATTTTTAAGTTCATAAACATACTTAATCTCATGAGATTTCTAGCTTTACTCACACATAAATACAAAGCCATGCCATATAATTGAATTCAAACAAGGAAAGTGAAGAAATAGAGTGTAGCTTCTCATTAAGACTTTAATTGAATCTAAACATTCAAAAGTGAGGTTAGGTGACAAGATTATGAGGGCATCTCACATAAATTAGGAAGAGAAGAGTTGTAGGAGTTAATGATAAGCTTAAGTATCAAACACACACACACACACACACATTTAAGTATACATTCCATTACAACTCCAATCCACACCACATCAAGAACTTCTTACTTTACATCAAAGAGAGAAAGTGGAATTAGATGAATTAGACTTACCTTAAGCTTTGAATTCCCTCTAAGTTATCCAATTTTGATCTTGAAGAAGTTCCCCTCTAGTTCCTTTTCTCTCTACCCTTTCTCAGAAATGAAGTTAGGAATTCTTAAGGCAATTGGTTAAGAACACACACACACACACACACACATATATATATATATTAGAACCTAATAGGACAAAAATCAATCGTTTAATCATCCTAAATTGAAATTTCACAGCTATATTTATTATTACTTAAAAATTATGCTAATTCCAAATATAAAATCAATTTCGGCTTATCAAGTCCCTAAGGCCCTCAATTTTTGAGTTAAACATTCCAATTGTGACAGATCTTCTCCTTATTAAACAAATATGCATCTCTAACCATAGCGTTTACTTAATTAAACTCAATTTCACATGAAATTTCACAATGAGCACTTAAAAGCACAGAAGTTAGGGACTGAAACCATACTAAAATTATATACAAGAGTCGGGTTATTACATGGATGCTACACCATCTTTAGGTCGTCTTCAGGACACCACTAGTCCCTAGCACTCGTCTGCCCTAGGTCTTTTCTGACGGACCTGGTACACATGTTGTAAGTGTTTTACTTTATGAGTCTCCCCACGTATTTCATTCCCATTGACCTTTGAGTGAATCACATTGATTACTCGAGGTTCGCTTGCTTACGGTTGTGGTGCTGGGGATGGCAGTGCTGCCGATGCCTAGGGCAGTCTTGCCTGCTCTTCCCTTGTCCTAGCCTCGTCTACTAGGTCCCTTAAATGGCCCTGTCTTACCAGGTCTTCCGAATGTGCCTTCAGGGCTCTGTACCCCTGAGTCAGATGTCCAGCTTCATTATGGTAAGCACAGTGCTTGCCAAGGCTTCTTCCCATAAATTCGCCTGGTACCCTTGCCGATGCTCTGTAATAGGGCTGATTTCGGATTTTCTCTAAGACTTTGTAGACCGAGATTCAGAATACGGTTGTGATTGCCTGTGTAGCCCTTAATCCTGTCTCTTGCTTATTGTATCCACCATCACCTCGGCCTCGCTTCGGCGAGCCGCTTTTCTTCTCTTATTTCCGCGCCTTTGTCCCCGGCATGTCCTCCTCGGCCCTGGCATACTTTTCTATCTTGGCCATAAGTTTCTCTATGCTTTTTGGCAATGTCTTTGCCAGTGATTTTCGAAGCAGGCAATCATCTTTCAGGCCGTTCTTAAACGACACGACCGCTACCTCTTGGTTGCATTCTGGTATTCGGTTGAATACCTCATAATACCTTTTGGCATAGGCCCTAAGGCTTTCGTCCTCGCCAATTCTCAGAGCCATCAGGGCGTCCACCCTCAATGGCTATAGTTTGTTTGTCATGAACTTGGCCACAAACATCTCGGTCAGGCCTTCCCAACTTTTCACAGTTCGTTTCGGCAACTTGTGAAACTAGTCTAATACGATCTCTCCACAGGATGAGGGGAACACCTTGCAGAGCAACGGTTCGTTCCCGGTGTATAATGCCATTGAGTTCAAGTACAAGCCGACGTGAAAGTTAAGGTCCGACTTACCATCATATATCTGGAACCTCGGCATATGGAACCTTTTCGGGGCCTTAAATATGTCCAACTCCATCGAAAATAGCATTCTTAGCTTGACCAGAGAGGTTACCTCGGCGTATTATTGCTTCTTCTAGAGGTAATCCCTCAGATCCTCCTTGGTCCGTCTAGGAGCTCGGCTATCGATGGATTTCAGCCTTTTTGGTGCGCTACTCCCAGTATCATTATGAGTCCTCTTAGACCTTTCTCCATTAGTTGCGTCGAAACACAATTCTTTCCCTTGAACACGCCGATGTTCTTTGGGGTCAGCTTCCTTGGTATGATGCGTCCTCCGAGAATCTCCCCTTCTTGACTCTCCTCGCCCGACCTCCCCTGAAGGCCGGTGAGAGTGTTCCTCGGTCCTGGTGTGCTGGGGGATTGTAGGGATTGTTTTTTGCCCTCTCTTCTGGGCATTGTTCTTGGCTACTGGAATCGGCGTGTCTTGTAACGGGAATGGTAGCTGCATGACGTTGTTCTGCATCATGAAATTGACGACCAATTACAGGTTCGCCAATTTGTTTGCTAGTCCCTTTATCTCATCATCCCTCCGTAGGCATCTGTCTTTTCATACCTGGAGGTCATCCTCGTTATAATACCCGCATCGATTTGATTTCTTTGTTACATCGCCTTCCTTGCCGACGTCTTTCTCTCTGGGATTTTGTCCCCGAGTTTCTTCATTGCAATTATCCTCCTTTGTGTTAGGGTCAAAATGATTCCCACTCCCAGTAGGAATGTCGTCCCCAACATTCTCTTTCTGTCCGTCGTTGGCCATCTATTCTCCTGTTTTTTCCACAGACGACGCCAAATTGTGTGAGTCTATTTCTGACCACACTGCCAAACAGATACTCAGCTGGAGAACACTAGCAGAATAGGTTAAGCTCGAACGACCTGTCACAGAAAGAAGTGATTCCGGTGGTGGTTCTTTCACTCGGAGGCATTCCGACGATCAAATCAGTTATCTCTCAAAGATAGCAAAAGTGTTTAACTCACTATTTAGAATACAAAAAATGTACCTTAGACTCACGAGGGTGCCTTTCTTTTATAGTCAACACTGATCTAATCTCAATAGAAGCCTAAATCCAATGGATTCTGCCTCAATGCTAATCCTCGACTCCCAGTTAGACTGGAATAATCTCTCTAAGAGTCTTATCTTTATCCAAACTGAAGTCTTCTCCCAATTTAGGACTCTTGTCCCTTATCTGCTTATCTCGGATTTCAGTATTTTCACAGATAACCTCGGCCTAGCCGAAATTACCTCGGCATCATGACCATGACACGTGGCACCTCGGCTGACACTTCGGTGCCACCTCGGCCACATGTTGTCATTCAAAAATTATATCCCCACAATTTATTTTTTAACCTATAATGGATTTCTTGTAGATACGTTGTGGATACTGAAGAGTAATACTTCCTAATGGAACTGTAGAGCAGTCTACTTATACTTTTATCAAAATCTTACTTTAATTCATGAACTTTTGCTAAAATATTATTTGGTCTTTTCACTTTTAATTTTTATCAACCTCTCAACGGTAAATGAATGAAAGAATAAAATTTAAATTTAAATAAAATGTAAGCGATTGATTAGTATTAGAATTGAAAAATAAAAGAAATACTAAAATGAAATTACAGTAAAAATATAAAGATACTAAATTGTAATTAACTCTTTTTCTGAATCCCCATGATTGAAAAATAAATAAATATTTTTTTCCTTTTGGATCTGCTAAACTAATACTATTAATTTACTTGGCCGAAACTGAAGTTGTTATTTACTGTGTAACTAACTCAATAGTTGAGCAAAAGAATATAATTTTATAAGGTTTAATGCATAAATTAGACGAGAATAAGGGGCATTATTTAATTTCCAATAATTGTTGCCGTGATTTCAGCACTAAATGTTTGGATTAAGTGATTTGGAGAGAAGAAAAAAAAAGAAATGACGAGATATGTATTTTTCCTATTTATTTGGATAACTTAAGTAGAAAGAAATGGAGAGAAATAAAGAGAAACTCATTTCTCTTATAAGTCTTATTTTCAATCTTCTCAAAAGTGGAGAGATTGGGAGAGAAAAGAAGCCACAATTTTCATAATATCAATTTTGTCCCTATAAAAATTAAAGAAATAAAATGATTGAAAATATAAAAAAGTTATTTTAGTAATATAACATAAAATAATTTTTTTTCTTTTCTCTTAATGAAATCTCATCAAACAAGAATGAGAGAAATCACAATTATTTTTTTTCTTTTATTTCTTCTTTATCCAAACAAAAATGAGAGAAATCACAATCATTTCTTTTCTTTTTTTTTCCTAAGTTCCCAAACATATGGTGGGTCCACACGAACCCCTTTTTTAAGTTTATTTTAAAAAGGGAAATGTCTAGTTGTTTCGAATCATATTTCTCAATTTATAGAGCTTCTTAAGTGTTGGTTTGAGAATTGGGTTGATTTTTTAGTTTTTTTTAATTTTTTTGTGAGAGAAAGAATATAATAATTACGGGTTAGATGTAATGTTTTGTCTTATTTAACTAAAAAATTTATTTTATTTTTTATGACTATTTTAGTCAAAAAAAGCCCCAAACCTTCTTTCCCAAACGAGCTCTAAGTACTCCATAGTTCAATCAAAAAATATGTACTTGTTATCACTTTAAATTCACTCTTTTATTATTGAATAAATTATTTATAAGAAAATTTATAATGATATAATAATTATGATTATATGTTTAATTACACTTGTTTTTTTTTAAATAAATAATTTATTTTTAAAAATTGTATTTATTATCTATTTTTTCTAATAAGAATATAATAAAAAATTAACGAGTGTATTTTTTTGGTTAAATAATCTACGTATTAAAACTTAATAGATTAACGATCAAATCATCAAATTAAGATTCATAAGGCCATCTCCAACGCTATACCAAATCTATTATCAAATTTAAATTTGGTGAAAATAATATCTTTTTCTGTACTTCAATGGTTTCACCAAACCTGTATTAAATTGAGAAAATAACAAATGTTTCACCAAACTAAGAAAGCTTTGTGTTTTTCATCAAATCATTGTTCATAACCATTATATTTTTACCACTGGATGTCTTCCCGGATGACTAACTCAAGGCAAAATTTTGAGAAAATTCTACACTGGATGGTCAACCTCCCGGTCGACCCCCTGGATGACCCCATGAGAATGAAAATTTCATTTGAACCCATATAGACACCGGAATTAAAAGGCTCACATTTTTCCTTGCAACCTCGCCTCCCACATATTATAGAATTCCTCATTCTGACATCATGATTGGGCATGGAAGAGGATTCCATCAAGGCGTAATTCATGTTTCCACATCTAGCGTACATAGTAACCATTGCATTACAACCCATCTTAGCATACATAGTAACCATTGCATTCATGTTTCCACCTTAAGAATTAAAACCCATCTTAATGATTTGTGCATGAGTTTGTTTGCCAAGATTCAAGGTTGGCAAGCATGAACATATTGTCAGCACGCTAGTAAATGTGGCTTTATCCATAGTTCTTTCAGTCTCATGAACAATTTCAAGCCATCCTCGCCATGATTTTTTTTCACCTAATCCAATATTGTAGCATTCCACAATGTTGTATCCCAAATAGGCATCAATTGAAAAAGTTCAATTGCAGTCTGAACCTCACCAATATAAAAATACCCAATAATCATATTTGTCGTGGACAAAACATCACCAAATGGGTTTTTCTCAAGAACTGCATGAGCTTCTTTCACAAGCCCATTCTTCACAATTTGTGCTATATTATCCTTTTAAATGTCATTTTATGAGTATTTATTTATTTTTTAATTTATATATATATTGGTCAAATGATAAGTGAAAATTTCTTAAATCCATTGCATCTTTGCTATCAGATGATGATCAATTCAGAGATGCCACTTCCCACAAGGTAATACAACTTCGCAGAGCAATTTTAGAACTTTGTTTTGTTCTTGTTCTTCTTGATGATTACTGGAGAATTGTGGAGATTTTGCACATAAGGGATCATTTGTAGCTTTCAGAATAGTCCAGCTTGTTACCTATGGTAATATTATATTCACTTCACATCTTCAACTTGATGGCAGAATTGTCACACAGAACTTCCTCTATATCATTATCAAGTTATAATGATTGCTATTGCCTACAGGGTAGACACATAATTTTTATTGATAAAATTGCTAAGTCGGTAAATTTTCATTTCACCTAGTAGTTCTTTCTAAGTCTATCCTATATACTTCATGTTGCAGGTCACGTAGTGCTGTTGCACCATTAGAACGGTTAAAGATTTTGCTCCAGGTAGAACTTTTGTGTCCAGCTGATTTCGTATAGCATGGGCAGAATTTATGTAGGACCTTTGCATTCACAACGTCATGGATATGCGTTATTCCCATTGTTGAGATGCTTTGTTGTATAAAATGTTTTGCTAATGATTTCTATCTGATGGAGTTTGTCAATGCATGCTTTTCTAGTGGTGGTATCAAGGAGAATGTATAAGGAGTTTGAAGTGCACTTCTTCTTTTTTTTGTGTTTTGTTTCTAATTTAGAAGTCTGAAGGAATTTTCTTTTTCCTTAATTCTGCTTTTGGTTGCCCAAAGCTGCAGAAAGGAAAGGAAAGGAAAGGAAAATTTGCAATCTTCACCTGAACCCCAATTCTTTTGGAGCATTATGTCACCTTCCAAATGCTGTGAAAAAAGAGGTTTTGGAGGTTTTGGAGTACTTGGTTATGAAACAATTCTAGTTTAATTAATTAAAAATTAAAACAAAACATTCCTACACCCCGCAACAACGTCACCATTCTCGTTACCATTATAATGACTGCAACCATTATTTGAAACCTTGAGTTGAGTGTAACTTTAGCAAAACTATAAGGATGAAGAGAGAGTAATACTTGAGGAGTACAAGAAGGTCCTTGTCGATATTTTGGAACAATAATTCATATAAATGGAGAGATTGAAGATTACACGACCCATAGAATTAGTTGGGATGGATGAGATGGAAGAGTGCATCAAGAGTGTTGTGTGATCGTAACATTTCTATTAAGTTAAAACGAAAATTTTATAAAACTGCTATGGTTATGGTACAAAATTTACTTACAAAAAAATGGTGAATGGTATTGAATGTTGGGTGGTTAAGGAAAAATATGTTCAGAAAAGAGTGTAGTTGAAATAAAAATGTTTAGATGGATGAGCGATGTTACAAAAAAGCTAAAATAAGAAATAAGCCCATTGGCACCAATTGAAGACAAGATGAAGAAAAAATTATCCAGACCAAACATGCGTGTGAGGTGATAAGTAAGGACTTGACTATCTTAAACTTAACTAAGGATATTACTGCAAATGGAACCAGCTGGAGAAAATAGATCCATGTAGCCAATCCCAACTAATTGGGAAAAAAAGGCTTGTTGAGTTAAGTTGTTGGAAATGGTTATAAAATTTTGGGTAAAATCAGAATTTTTTCTCATATTTGGTCTAATTTTTAGGTGGGCTCCATGCATCGACTTACACGGGTCAAAGTGTTAACGCGTTCTATGCCGCATTGTGATTCACGTGGTATATTTGGTTGTTCAAAACCATTACCGAGTGAATGGAAAATTGAAACCAAAGTATGCTCCATGGAAATGGAGTTTTTGTGGAAATTCCTTAAAGGTTTGAATAAGACTTGTCCCATATTTATTTGGTGAGAGGTTTTAAGAGGGTTTATAAGGCATGAGTTTGGTACTTGGGGTGTGCCCCAAGGAGTACCCAAGTGTTTTAGAGGGAGAGGTTATAGGCAAAATGGGCTAGACCCATTGGACCCAAAAACCACCACACGCCGCCGCCCAATCGAGCGGGCGGGCTGGGCTGGGCTTCGACACGGGTGTAAGGTTGGGTTAGGCTTATTTGGCCCAATACTAATCATTTTGGGCCAAAAACATTTGAAATAAACTGGTTTGGATTTACTGTTCATCCAAACAGGGTCCTTTCCGTTTTCGAACAGAATTAAACTGATTTGGATTTACTGTTCATCCAAACAGGGCCCTTCCCGTTTTTGAACACAACAATTTTAAATCTGTTTGAATTTCAAACCAAACAGTGCCTAAACAGTATGTATCTGTTTAATTCAAATTGAACAGGTACAGTACCTGTTCAATTCAAAACCAAGAGCCACATTTACATCTATAAATAGACTAAGCCTCCCATTTGGATTTTTACTCCAATTTTCATATTCCATCCTCTGCTTTAAATCTCTACATTTTGCTGCATTTTATTTCTGAAAGAAAGAGTATAAACACTTAGTGTGTTCGACGAACGATTAAATTGTAGTGCTGCTTTTATTCGTTGATAAGATCATTTTATCTTGGGAGATAAACGTCCAAATTCTGAAAGCACCGTGGAGAGGACGAATATGTCTTAAGGACACAGTGTTAAACACTGGACTTGATCAGAAAAATTATTCAAAGAAATTAACCAAGTAAGTTGTTTAATTTTATTCTGTTTTTATTTGTTTATTTAATCAGATTTTAATTTTGTTTTTGTAACAAAATAAAATCTATTATTTATTTATTTATTTATTATTTCGAGTTTGATTTTTGTAATCAAACAAATTCTCTCCTTTTCTTTATTTCTTTAAATTCTAGTTGTTATTTTGTACACAATAGAATTAATTCTTTTAAATACAGTGAAGATTGTACCAACAATCTTAAGACAGATTATTTTTGATATCTTCATTGTATTTAATTTTTTGTGTTTTCAAAGTAATATTCTGGTTCGAAAAACAAATAGTGGTTTATGCTATTTGACAAATAGTAGTAATATACTGTCTCTCTTCTTTGACAACTAGTAGTAATATACTTGTGTCATTAACAATTACAGAATATTATTTGGTGTTACAGAAAATTATTTTGGTATTTTATTTTTCTAGTTTTAGTAACAAGGAAAATAAAATTATTTTGTTGTTATCATTTATTTTCTGGTTTTAGTAACTAGAATTTATTTTCTGGTTTTGGTAACTAGAAAATTATTTTGTATTTTTCTGATTTTTGTAATCAGATATTTTTGTGATATTTTATTTTCTAGTTTTAGTAACAAGGAAAATAAAATTATATTATTTTCTAGTTTTAGTAACAAGAAAAATAAAATTAATTTGTGGTTTATGTTTTTTATTTTTGTAATCAAATATTATTTCGGTATTTTATTTTACTAGTTTTAGTAACAAGGAAAATAAAATTATTTTTATTATAATTTATTTTCTGGTTTTAGTAACTAGAAAATTAATTTTGTTAATCAATCTATAAATATTGTACGTGACTTATAGTTTCATTTGGGAGATAACTTAATTTTTGAACCCTTTGTGAAAAAGTGTTAATTCTTTTGACTTTATCATAGTTCATCGTGAGTATACATAGAAGAATTTGTTTCTAGAGTAAAATATTAGTTTTACAAACTAATTTTATTTTTATTACAATGTGGATTCATAGTCTTGAAATTGTTTCTGCATTTGAGTCGGAAAATATATATATATATATATATATTCACAAGAACATTTTAATGCATATTTAATTTGTTTATTTATGTACAAATCAAACTTATTAAATGAATGTATGTTTTGTCATTTTGAAGTTTAAAGTTTAAATGCGTTGGATTTTATTTATGAGTTAAGAATCCTTTTATTTCATGCATGATTCATTTATTTTGTTAATTCATTATTTGATGCGTTTGATATGCATGTATGATATCAACTCAAGTTATTTCTTAACAATAATTTCAAGTGATTTGGAATGATAAATTGTTATGTCGACTTTGGACATAAGCAGGTTAATTTGAATATTTCTAATCAATTTTGAATGGGTGTTTAAACACCAAAGAAATTTAAACATGAAGATGTATGTAATTATATCGTTCCGTTTAATTGGGAAGTAACTTAAGAAATCTTTTATGTTGATTATTGGTTTATTTTGAATGAGATGTCATTAATAATTATTTTACTTGCGTAGTAGAAATTGTTAAACCATAAACCATTTTATTAATATGAGGGTGTATCTCTTGCATTAGTTGAGATAATTTAATTTTCTTCTGTCACAAATATTTTTTATAACAGTGACATTTATTTGTTATTGAGTTGCAAGAATATATACAATCAAACGGGTTTTTGAATTGTTTGATTCTTAGGCAAAAAAATTTATGAGGATATGATTTTGTCAAAACATTAATTCTGACTTGTGTAGTCATAATTATTTTGGTTTTTTCTTGAATTTGTTTTGAAATTCATTGATTTATATTAGAAGTGATAGAGGTGGTGAATATGATGCACCATTAAATGAATTTTGTGCACAACATGGCATTATTCACCAAACAACAGCCTCTTATTCTCCACAGCAAAATGAAATTGTTGAAAGAAAGAATAGAACCCTTAAAAAAATGATGAATGCCATGTTACTAAGTTTAGGCTTACCACCGAACTTGTGGGGAGAAGCAATATTGTCTGCAAATTATGTTCTTAATAGAATACCCCACAAGAAAACCAAAAGCATTCCTTATGAATTATGGAAAGGTCGACTACCTTCCTACAAATACTTAAAAGTGTGGGGGTGTTTGGCAAAAGTGGAAGTTCATGTTCTTAAAAAGACTAAGATTGGGTCAAAAGCAGTAGATTGTGTGTTTATTGGTTATACTCAGAATAGTAGTGCATATCGGTTTCTGACTTATAAATCAGCAATACCTGATATAAATGTGAACACTATTATAGAGTCAAGGAATGCTGTGTTTTTTGAACATGTCTTTCCTTACAAGAAAGGATAGGAATTAAGTTTACAGAAAAGAACTTATGATTGTACACAAAGTCAAGAGACTAATGACAATCAAACACAAGAGACTAGTAATGGTCTCAACCAACAGGATTTAACTGATGATGAACCAAGAAGAAGTAAGAGAGCAAGAACATCAAAATCCTTTGGTCCGGATTTTCTGACATACTTGTTAGAAAATGAACCTCAAAGCTTTAAGGCAGCAATGACAGGTTCTGAAGCACCTTTGTGGAAAGAGGCTGTTAATAATAAAATTGAATCCATTATGCAAAATCATACTTGGGAATTGATGGATCTTCCACCAGGTTCTAAACCTCTTGGATATAAATGGATATTCAAGAGAAAAATGAAAGCAGATGGTTTAATTGACAAGTATAAAGCGAGACTTGTAGTTAAAGGTTACAGACAAAAGGAAGGTCTGGACTATTTTGACACATATTCTCCTGTGACCAGAATAACATCCATTCGCATGCTTATTGCAATAGCAGCGTTGTTTAATTTAGAAATACATCAAATGGATGTTAAAATAGCTTTCTTAAACGGTAATCTAAATGAAGAGATCTATATGGAGCAACCCGAAGGGTTTGTTGTATCATGGCAAGAAAAGAAAGTTTGTCGACTTGTAAAATCCCTTTATAGATTAAAACAAGCACCTAAGCAATGGCATGAAAAATTTGATCATGCAATGCTTACTAATGAGTTTAAGATAAACGAATGTGACAAATGCGTCTATGTTAAAAACACTGACCAAGGATATGTCATAGTTTGTCTTTATGTGGATGACATGCTTATCATTGGAAGCAATCAAAACATGATCAAATCAACTAAGCAAATGCTTAACAAAATATTTGATATGAAAGATATGGGGGTCGCAGATGTTATATTAGGAATGAAAATTACTAAAACATCTGACGGATATGTATTATCTCAATCTTATTATATTGAGAAAATACTTGATAAATTTATCAAGGATGATTTGAATTTAGCTAGAACACCTGTAGAAATTAGTCTTTATTTATCGAAAAATAAAGGTGATGCAGTATCTCAATTAAAATACTCCCAAATTATTGGAAGCCTAATGTACCTAATGAATTGTACTCGTCCTGATATAGCTTATGCTATCAGTAAATTGAGTAGGTACACTAGTAACCTTGGAGAAGACCATTGGAAAGCAATCATTCGGGTTCTTAGATATCTAAGATTTACTCGTGATCATGGTTTGAACTTTACTTGATGTCCAGCAGTACTCGAAGGTTGTTGTGATGCCAATTAGATATCGGATACTAAAGATTCAAAATCCACTAGTGGATATGTCTTTACTCTAGGAGGCGCTGCTGTTTCTTGGAAGTCCACGAAACAAACTTGCATCGCACGATCCACAATGGAATCCGAGTTCATTGCTTTAGATAAAGCAGGTGAAGAAGCAGAATGGCTTCGTCACTTCTTAGAAGACATTCCAATGTGGCCAAAACCTGTGCCAGCTATTTGCATTCATTGTGATAGTCAATCTGCAATAGGCAGGGCACAGAATCATATGTATAACGGTGAGTCACAACATATTCGTCGTCGACATAATACTGTAAGGCAATTGTTGTCAAACGGGATAATCTCAATAAATTATATAAAATCTAAAGAGAATATTACGGATCCGTTAACAAAAGGTTTGACAAAAGAGCTAGTGTATAGTTCATCAAAGGGGATGGGATTAAAGCCTATTACATAAGAGTCATCATAATGGTAACCCCACTTATATAACTGGAGATCCCAAGAACTAAGTTTAAAGGGACAACTAAGTTATGTATGGCTCGCCAGAAATCACCAAGGGATTAAAATTCCCTACCTATTCCTATGGTGAGAGTGATATCTGCAACATATGTTGTCTGCAGGATATAAGGATAAGCTTTGCTTTTAATGATTACTTATATCTTGATTAAGGCATAAAATCAAGACGAGTATGAGGAGATACTCACAATAAGAATCACCTATATGAGTGTTCAACTGGGGCCGGTTCTATGAGAATGAAAAAGGCTACATTCTCTAGAAACACTCATGAAAACCAAGAGCGTTCAAGGCCAAAATGAACACAACAGTGAGAACCACGATGTGTTCACTATAACAAAATTGACTTTTTACGACACCACATCAACGGCATACAATAAATGCATGCCATAATTTCTCACTTTTACGACTTGCTTTTTTTGCATGTCGTAAATACTTTTCCAACCACGGCGTATCTATTGCGTAGGTCGTGAATGGTAATAACGATAATTTTTTTACGACTTGCAATGCACGCCGTAAATAATAAAACTTTCTACGACATGCATGTGGCGTGCCGTTAATACATCAATTATACACGACGCACATACACCAGCCGTGAAAAGTGAATACTTTTCACGGCGTACACAATGCCTGTCGTTAAAAATATTATACTTTTTATGACGCACACATTGCCTGCCGTTAAAAATATTGTCTTTTTACGACGCACAATGCATGTCGTGAATTGTATGATAAAAAATAAAAACTAAAAACGCCAAAATGAATTTTAAGGCGCTAAAATGAAATTTATGGTGCCTCCCTCTAATCAAAATGGGAACATCATAAGGATTCAAACCTCTCTCTCCATCTCATGTCTCGCAGTAGCCTTCACTCTCTCTCACTCACTCTCTCGTTCTTTCATCTCTTTCTCTCTAGCAATCGGTGATCGGCCAGCGAGACAACCGGTGGTGATCAAATCAGGTTGGCCTTCGCAACACATTCGGTTGATCCAATTAATTCCAGATCGAGATCGCTCTCAATTTCGATCCCCTCAATTTCAAAGGTAATTTTACGATTTTTTTTTTTGGTTTGATCTTGCAAAAGCTGGACCTTAAATCAGCGGAATATCAATCTTCATCAGTTTATTTATGGGTTTTCAATTATTAGGTGGAAAATAATTTATTTCCTTATAATTTTTTTTATAGGGTTTGCGATTGTTTTTTAATTTATACTATTCTTGTTATTTTTGTGTAAACATTTAGCTTTTTTTGATAAATTTCTGCTTTAATTTTTATTTTATTTTTTATTTTTAATCTGCTTGTTGACATTGATTTTGTTTCAGAATGGGAACAATTTTCAAATTTCTGCTTTAATTTTTTTTTTCTTTAATCTGCTTGTTAACAATTTTCAAAATAAAGCATGTGTTCTCTTCTTGTTAACAATTTTTCTTTAATCTGCCTGTTAACAATTTTCAAACAAGGGTTCTCTTCCATTCCTAATGTAAAATGAGAAGATGTTGGGGGCCTCCATTTGCTAAGGCAAGAGTTTGACCGTTACATAGTTAGGCATATAAAATATCCCGAGGATTATGAGGTAATTTTCACATCTGAATCTCATTATTTAATTAAAATAAGGCATTACAAAGGGATATCAAAAGAATTGGGTAGAGTCTTCACCCCATAGCTGTTCTTTTTAAAATCTCTCTCTCTCTCTCACTCGAACGTTTCTAGTCTAATGGTTGACTAAATTGGGCATAACATGGATTCCAATAGGAACTACTGAATTTATTATCCTGAAGTGCTGCTTTTCAAGTTGGTCCATGTGCTGAGCCAAGCTTCCATATTGGAATGGCAGCATTTATTGTGTATGTTTATGCTTTGATTCTAACTAAATGGTTGAAAATGCTAGTTCTATCTCTACCACTTAATGGAGATCCCTGTTGGCTTTGGTCAGCCTTGTTATGAAACTGATGAGTGCTGGAACAGCTTACACATATATGTGCATATGTATGTTAGTGTTATTATAAACTGGGTAAAAAGCAATCCCATCTCCTTGTTCATTGTGGGGTTGCATGGGATTTGTTGACGTTGACCGTTGTTTGTTTGGGTGTTCCCTAAGGAGATGGTGGACCTCCTTTTTGCTTTTAAGGGAGTGTGGATAGGGGGGAGAAGGATCCTTGGGATTTAGTCTCTTTGACTCTTATGTGGATAGTTTGGGGAGAAAAGAATAGGCTAAGCTTCAATTTTGATTTTAAAGAATTGATTGCTTTCCATTTTGTATAGTTGGCTTTCTGGTTCGGTTAACTTGTCTTTGAATCAATTTTTGGGCTTCGTAGAGGCCTTTGAATAGGCATTTTGATTTAGATGCAAAAACGCATGTTGATATATAGATGATATAGCCTTTTTGTACATGGGTTGCACCACCAAGGTCCCTCTTTTTAATCAGGAATATGAAAATTTCTATCCTGTGTATATAGATATTTCATTTCATCTCATCTCAACTTGTTGACTTCCCATATGTGTTTTTTTCTCATATATACCCACCCTTTCATTATCCCACACCTTAACATTTCTATTTCCATGTTTTGTTAATATATAAATTTGCAATGTCATAAGCTATCACTACAAGAAAATGGGGCTTAAAAGACGGAACTATTTGCGACGGTACACTTGTCAAATGCAAAATCTGTCAAAATACCATCTCAAAGAGAGTATTTTTGACGGTAAGATACCGTCAAGAAATACTCTCCTTTTTGAGACGGTATTTTTACCGTCAAGAATACTCGATTTTTGAGACGACATTTTCTACCGTCGCAAAAAGTGACTTTTCTGTTTTTTTTTTTTTAAGTGAATATTTTTTAATTTTTAAATATTTTTTTTAGATGCACTTTACTTAAATGTATCTAAAAAAAAAATTATGAAAAAATATTTTTAAAAATTAATAAATACATACAAATATTAAAAAAAAATGTATTGAATTATTGTATTTCTTTTGTATTTTTGGTATTTAGTGAATTTTTAAAAAAAAATTTTTACTTTTTAGGTGTATTTATGTTTGGTGTGTCTAAAAATTAAAAAAAATTACTTAAAATATTAAAAAAATTCAGTAAAAATAATATAACACGGAAAACAAGAAAGTATAATTTTCTCAAAAGAGTTTTTGGAAAACTCTAACCTAGCATAGTGATTGTGGTTTTGAGACAGCTTCATATATATACAGTCACAAAATAGTTTGAATAAATTCAACAGTATTTTTCTGTCGCAAAAAAAAAAAAATAAAAAAAACGATGTCGTCTTACTCTTTTAATATAACATCTCTTTTCATTCATTTTTTCATCTTCCTGTCTCTCTGTATTTATCTCTCTCTGTTCTCTTTATCTCTTTCACTCATCACTCTTCTTTCTCTGTCTGTCTGTTTCTCTCTCTCATTTTCTCTCTGTGTCTCTCGTATATCTTTCTTCTCGCTATCTCTTTCATCTGTCTTCTCTCTCTATCTCTCTCGCTCATCTTTCTTCTCTCTATCTCTCTTATTTATTTTCTCTCTCTCTCTCTTATTTCTATCTCTCTCGCCTATCTCTCTTTTTTCTGTGTCTCTCTCTCTCGCTCATCTCTTTTCACTCTATCTCTCTCATTTCTTTTCTCTCTCTCTCTCTCTTATCTTTCTATCTCTATCGCACATTTCTTTTCTCTCTCTATCTCTCTTTTTTCTGTGTGTCTCTCTCTCGCTCATATCTTTTCGCTCTATTTCTCTCTCTCTCACTCATATCTTGTTTCTCTCTCTTTTTCTATCTCTCCCTCTATATATCTCTCTCTCTCTTTCTCTCTCTATCTCTCTTTCTGTCTATCTCTCTCTCTCTCTCTCACTTATCACTCTTCTCTCTCTCTCTGTGTCTACTTGTCTATTTCTCCCTGACTATGTTCGCCTTGCTCACTCTCTTACTCTCATCTTCTCTATTTATCGAGCTCCTTCTCGATTTATCGATCCACTATAAACGACGTCGTCTTACTCTTTTGAACATTTCTCTTTTCACTCATTTTTTCATCTTCCTATCTCTCTATCTCTGTCTCTCTTCTCTTTTTCTCTCTTACTCATCACTCTTCTCTGTCTGTCTGTCTCTCCCTTTCTCTATGTGTCTCTTTCTCTCTCACTCATCACTCTTCTCTGTCTGTCCGTCTCTCTCTTTCTCTTTGTGTCTCTGTCTCTCTTCTCTTTCTCTCTCTTTCACTCATCACTCTTCTCTGTCTGTCTGTCTCTCTCTTTTTCTCTATGTCTCTCGTCCATCTCTCTTCTATCTATCTCTTTCATATATCTTCTCTCCCTGTATCTCTTCTCTCTCTTTTTTTTTCTCTCTTGCTCTCTCGCTTATCTCTTTCTGTCTCTCTCTCGTTTATCTCTTTTCGCTCTTTTTTTTTCTCTCTCTTTGTCTCTTTCGCTCATTTCTCTTATCTCTATCTCTCTCACCCATCTCTCTTCTCTCTATCTCTCTCACATCTCTCTGTCTCTCTCGATCATCTCTCTTCTCTTTTTCTCACTTTTTCTGTCTTTCACTCTCTATCTCTTTCTCTCTCTCTCTCTCTCTCTCCACTGTGTTCGCGTTGCTCACTTTCTCTCCCTTCTGTCTTCTCTATTTACTGAGATCAATTACAAGAAAATGCACTTTTAGCAACCACTTTGTCTCTCTCTCGCTTATCACTCTTTCTCTTTCTCTATTTTTCTATATGTCTCTCTCTATCTCTTTCTCCCTGTCTCTCTCTCTATATCTCTTTCTCTCTGTCTCTCTCTCACGTATCACTCTTCTCTCTCTCTTTCTCTCTGTGTGTCTATTTGTCAGTCTCTCGCTCTTCTCTCTCTCTCTTTCTCTCTGTGTCTGTCTGTCTGTTTGTCTCTCTCCCTCATTGTGTTCACCTTGCTCACTTTCATTGACCACAAAAAATTAATTTTATTTTAATAGAAAATATTATCCCTACTTCTACAAAAATAAAAAAATAATTTTTTATTCATTAAAATAAATTTGAAACAAATAAATTTTCAACCTTATTAAGTGAAAAAAAAAATGTCATTAACTATAAAAAAAAATTATTTTAATAAAAAATAAATTTTTTAACAAATCCTCCGTTGCAAAAAAAAAAATTATTATTTAAATATTCATTTATAATTTTTAAAAAACCAAAAAAAATCCAAAATCCCTTCCTCCCCAATTCCCGCTCGGGTTCCCCCTACCCCAAACCCAAAATCCCCAATCTAAAGAATCCCTAATCTCTTCTCCCCCCTCCTCTTTTCCATTCCCGCCCGTTCCACACACTCACACCCACCCACCCCACCCCCCCCCAAACCAAAAGTATCCCGCATCTACCTCTCGCATCCACTCCTCCTCCGCCTCCATGCCCTCCTCGCGGCTTCAAGCCGTCCTCCTCTCTCTCTACGCCGCCGAGACCAAATCACGCGCCGGCAAGCCTGTCCTCGTCTCCATTCCTGGTCTCTCTCAACCTTCTCTCTACCACACACCTCGAAACAAGCCAAACCCTAACCTAACCACCCAATCTCGACCCTCGATTGGAGTCCTTTCACCCCCTCTCAAGCCCCAAATCGCTGTGAAATCCACCAAACGCGCTGGTATCTCTCTCTCTTTCTAGGGATTTGGATCTAGGGTTTACATATATGTATATCTGATTATATATCTGATTATATATATATATATATATATCTGATTTGGATCTAGGGTTTACATATAAATATATCTGATTATATATATATATATATATCTGAATATGAGTATATAGATCTGTTTTTTTTTTCTAAATTTATTGTCTTCTATTGTCTTCTAGAGGAATTCATTATAAGCTGAGAGCAATGATTTTCATTTTCGACTTGGATGTTGATCCCAAATTTTGCTTTTTATGAACCCATTGGCCAATTATTATCATACTATGGTTTGCCTATGTTTGGCTTTATTATCATTTATATTAACTCTTGGGGGATGAACTTTTTCTACTTCACTTTTTCTTTTTGAAATAATATGCCAATCCTGAGTTTGCATGATAAATTATTTGTGATTCAGGTAATCTTTGCTGATGGAACCTTCATTGATGGCAGTACAAGTGAGCTCTCATGTGAGAGAGTGAGAGAGAGAGA
The DNA here is from genome assembly GCA_025200525.1 of Camellia lanceoleosa. Taxonomy (NCBI): domain Eukaryota; kingdom Viridiplantae; phylum Streptophyta; class Magnoliopsida; order Ericales; family Theaceae; genus Camellia; species Camellia lanceoleosa. The sequence goes on from CM045769.1 coordinate 172,577,468, forward strand.
GAGAGAGAGTCCAACTTTCCTGTTCTTTTGCTCAACAATTTAATCTATCCGACTAATGCAACTCATTATTTGTGATGCAGTGTGCATTGACATTGGTTATTGTTTGCCAAAGGAGGCCGAGAATTACCTCGGCTCGCATGGGCTTAAGAATGTTGTTTATTCTATTGGGGCTACTAATGTGCAAGATGATCTTTTCGGTCAACTTGTCATTGCCTTTCAAAGTTAGATACTTAAGCATCTTATTCATTTATTACTATTAGTTATGCATTAACTTTATTTTCCACTAAGAATATGCCATCTGTTGTGTTATCTCAATGCAATTTCTTAGAAACTTGGATAGTAAAGGTTTTGGGAGAACTGTGCATGGGCGGGGTGGTGGAGTCGGATTGCTACCTATGAACTGTATCTTCTTTGTAAATGAAGATTGAAATAGTGAAGTTTAAACCGATAAACATCTTAATGATAAATAAAGAAATATGTATAGGAGCTAGAGATCTTGACCTACCAGTTGATCAACAACCTTTGCTTGTGAACCAATGGGTGATAAGCGACATCGAGAGTGACATCATATCTGCCGATAAATCTCATCGAGCTCTCTTGAAACTCTCACTTTACTCCAGAACAAATAGGGGTCAAAGTGCCAGTTTGGGACTGCCTTCTAATCTGAGAATAGTTGCAAACACTAGTTAATCTGAGAATAGTTGCAAACACTAGTGAATAGTTCATAGGTAGCATCTGATATCAGTCCATGAGACCAATAGAATTCAGCCCTTGAATTGAAATCAGTGTTGAATTCCAGAAGTGGATTCCCTATCTGCAATCACCACAAAGTCAGATTATTTTAGTTGAATTGGAACTTGAATTGGAGGAGTTAAGGCCCCAAATTCACCAAATCGCATTGGTTGAGCACGAAACTTGGCACACACGACCTCCTAGGCATGAGAGACTTGTGAGAGAAGACGGGGCTCGAATCGGATTCCCGGTTTGGGAGTTAGAGTCGGATTTCACTTTAGGCAAATTAGTTCCTTAAGGAACTTGAATTCGGAGAGTTAATATTCTAAATTCACCAAACGACGTCGGTTGAGCACGAAACTTGGCACACACGACCTCCTAGGCACGAGAGACTTGTGGGAGAAGACGGGGCTCGAATCGGGTTCCCGGTTTGGGAGTTAGAGCCGGATTTCACTTTAGGCAAACTACTTCATTAAAAAACTTGAATTCGAGGCGTTAACGCTCCAAAATTACCAAACGGCGTCAGTTTAGCACGAAACTTGGCACACACGACTGCCTAGGCACGAGAGACTTGTGGGAGAAGACGGGGCTCGAATCGGGTTCCCGGTTTGGGAGTTAGAGTCGGATTTCACTTTAGGCAAATTACTTCCTTAAGAAACTTGAATTCGAGGCGTTAACGCCCAAAATCCTGTGGCGTCGGTTTAGCACGAAACTTGGCACACACGACCACCTAGGCACAAGAGATTTGTGGGGGAAGACGGCTCGAATCGGGTTCGGTTTGGGAGTTAGAGCCGGATTTCACTTTAGGCAAACTACTTCATTAAGAAACTTGAATTGAGGCGTTAACGCCAAAATCCTGCTTCAAACGGCGTCGGTTTAGCACGAAACTTGGCACACACGACCGCCTAGGCACGAGAGACTTGTGGGAGAAGACGGGGCTCGAATCGGGTTCGGTTTGGGAGTTAGAGCCGGATTTCACTTTAGGCAAACTACTTCCTTAAGAAACTTGAATTGAGGCGTTAACGCCCCAAAATCACTGCTTGGCGTCGGTTTAGCGAAACTTGGCACACACGACCTCCTAGGCACGAGAGACTTGTGGGAGAAGACGGGCTCGAATCGGGTTCGGTTGGGAGTTAGAGTCAAATTTCACTTTAGGCAAGTTACTTCCTTAGGAGACTTGGATTCGAGGAGTTAACGCCACAAAATCACCAAACCGCGTGGGTTTAGCACGAAAATTGACACAGACGACCTCCTAGGCAGGAGAGACTTGTGGGAGAAGACGGGGCTCGAATCGGGTTCCGTTTGGGAGTTACAAATGATTTCACTTTAGGCAAACTACTTCCTTAAGAAACTTGAATTCGAAGCGTTAATCCCCCAAAATCACCAAACGGCGTCGGTTTAGCACGAAACTTGGCACACACGACCTCCTAGGCACGAGAGACTTGTAGGAGAAGACGGGGCTAGAATCGGGTTCCCGGTTTGGGAGTTAGAGTCGGATTTCGGTCCAGTCAAAATTATTTACTAAACTATCTTTCTAATTATATAGTAGTCAATTTTTTTTTAATATTTTTCTGTAATTGAAATATTAACACCATTATATGGTTTTTAATTATTTTTATCTTGTTTTTTTCAGATATTTCCTGAGTAGCAGTTGGGTTCTTCTGGAATGCGGGCGTATAAAGATTATGACCAATTTTTGTTTTTGTAACCCACGAACGAATCAAGACGAAAACTTTTGGTTTTGATTTTGATTTATGTTATGTAAATTTGTGAGCAACATTATGTATGTATTATGCGACGTTATGTAGTGGCATAATTTTTATTGTTATGAATTTTTATTTATGTATTGTTATGAATGGAACAATATTATTAATTTTTATTATTTGTCAACTTTTGTTTATGTATGGATTTATATTATTCTGTAATTTTTGGATTTTTTTATAGTTATTTTTTATTTTATACGAGTTATTTTAATTTTTTAATAATTTCTCAATGTGTTTTTTTTACCCGTCGCAAAAAAGTAATAGGCTTTTGCGACGGCACCAAAACAAAAGTCGTGGAATTGTAATTGACAAGATACCTTTAGCGACGGTGACGCGTTGCCGCCAATAGTTATAAGCTGCCAGAGTTTTAGCGACGGTAATTCTGTCGTCTCAAAAACCCACTTTTAGCGACGGGAATTATGTGCCGTCGCAAAAACTGATATATTCTTCCATTATTGGCGACAGAAAAAGTGCCGTCGCAAAAAAAGGTACCCTCCCGTCGCAGAAACTAATGGCGACGGCACTTACCGTCGCTAAAGCTCTTTTGCAACCCCATTAGTCGCGACCCTCCCTTCCCGTCGCAAAAAACAAAATTACCGTCGCAAAAAGTATTAGCGACGGGATCCAGGGCATTTGCGACGGCCGCCTACCGTCGCAAAAAACACTTTTTCTGGTAGTATATCACTTATATAATTATTCCTACCCCTTTAATTGTACTCAATAATGATAGCCATCTTGCTGCTTGCTATATGTATACACCAACAAATATGGAGCGCTCCTCCCTTCACGTAAATATATACATGTGCAAACTGTATGTATACTCATATTCTTACATTTATATTTATTCCTATGATAATTTTTAAATATAAGAAAATAAAATTTAGACTCATGTTTTCAAAGGCAGAACATTATTTTGTTGCATCAATAGTTTTCTTGCTATTAAACATACAGTTATTTTTAATTTGTCCCTGGATGTATAGTTTATAGGTTTTAGGCTTCTAATGTACAAGGTTTGCTCCCCCTTGTGGTGCTTGTTTATATTACTTGTAGAATAATATAAATCAACCAACATTTTAATAAATATATTTTTTATTATTTTTAATTTTCTGTCAATCACAGGCATCCATGGTCTTGTTTTTGCTTACTAATGTTTCCAATTACTGCTCATTCTATTAAAGTATATTTGCTTAGCCAAATAAATAAAGATATTATATATGGCATCAACAAACATCTAGCTATTGCTTTAATTTGCTTATCTACTATATATAAAGTTAACAACCCACTTAATGTCCTAAAGCATCTTCTCTCCTTTTGCCAAGTGGATTTTTTTTTCTATTGAAAACAAAAAATTAAATGGCAAGGTGAATAAGACTTGAACCTAAGACTATTGGTCTTCTCAATAACAATTTTACCACTTGAGTAACACACAATACATGTTTTTAATTCAAAATCAAATTTTATATTTTACAAATTTAATGGCACACCCATCGGTTGGGCACACACTTGCTAGTATATTATATGCAGACAGTTATGAAGTGTCATTTTAATGTATTTTAATGTATATTTGTTGTATCATCGTTTATTGTTGGGTTCTTGTTGCCTAAAATTCAATGTGCTTCTTTGCTACCATCTATTACAGTATAGAAAGTGAGTGCCTTCTACATTTCAGGGCAGTTATGAGGCCATAATTTTCATATTTGCAGAGCATTTCCTTGATATGTTTAGTTTAAACAGCACCAATTGACAAGATTTTGGCAAAATTGTAATTTGATATGTACTGAGTCTACAGACAGACCCATGTTTGGAGTGATTTCCCACTTCCTGCCAAAATATGGAAATTAATTATTTTGGTGTCCTCCATTTGGTAGAGGTTTGATTATGTGCACGGGTGCATCGGTGTTGTGATCCTCCAGTTATACCAAATCACTCAATCATTATGTTTTTTTACTCTTTAGAATCTTCGTAGGCTTCTTCTGCATATCAGCGTCATATGAAGGAATTTGTGGTTTCAACATTGTAAGATTTGTGTTCTTATATTTAGCTGGTATTTTCAGGGATTTGGGGTTGATCTAGAGACAGGATTTTTGCTTTATGGACCTCCGGGCTGTGGTAACACATTAAGTGCTAAGGCTGTTGCCAATGAGGCAGGAGCCAATTTCATACATATCAATTGATTTTAACTGTCCAATCTTGTGTTTAAAAATGATTATTTTGATTGTAACATCTTCTTATGTTTACACGTCAAGGGTCCTGAACTTCTGAATAAATATGTTGGAGGAAGCGAGTTGGCAGTTTGGACAATATTCAGTTGTGCAAGAACATGCTCTCCATGCATACTTTTTTTTTGATGAGGTATGTGGTTGGTTACTGTTGTTCTTTCGTTTGATGCTCGAAGATAATTGGGAACCCTCTTCGTCATTATAAAATCATGTACCTCCTTTAGACTTTATATGCCTTTTCTAGTCCTGACTGAAAAAAAGAGAAGAAGAGGAGCAAGCCTATTTTTCTGTGGATGTAGGTGGACGGAGTCCTTCACAAAAGCACTTTATGTATAAATTATTATTTTTTTACTCAACCTGCTTGCAGTGGGAGGGGCAGGGTGAAGAGGGTCCCACAGGATTAGAATTCAAGCCAACTATGTAACATTGTTATTTATGTTATGAGAGTTTAACAATGAGGTCTCTCTTCTTCTTCTTCATTTGTTTTTTTTTTTTCGTTTTGTTTTTTTTTTTTTTTTGTTTTTTTTTTTTTTTCCAGTAATGATCTGCAAAGTGGGTTTTGATACTTTTTTCTGAGTCATTTTCAGCGTGCTCCTGAATTGAGCTCGACTATGAATAGATGATTTTTTTGGGGGGTTTGGGTGGTAGTACTAGTAAAAAAAAGGTGAACCTTTGGCATTGGCCTTAAGGAGTACTGTTTGTGTGTCAACAATAATTATCCATGTTCTTGACTTGGTTTTGGAACTCTTGCTTCAACTTTTGTAGGTGGATGCTTTGACTACAAAGCGTGGCAAAGAAGGCGACTGGGTGGTTGAGCGGCTCCTGAACCAGGTCTAATAAATTACAATTTCAGTTTCTGAACTCAATCCTTCACATATACTTATCTTATGTCTCCTTCTTGGTTTGGTGCAATTCTCTGGTCATGATTTGGTACCAATGTTTGTATTGCTGTTGTTACATTGTCTGAGTTGTTCCTTATCATAAATGTTATATATTGCAGAATAAGGTTCAAGAGCTTCACAAGCCTTTTACAGAATAAGGGTCAACATCTATCAAAGATGATACAATTGTTCATGCATTTGGTCCAGAACGGCGTGGTAAGGTAAGAGGGCTTGGATTTGGAGCATTGCCATCGAAAGTTGATGCACAAGCATACCAAAGTTATAAACCATTTATGGATAGTTTTTGAGGACTTTGATGAATAGATTTCTATAATTTTTGAATAGTTGTGGGTAATAGTTACAAACTTATATATGTACAGTTTTTGATGGTTTATAACTTTTTGGATAATTTAGAACTTAAGGATAGTCCTTTTGGATGTTTGGAATGTATATATTGACAATTTTTGAATGTTTATAATTTATAGATATGGTTTATTTTTCATGGTTGAAATAATATTTTGGTGGTTGATTAATATTTTGTGAAGCTTGTTTGTAATATTAGATTGTACAAAACAAATCAAATATAGACTGTGCTGAATTAGAAAAAAAAATGCACGTTTTACGGCAAGCAAATTAGGTCATTATATGAAACAGCATTCCATGTACGTCGTTGTATGTTCTACTTATCTACGGCGGGCAGAACAAGTCGTTATATTATATATTTTACGACGTGCAATCAGCGTTGTTATTTGTCTCACCAATTAACGGCGTGCAAAAGTAGTCGTAGAAAAAGTAACGACGACGCACAAAATCTGCCGTTAAATAGTTTTTAAAGGCGTAATAAAGCATGTCGTAGAAAAAGTAATAACGACGCACAAAATCTGTCATTAAATATTTTTTAACGGCGTGTAAAGCATGTCGTTGAAAGTGAATGACTTTCCATGACTGGTTATAATATGACGTGCGCCTGCACGTCATAGAAAGGTTTTTACGACGTGCATTGTGCGCCGTAAAAATCCTTTTTTGTTATAGTGGTTAGAAGATATTTTATGTGAAATCTATTGTCTTGGCTTACACAAACGGCTGAACAATTCAAGGCATCGCGTCCATTGGTTAGCCAGTAAGTCCGATAGGTTATCACTAGGGAAGGTTCAAGGCCGAAAACTACCTATCCTGATGCAAGATATTTTCGACTTATACTCTTTTGTTAAGTCTGCATATTGTTGCATTTCCGTTGTCATCAAATTCCATTCATGTGGGGGATTGTTGGAAATGGTTATAAAATTCTGGATAAAACCAGAATTTTTTCCCATGTTTGGTCTAATTTTTAAGTGGGCTCCGTGCATCGATTTACACGGGTCAAAGTGGTAACGCGTTCTATGCCGCGTTGTGATTCACGTGGTATGTTTGGTTGTTCAAAACCATTACCGAGTGAATGAGAAATTAAAACCAAAGTATGCTCCATGGAAATGGAGTTTTTGTGAAAATTCCTTAAAGGTTTGAATAAGGCTTGTCCCACATTGATTTGGTGAGAGGTTTTGAGAGGGTTTATAAGGCATGGGTTTGGTACTTGGGGTGTGCCCCAAGGGGTACCCAAGTGTTTTAGAGGGAGAGGTTATGAATTTCTCTTTCTTGCTCAAAATCCACACCTTTTTGCTTCCCTTCAGCACCACCAAATCATGCCCAAAAGTGTGGTGATGAGCCAACTCTACACTTCCAGCCTTGAACCTCATTATCACCGAGGTTGGTGTCTCTCTCAATATCTTCATCGATCCACCAAGAATTACCTCAATCGGAGTGAACTCTCGGGTCTTAGTCAAGCAACAGATTGCACAGGTGTCTAATTCTGTTGTTGGGAAATTGGATCCAATTTTGGACATTTCGGGGATTGAGTTGTCGAGAAAGGAATTGATTTCAGGGGGCTAAGTTTTGGAATCGGAGGCAGGGCGTGGAGAGAGAATGAGAGGGTGAGTGTGATATATGGGTATGGGTGAGGGACCTTAGGCTATAAAAAAAAATATTATGGACCTCTCTCATTACTAAAAATTGGAGAGGGATGTTAGACCAATTTTCTCTAAAAATTAAGGTCACGTATAGAAAGAGTTAAATAAGTAGTTTTTATTTTAAAAAACAAATTAAAGTAAATTTTGAATAAATTTGTGAAAAGATGGTCCTGTTTAGGAATTTGATTACTTTAGTTAGTATTTTTGACTTTTTATATATGTTAATCTGGTTTAAAAAATTAGATTTGGAAAGATAGTTGATTTTTTTATTTTATTTTTTTATAGTTGATCTGATAATTGTAAAAGAAAAAATGAAATGATTTAAATTTAAATGTAATATTTTATCTTATGAATTATTTTAACCTATTTTATTTTTATTAACTACTTTAAGCTTCAACCCGCTTCCCAAACAAGGCAATGACACATTTCATCCCGTGATTTAAACAACATAATACATAATTATTTTTTTAGAATAATAATATTTGCTATTAATCTTTTTAGGATAATAATACACTTATTTAATGATCTCATTTGTACTTTGTTTTTCTTATTTTCACAGTAAAGTACAAAATAAATCACCAAATAAAGATATTATTATCTCAAAAATTTAATAAATATGTCATGTGTTTTATTTCTAATCTAACTTTATGTAGATTCTTAAATCTTCACAGAAGAAATAAATTATGATTAGATAATACTTTAAGTTAACTAGGAAGATTTGGGCCTACCAAACTAAATTTAAAAACAAAAAGTAAGAAGTGGAAAAGAGTTTAGACCAAAAGAAAAAGGAAAAATTACCACAAAAAAAAAAAAACAAAGAAAGAAAGAAAGAAAAAAGACAAAAGTAGTTTAGATTTTATTGCTTTTAAAATAAGGCAAATAATATGCCATTCATTTTTTTATATGACTAATGAAACCAAAAAAATGATTTTTTTTTTTTTTTTGACAAATACCTTTTCCTCTTTCTTTTTTTCTTTTTTGTTTTTAAATTTTATTTTGTAACTTCCTATACAAACATATTTTTTATTTATTTTTTATTTTTTTGTTGTTTGAGAAATGAAGAAAATGGTGATACTTTTCCTAAGTTAACCTCGAAAGTTCACGGGACAAATTAAGTTTATTATCAGCCCCCATTTTTTTAACGGTAGTTGTGCATCAGCCTATTTATAGCTTAAGGCTTCGAATTCAAGAGTCCTTCCATCAAATACATAACATCACCTATATGCATATAAATTAAAACTTGTTTCTAGTGATTATCAAATTTAAAATGTTTGCATTTACAATTCAAATGGTAAGTTACATAACCATTGAACTAGTCATTGTTGTCTCATGCAGGGGCGGACCTATCAAGGGACTGGTAGGGCTCTGGCCACCCCGCAAAAAAAAAAAAAAAAAAAAAAAAAAAGAAAAAAAAAGAAAGAAGTCTTAGATCTCTACAATTTTTTTTGACTATATGTATTTGTAATATACTTAGTATAAAGTCTAGATAAATTTAATTAAGACTTTTTTTTATAATAAGAAAATAATAAAATTTTGGTATTTTTTAACCGCCTATGAATAATATATTTTAGTACTACGAATAATATAAGTTTTAGACTCAACAAAAATTTATTAGAATAAAAAGTATCAAATGGTAACAAGTAAATTATAAAAACTATATACTTTTAAAATGATTTCGTTGTGAAATAATATATATTGAAAATTCTATAAAAAAAAATATGTAAGATTCATAATTTAAACCTCCTGGAGTAAACTTTTTGATTCTGTCCCTCGTCTCATGTTACTAACCTATCACCATGGCACATATAAAATACTAGTTGTGACAATTGTCAAAATAAAAAATATAACAAAAAAGGATACAGCTTTTACTTCCTAAACATAGGGATCAAGTTGTATTTGACTCCATCAAGCCTTCGAAGAGCAAACAAAAAAAAGGTCATTTTCCACCACACATACCAAAACTCCAAATAGTACTTTGATAAACCAATTTAGAAATTGTCTTCTATTTATATATGTGCTGACAAGAAACCCCATTTCTCATTCAATACAAAACCCAACAAAATCAAGAGATAAAGATACAAATCCCCCAGAAAAATGAATAAGTTTCAGCTTTCCTTGTTGCTCATGGTAGCAATCTGCAACCTGATGACAGGACGGACAAGCGCCATGTACCACATTGTCGGAGCAAAACTTGGCTGGACCATTCCCCCAAACAAAACTTACTATCAAGATTGGGCTAAATCAAGGGTCTTTAGTGTCGAAGACAAACTACGTAAGTGTCTAGAAAATGATTTTTTTAAAATGTTCATAATGTAACAATGCTGCATTCATTTTAATCGAATGTAAACACCATTTATAATTAATGCATTGTTGCTAACACAACATTCTGTAGATGTTTTTTAAAATTTTTTGACTCTATTTTCATTTTAATGTGTACGTATATTTTTACCTCTTTCAAATTTCAATGCATGTGCATGCATGCAAGCAATTTAGGACATGAACTGTAATCGTTGTCTTATTGGCAAAACCATTTTTTGCAGTTTTCGCATTTAGGTCACCTTTGCATAATGTGGTAGAGGTTGGAAAAGATGATTTTGGTGAATGCAAACAAGAAAACCTCATCTACACATATTCCTGGGGGCCCCTTATTGTGAACTTCACGAAGCCTGGTGACCATTACTACTACTCTGGTGTTGGGATTCAGTGTGAGCTCGGCCAAAAGCTCCACGTCCCCGTTGTAAGTAGAAAGGGCTCATCAGGGAGGAATTCCAAAATTCTGTAGGCCCTTTCCACTGACAATGGTAACGTGGGGAATGATGTCTGGTTTGATTTCTTTTGTAACATATAGCTATTCCTTTGAGAAGCAAAATATTTGTTTGCGAGATTGCATTATAGTGTATGTATGTTGTAAGTTATTTTATTTAATTGATTATAAGCCACAATTATAATTTTCCATGCAATTAGGTCTGCATGGCGTTTTTGTACTTACATATTTCATTGTTTTTACAGAAGTTTGTAGAGACTATTTTATAAGAATCGAAACACAATATTATTATGACACTACATTATAATTTATGTTATGTTTAGTATTGTTAGTTTTTTTTATTTGATTTTAAACCACAATAATGACTGGTTATACGTTTGTATATGGAGTTTCTTCTTTGCCTTCTTTTCATTATCAATACAAATATCTAAAATTGGCTTTTGAATAAATGGATTATGTGAATATCACAAGGAAATATTACACTCCAAATTTCAAAATCCACAAATAAATAAATAAATAAATAGACACAACTTATTCTTGAAATTAGAAGGATTACTGTGTAATTTGCAATGTTCATCTCATCCGGTAAAATAACTAAAAATTCTTCACAAAATATCGGCCATGTTTGGCTTGATTTTTTGAAAAAAATTAAGAATTTTTTTTTTTTTGAAAAATTGGAAACTAATTTGACAAAATAAACATTAAAAAGATATTTTCATATTTTAAAAATTATTTCTATCCTCCCAAAATATTAGACTATAGTGTTTTCTTCTTTTTTTTATCAAATTAATTTTTAATTTAATTATTATTATTTTTTAAAATAAATTTTTTTTTTGAGAACTTAAAATAAATTTTGAAAATCAAACCAAACATAGTTATTCCTTGGTTAGTAGGTTCATGCGAATTTGCTAATTGGTATATTGGTAGGTTTGAAAACATTGCAGGCCCGTGGTCCAAGTTAGTAAACTATCTATTTTTAATTAATTATAACTTCTTAAATTAAAATTAAATGGGAAAATGTTGGGAACCCTTACAAAAGAGGATCTCCACGACCCCTACTGATATATTGACCACTGATGTATTTGAAATTTTTTTTTTCTATCTCTGACAATGACATGAATGATTTCAATTATTTTAAAAGTTGTAGGATTATATTTTATAAGGATCTCTATCATTATTGAATTAAATGAGCTGTGTTGCATGGTGAACTGTCAATAAATATTGGGTTAGTGGGTATCAATTTCACCCCCAAATTATGAATATATGGAGAGACTGGGCCGAACATTGTACCCATTGAACTTCGATGGCTTGTAGTGTTGGCCAGCATTGAGTCCACGATTTAAATCATAAAGCTTAAGAGACTACAAAAAAAATTAAGGTTTTAGAAATTAAAATTTAGTGACAAAATTATTTTTTAGAAATCAAATATTTTTATTGCGAAAAATATCGTTATTATATTTTTAACAACAAAAATTAGATATTAGTGATGAATTATTATCCTTTTGGGACCAAATTTTTTGTCTCAAAAAATAAATTATTTTGAAATCAAATTATTTTGTCCCTAAAAATCTATTTATTAATGATATTTTCAAAATTGTCGCTAAAAATCTTATTTTGACTTTCGAAACGACCTTTTAACGACTATTCACATGACGATAGAAATTAGTTCTTAAATGTCTTTCGCAACAAAATTTTCATGCTTAGAGATCAAAACATTTGATCACTAAAACTCTTATATGTTGTAGTGAGTAATAAAGATTTGATAATAAAAATTAAAATCTCAAGTTCAAGTCACCTTAAGAGATTACTAAAAAGTTGTCTAATTATTAATTTTAAAATCTTAGAATTAGTCAAAATATATAAATTGATCCAGACACTCAATTATAAAAATAATAATGAAGTTGGGATGGTTCTAAAGCACTGAGCCCTATCAAATTTAGGGTTGGTTTGGAATGCTCTAAAAAAGTGCACTTTTTAACTTATTGGCTTATATGGGTTGGATTTGGTTTGAATTTGATGTGATGTATTAGAGAGGTGATGTGATTTAAATAAGATGATGTGACTTAAATAAGATAGTAACTTTTTAACTTTTTATATTATTTTAGTTTATGCCAAACCAACCTTTAGTGAGACCAGTAGTAGCTCTTCCCAATGTATGGCCACAACAAATATTGGATGTATGATTTGAGTTCGAAACAAACAGGCCGTACCTGAAGTTAAATTCATGCACCCATACTATTACCAGGTACATTCCCAGCCCACCACATGGCACACATAGAGAAGATTAATAATGGTGAAAATTGTCAAAACAAAAATTAATAATATTAAATAAATTAAAATTAAAGTATTGTACGAGCAATGCCACAAAGAAGTGCAAGTATGGTGTGACACATGTTAATGTCCACCCATCACCATTCATGAGATAGGTTATGGTTGAATATTTATGTAAAATGTACTCAACTATTCTTGAGATATCATTCTCAAAAAGATCTCTCTCTACATTCTAGATCCATCACTATGTTGGGTGGTGTAGGTGAGAGTGATCCCTTGAGGCCCTACTTGCCCACTTTCTCACCCTACAAACAATTTGTACATGAGTACACACTATTATAAATGAAAAAAAATTATCTGTGAATGATAACTACAGAAAATTATTATTATTATATATATATGAAAAAATTTATAATTTTAAATATTAAAATTAATAAAATTTATCATTAATTTATAATTATTTTTTAACTTATACATTGATTTGAAATTCCCTCATTACATATTAGAAGGGTTTCACACTCATGGATATGCAATCATAAATTCGTAAAAAAAATCCTAAATTTGACAATTATAGGAGAAAGTTAATTTCGGCATAAAAATATGTGTCGTATAAAATATTTTATATGATAAAATACATAATGATTTTCACATTCTACCATGTCATGTGATAGTGATGAGCCTTTAATTGATAGGGTTTTATTACTTGACAGTGGTGTTAGGGAAAAAAAAAATATAAACTTATGAAAAAATTTAGAAATTAAATTATTAATATTTGTAAATTTTTTTATTAATTTATAATTATGAAAGAGTTTATAATTTTAATTATTAATATTGATAAAATTTATCATTAATTTATAATTATTTTTTAACTTATACGCTGATTTGAAATTCCCTCATTATATATTAGCAGGGTTTCACACTCATAGATATACAGTCATAAATTCAACAATTACCAAAAAAAAAAAAAAAACCTTAAATTTGACAATTATAGGAGAAAGTTAATTTGGGCAGAAAAAGCATGTCATATAAAAGATTTTATATAATAGAATACATAATGATTTTCACATCCTACCACTCCATGTGACAGTGATGACCCCTTAATTGATGGGATTACTACACTAGTGTCAGGAAAAAAAATTATAAATTTATTAAAAAAAATTACAAATTTAGAGCTATTTTGAGAAGTGAGTTAAAAGTCACTTCTTAACTTTTAACCCACTTTTCTCTCTCATAAAAAAGTTAAAAAAAGTCAAAAGTAACTTTTAACCATCTTTTTAAAATATTCCTTAATTATTAATATTTATAATTATTTTTTTCACATCTCACTGATGTGATATTTGTCCTTAATTGATTGTGCCTTGAGGTAGTACTCTATAAAATAGGTCCAAAATGGGAGTCCGAATCCTCGGCCGCAGTATCCTACCACCCTCCAAAACGACGTCGTTTTAGAGTTTTTTTTTTTTTTTTCTTTCTTATTTGCTTTCCTTTCTGTTTTTCCCTTTTTCTTATTTTGAGTAGCCTCTGAGATAGAAGAGGCGACGAGAGAGAGAGAGAGAGTCGACGAACGGAGGCGACGGAGGCAGAAGCAAGGCGAGTCGAGAGAAGTGGAGGCGACGAACGGAGAGGCTACGGAGATAAGGCGAGGCAAGGAGAGGCAGCGGTGAGGCGACTGAGGCGGCGAGAAATGAAGAGAGGGGCCTTAACAATTAACTAATTTTTTTCTTTGAGGATATTCTAGACGAAATTTTTAGTAAATTTAACCTGTAAATTTTTTCTGAGTTTGCAACTTTTTTTTTTTTTTTTTTAGTTATTGTTGTTGATGAGGATTATGAAATTAATGTTTGTGTTCTTGGGAAAAATGGCCATTTTGGATGATGACCATGGCCATTTTGGATTGTAGGTGAGATTATTTGAATCTTTGATCAGTATGTGGGGATCAAAGTGAAAGAGGAAGATGAAAGTGAGCTGCTGATAAAGGAAGATGAACATAACATATGAGCTGCTAATACAGGAAGATGAAAGTGAAGGAATCAAATTTCGGAAAAGAAAAAAAAAAAAAAAAAAAAAATCAAAACGACGTCGTTTTGGAGAGGACGGCAAAAAAAACCACAAAAAAGAACGACCGAGGATCCTGATTCCCAAAATGAACCCTACTTCAAGACACGGGAGGGATCCAAAAATGATGTGCCAAATGTGAGCATTACTAATAACTTCTTGTAGTGTGCTTAATTCTTGTACTAGTAATGACAAAGTTGAAAGTCTCCCAACTTCAAGAGATGGGATCAAGACAAAATTAAAAGAAGAAATTCATGATTTGAAGTTCACTCGAGGAAAAGGTGAAAGAGGCAATGGTATTCTCTGTAACAGAGAGCTTCAATATTTTGTTTTACCTAGATCCTCGAGTTGTGAGAATTCTTGTTTCAGATTTGTTCTCGCTTCGTAAAGCTTTCAAGGTTGTTTTGTCTTTTATGGTTTGTATTAAGCTTTCTTGTCTATACTCTTTGTATTTATTTTATTATTTTTATTTTTTTTATATTTTTGGTAATGAAAAGCTCACTTATCCCAAAAAAAAAAAAAAAAAAAAAAAAATTGAACTTCACAAAACAAGAGGGAGAAAGGGGCAAAGGAGAGTAGGGTAGCGGGGTTGCGTAAATTTAATAGGAGAAAATTTAACATACACACTCGCAAAAGAAATATATTATATATATTTTTAATTAGGTCATTTTTTTAGTTATGACATATATTTTTTTTAATTATAACATTATTTTAGTTATGTCTCGTATTATGTTTGATTATGACATTTTTTTTTAATTATAATTTAAAATTTTAAAAATTTTATGTTTTTTTATTTTATTTTAATTATACTCTTTGTATTTATTTTGTTAACCTTTGTCAGTGGGGTCATGCGCCTTGTTACATAAAAAAACGTCGGTAGTTCTGCTTTTCCACCGGCGGAAGTGAGGCTGGCATGGCATTGCATTGTCCCATTTGTGGTACAGAGACAACAGAGTGGTGACTGGCTGAGCTCTCTAGATCAAGTTGGGTAGAGGGAGAAGCTCTTGAACAAAATGGGATTATAGAATCCTGTTAGAATTGTTGATATTGTAAGATTTATTAAATATATTATTTACATAAAAAATTAAATTAATTGAAGATTGCAACTCTATGATCATATCTAAATTATTTTTAAAAAATTATTAAATTCATGTTTATTGTTTTATTTTTTAAAAAATAAATGTGTTCCCATTACAAAATTATAAATTTCTAATTAATTTAATTTCTTTACATGCATTATTTATTTAGGGGTGATTTGGAAAGTTGGTTAAAAGCTGATTTTTTGATTTTTTTTAACTTTTTTAATTATCTTATTGTATATAAAAAATGTGAAAGGTGATATAATTCAAAAAGAGTTTTTAGCTAACTTTACAAATTGCCCCTTAACTAATCATATAATATGAACTGTTTGTAAATAAAAATAAATAAATAAAGATTATCATAGGTGGATCCCTCAGTGATGCTAGAGACCTCTAATTTAGAAGTTCTAAACACACCTCTAATGAGGTGGAAAAGGAAAAAAAAAAAAAAAAAACAAACAAACAAACAAACAAATAGACACAGCACTAACAGTGACAGTGGGTAGGACTCGCTATCACATCACTAGTAGCACCTCTAATTAGAGGTCCCAAGCATTTTTGGTCGATCCCTTGGTCCAAATGAATGAATGGTGGTTGGGGCAACCACACTGGCTATGTTGGACATGTTTATTTGGACTAAGATAGTTATATAAAATAAAATTTACTATTTTAATTAAATAAAATTAAATATTACATTTAAATTATAATTATTTTATTTTTTTTCTTACAAAAATCAAAATGTCAAAAAGAACTTTTAACCTCGGACTAAAATAACTAAAAAATTAAAAAATCACCCCCACACATCCCAAATGAAGGCTGAGAGGTAAGCATTGTGGGTGTGTTTGATTCGTCGGATTAAAGAGAGAACTATCAATTGTTGTGATTGTAATTTGGGAAAAGTTTTTTATTCGTCTTTTTTTTTTTTAATCCGTCAGATATAGAGTTCGACTGGACTCCTTATCTATGTGAGATTATACTATCCATGGAGGATGCTGTGGAACAATTTTCATTGAACTATTTACTGTTGAGATTAGGTGGTGAAATGACCATTTTGACCCTCTACTATTTAATTATGTATTATATTTAGTAAAATTCAATAAAATTTAAATGTCTCAATTTAAAAATAAAATAATTTTATTTAACTTTTTATTGATGTTTTATTTATTTAATTTTTTAAATAATTTTTATAGATATTTTATTGATGTTTTATTTTAAAATTTTATTTATATTTTATTTAATTTCATTATTTAAATTTTAATTAGATGTTTCATTTAATTTCATTATTTAATTATTATTATTTTTAAAAATAAATTTATTTAAAATTTTAGTTAAAAAAATAACGTATATTTTTGATATTTTATTTATTTTATTTTTTAAAAAAAATTTATTTAATTGTGTAAAAAAAATTATTTCATCTAGCTAAAAATAATTAAAATATTAAAAGATATGTTTAATATTATTATTACTTAATAAATAATTTAAAAAGTGTAAAATAGTCTTTTATTTATTTATCTTATCTAATCCATCCAACTAAACATTAGATTCACTAAAAATATTTTTTTCAGACATCTAATCTTATGAGAAAATAAACATATAATACATATCAAATCTAACCAAATAATCTAAAAAATTTACAGTCTCAAAATTTAAATCTAATAAATTCTAATCCCTTTTTAACCGATGGGTCCAATTAAACACAAATGTGTTCTATTCCCTACTCTCTATTCTAGTGGAGTGGGCGGTGGTGGAAGAAAGGAAGACCGTTAACCAACCCCCCCGGCTTACTTTTTACTGCCATTATTATTTGTTCTTACGTACAATTTAATCAACCAACCAACAACATTTATTGTTCTGCTATTATGCCTCCTGGATTTTAATTAAAAAATGATTTTCAAAGATTTTATTTTTTTATCCCGTATTTTAATTTTAAAAAATCAAAAAAATATTATTAAAAAAATAACTACTCAAAACCAACTCTAATTACCTACAAACATTATAATGGGTTCTCTAGATAAATGGGATAAATTGTGGGTTAGAGAGTGAAAAGCTCACAAGGGTGAGATTTAATTTTGTTTGTTAATTTAAAAAGTGAGTAATTGTTTCAATAAGGAATGTAATTTTTTCCAGTCCAAATCTAAAAAATGTAATAAAATAAATATGTTATAATTATTGAATTGATTTTTTTTTTTTTTACGAATGATACACATGAAAATTTCATAAAGATGAATAATTTATAATATCTGATGATACAGCGTGCTCCAGATAGAACGGGTCGGATTGATTCACACTTCCCAAACCGTTGCCCGAGTGTTGAGCTCATAGAGAAACCTGCACAAGAGTTCAACGAGGAACGGGGAGTCCCCCAACGAACCCTCCGACGAGCAAGTTAGAGAAGTGAGAGTGATGGGGCGTAGAGATAGGGTGGTAATAGAGAACTTAACCTTCTCTTTGTCTTAGAAGCCTACTTATATCCTCTGTTCATCATTTCCTTATCCACTCTGAGCTGTCATATTGGCCAAAAGTCTATGTTCTAGCTTGCATGTTCGTGGTGAGACTGTTCTGTTCCGACGTGAAGGGGTTATCGTAATAAATGCTGCAGGGGAACTCATTAATGGCTGATATGTGGTGCAATAACTCTGCAGGATCTTTGTCTGCTGATGTGGCTGGTTCTACTCTTGACAAGTGTTTAGATATCATTGGTTCTTGGTGTAATGTTAGGTTCTAGGAAAGTTGGGCTTTAGTAGTTGAATCATGGATTGGGCCATAAGTAGTAGGCCAAAAGCTCCTACAGGCCCACCTACGTCAGTAGTCCCCCATTCCCAAGTGCAGCTTCAGTCAAACGAAGAGAATAAGGAAGAAGACAAGGGTGGTGAGAGGTCGACAGAGAGAGGATCGACTGGGAGGTGGACCGACCGCAAGGGATGACCGAGTGGGAAGGCCGACCGCTATGGGTGACCGAGTGGGAAGGCCGATTGCAAGGAGGGCTGACCGCGAATGGTGACCGAGTGGAGGGGCTGACCACGAGGAGGGCTGACCATGAAGAGTGGCCGAATGGATGGACCGACCGCAAGGGGGGCCGATCGCGAAAGGTGACCGAGTGGAGGGGCCGACCGTGAAAGGTGGTCAAGTGGACGGACCGACCGTAAAAGGGGCGGCTATGACGTGGCGAGTGAGAAGGGAAAATGGTGTCTTGTGAGGCTCAAGGAACGGTAGGGCACGTGGTGATGTGAAGTAGAATAGATAGGGAAAGGGAAGAGAGTAGTGGATCATGGGCGTACACGTGGCATAATCCTTTAATGGGGGAGGTGACGCGTTAGTAAAAAGTGAAGGAACATGGTAATATAGGGCAGTGAAAAGGCAGGGGCGGGAGTTTTTCAAAAGTTTTCAAACTGGCGAAATTTAATCTTGACCCTTGGAATATAGGCAAACCGTGGGCATTTGGAGTTATTTTCTTTACTTACCTTATCGCCAAAAACTAACATATCCCTGAAGTGAACTCATTTGTCTCGTGTGACACACCTCTACAACACTTTGCGAACTTCTTTGTGCCAGCGTCCGAAGCAATACGTAGACACGTAAGAGAAATGGCCCGAGAGGAAGTACCGGCCCCAAGGCTTGACTCGTTGGGTGATGACGATGTGGTGGAATTGGCAGAATAGTATCGGGTGGAGCAAAAGGAGGGGAGAGGAGCTGCTCAAGCGGTGCGGGCTCGTCCGACAATAATGATTGCGGCCGCGAGGCCCATTAGCCAAGTGGAGCCGGACCACTGGCACACCAAACCAGACAGATCTACGTTTACGGCGGAAGAGTTGGAGGGGGTACGGAGGAAGTACCAAATTCTCGCGAAAATAAGGTTGAGGCTGCCCACGTCCAAGAAGAGGGCGTCAGATGTACGATCGGACGAGTTCAGCCTATACGAAGAGGCACTGCGGAGGGGGTCTGAGGCTACCACTCCCCCAAATTGTGGTGGACATACTTAACAAGTTAGAAGTGGCGCCAGGGCCATTGATGCCAAATGCCTGAAGATATTAATGGCCTGTGAGAGTGCCTGGGCGCAGACGACCGGAGGGGTGGCCATGATGGTGGCAAAATTCTTCTCTTGCTACAAGGCCTCCGGGCAACAGGAGATGTGGGTGACCTTGCAGGCTATAGCGGGGCGGAGTCTAGTGGTGGGGTGGAGACCGTGATGGTTTTTCGTGTTAGCGAACAATGGGAGGGGAGTTCACACAACATGGAAGGTCCCCACAAAATCGATTGAGCCAAAGTTGGATATGGCGGCCAAAGACAGGGTGAAGAAGGTGAATGAATGGAGGGAGGAGAAGGGGGTGGGGTGGGATGAGCTGGTCCTTCTTTCAACCTTGTTTTCCCTAAAATTGGGACCGCAGCCGTCGGAGGAGGATCCGGCGAGGGAAGAATTGGAGGTGCGGAGGAAGGAGGCGGAGAAGAAGGAGGAGAGGAGATTGTTCGCCAGAGCGGATAAATATAAGAAGACACAATTGAGGCCTGCCCCTAAGCTGGTGATGAGGGAGCGGGTTTGACCGCATCCCAAGCCGCTGGGCGACAAAGATTTAACTGGCTTTACCTCACTACCACCCCTAGTAGACCCGTTGAATGAGAGGGGTAAGTAGGAGGTAGAGGCAGTTTTGAAGAAGTCAATAAAGAAGAGGGGGTGTAAAAGGGGGAAAAGACGCCCCTCCCTTGAAAAAGATAAAGGTTCGGGGGGAGGCTGCCCCTATGGTAGAGAAGATTAAGGATGGAGGGAGTTGTAGAAGGGGAGACCGCCCAAGTACCGAAGGAGGACAAGGGGCCGAGCGCCCAAGTACTGGGCGAGCACTTGGGCCCAAGTGTCCAGATGGCGACGACGGTGGTACCTGCCCCAGAAATAACCCCTAGTCCCAGTGAAGGGAAGACTGGAATCAGCAAACCAACAACGAGTGTCGCATTGGCGACCGCGTTGTACCACACGCGTGCGCTAGCAGGTCGCTCGGTAAAAGGGAAGAAAACTAGGGTCGCAGCCGACCGTCTTATTGGAGTGGTGGAGGATGCGGCCGTAAGGTCCATAGCGCGGTTGTAAGAGGCCGACCTCCTGAGGGGGTTTTGCTCAGCTCAGATAAAGGCAGTGACCCTGGCGACTGCCTTAATGAACAAAGCAGCGCACTTGAAGATGGAGGTGGAGACGCTGAGAACCCAGCTGGAAGAGTCAAAATTGCAGTTGCATAACCTAAGGATTGAGACAGCGAGGTGAAGGAAGGCCGTTCGAGTATCGCATGAGGCGAAGAACATGGAGGTGTTGGCATTGGTGCGAGCTACTCGTGAACGAACCAGACGATCTTAGAGCTCCTCGTAACCAAGTCAGAGCTGGAAGTGGAGCGCCACAAAGCAATATCGTTTGAGTTCGAGTTGGCGGGCGAGAAGAGAAAACTAGAGGAAGTCCAGCAAGCTTGCACCACCGCCAACGAGAGATGGGAGGAGGCCATGACCAATAACGAAGATCTGCGGGATCAGGCGGTGAAGGACAAAGAAGAGGCTGATAGTCGGATTGCGGCATTGAAGAAGGTCCTGGCATAGGAGATGGCGAAATTAGCATCTGAGAGGGCGGCGTAATCCGACTTGTGCATGGCAGTCGTAAAGTAATTCAAGGGGTCCGCCGACTTCCAGATGGCCATAGATGCCACTATCGCCAGCAGCCTGGCTAAGGATGGGAGCGGGAGGGCTAGGTCGTTAGGAGCGGGGCTGGAGGTAGAAGCGAAGAGGAAATTATCCAGAGCTTCTAGCGGTCGGACTTCTACAAGCATAAAATGAGCGAGTTCTGGGACAGCGGCTGGATAACCTTCAAGCATAAGGCGCAAGAGCTGTTCCCAGACGTGGATTTCAGCTTGGTGAAGGTAGGTGAAGACGACGTCGCCCAGACCTCCCTAGACGAAGGTATTGAGGAGGAGGAGGACCTTGCGTTCAGTAAGGAGAAGTGAACTGTGCAACTGAGTGTAAAAACTTTACTTTTGTCGTTTTGTTTTGTATTTGTTTTTTTTTTTTTTTTTTGTTTAATTTCTACAGCAAATTGTATGTAACCGTAAGTTTGTAAATAAAATAACGAGTTTTCCTTTGTATTATTGTTGTCATTATTTCTTTGGAGTTGTAAATTTGGAAGAATGGGAAAGGCTGAGCCGAATTCAATGAAAAATAGGTGTGAAAGTAAGACTTGTGCGTGGATTGTGAAGCTTTCTTGTAGATTGTGACGTAAAAAGTTTAGAAATTGGCAGCCAGCCTAACTTGTGAGAAAACCATGATGCAAAAAACGTTAAAAATGGGCATACATGAAAATGTTAAAAATGTTAAGAATGAAAGATTGGCTTGGACGACTATGGACCTGGATTTTAACTAAATTAAGAATGTAAAATGAAAAATATAAAACCTGGATTTTAACTAAGTATGGCAACTATGCTGTAACATTAAATTACGAAAATGGCCCGGCCGAATTCTTCATTCAAGTTCTGACTAAGACTGGGAAAGCTCTACCATGTTGAAGCTTTAATTGACTCAGTCTGGCCGAGTTCTTCATGCTCAGTCTAGCAGAGGCTAAAACTAACTCAGTCTGGCTGAGCTTTTCATGCCCAGTCTGGCTGAGGCTTAATTAACTCAATCTGGCTGAGCTCTTTGTGCTCAGTCTGGCCGAGGCTTAATTAACTCAGTCTGGCTGAGCTCTTCGTGCTCAGTCTGGCCAAGGCTAAATTAACTAAGTCTGGCTGAGCTTTTCCTGCTCAGTCTAGCTGAGGCATCAAGTAACTCAGTTTAACAAGTCATTATTGAAACACAACACAGATAACGGAGATATAAAATCATTGTCATTTAAGGCGTAGCCTATTGATCACAAATTTACACCATGTATGAAAATGACAAAAACAACCAAGTGTGTAGATTGTCAAAAAGAACATACAACAATTGATCAATACAAAAATAGGACATGACATTTTACTGGAAATAACGCTTCAAGTGCTCGGTGTTCCACGGGTGGGGGAGGTCTCGACCTTCCATATCTTGGAGTCGGTAAGTGCCCGAGCGAGGTCTGGCCTTAACAACGTAAGGTCCTTTCCACTTGGCTGCCAGCTTGCCCTCAGCAAGATTTTTGGTGGCAAGAGTTGCTTCGCGCAAAACTAGGTCCCTAACTGCGAACTCCCTCGGTCGGACTTTGCGGTTGTAGCGTGTTCTCATTTTCTGTTAATATGAGGCCCGTCTGACAGCAGTGGTCTCTCGGAGCTCTTCAATTAGGTCTAAGTCAGCCCGACGCAATTCTTCGGTTAATTCTAGATTCACGTGCAAAACCCTCGGGGTTAGCAAGCCGATTTTCACTGGGATGACCGCCTCAGTGCCGTATGTTAAGCGAAAAAGGGTCTCCCTAGTAGGGGTTCAGGCGGTAGTACGGTAGGCCCAGAGTACGTTTGGTAATTCCTCAGTCTAGAGTCCCTTAGCGGCTTCCAACTTAGTTTTGATGATTTTTAGGAGAGAACGGCTGGTAATCTCAACTTGTCCATTGGCTTGGGGATGACCTGGGGAAGAAAAACATGGCTGAATGTAAAGCTCTGCACAGAATTTCCTGAACTTGGCATTGTTAAATTGCTTGTTGTTGTCTGAGACTATGGCTTGAGGGATTCCAAATCGATATACGATCGACTGTCAGATGAATTTGGTTGTGTTCCGTTCGGTGATTGTGGCGAGGGGTTCCGCTTCCATCCATTTAGTGAAGTAATCAATGGCGACGATAGCAAACTTGGTTTGGCCCCTACCGGTGGGCAATGAGCCAAGTAAGTCGATCCCCCATTTAGCGAATGGGTAAGGACTGCAAAGTGTGATTAGTTCTGTAGGAAGAGCATGGGGGATGTTGGCAAAGCATTGGCATTTATCACACTTAAGCACGAATTTAGCAGCATCTTGGTTGAGAGTAGGCTAGAAGTAACTGGTGCGAAGTATTTTATGGGCTAATGACCTGGCACCGGAATGATTACCACATACACCTCGTGGACTTCCCTCATCACATAGGTTGCTTGATCAGGATTGAGGCATCTGAGGTATGGTCGTGAAAATCCACGTTTGTACAGCAGGCTACTGATGAGGATGTATTTGGACGACCGGGCCCTGACTTGGGCAGCTTGCTATTTGTCGTCTGGCAACTCCCTACTTGTCAAAAACAGAAGGATGTTCGCCGCCCATGGGATAGGTTCATTTTGGAGGAAGTGGATCTCTTGCTGGTTTGGCGAGATAGCCAGGTAGGCCAGGTATTCAAGGTGGACGCCACGGCTGAGGTCTGACTGGTCGGCCGAAGCTAATTGAGCCATTTCATCTGCCTTGGAGTTTTCTGACCGAGGGATGTGTTTGATGTAAAAAGTGTTGAAAATGCGAAAAAGGGGGAGTGTAATATCCCTGTAAGCTCGCATTGTGTCTTCATTTTCGTCAAATTCCCTGTAATTTGTTCGACGATCAGTTAAGAATCGCTGAACACCTGGATATGGCTTACACCAATGTCTCTAGCTAGGCGAAGACCTGCTATCAAGGCCTCATATTCAACCTCATTATTGCTTGTGTCGAATAAGAAACGGAGAGCACACTTGAAATAACCACCCTTGGTGGCAGTGAGGATGAGATCGACCCCACTGCCTTCCTTGCGGGATGATCTATCGACATTGACGGTCCAAGAGTAGGGATCTTCTGCCTCAGTGTTGAATTGCCTAGGCGGGGAGGGGGAGCCGTGTTTGGAGTGGGATTGGTGAATTCCAAGATAAAATTGGCGACAGTCTGTCCCTTGATCGTTATTCGAGGTCGGTAGGAGATTTGAAATTAGCTGAGCTCGACAGATCATTGCATAAGTTTGCTAGACAACTTTGGTTGTTGCATTATCTTCTTCAAAGGTTGGTTAGTGAGGACCACTGTGGAGTGAGCTTGGAAGTAAGGTAGGAGTCGTCTTGAGGCTATGACCAAGGCCAGGGCCATTTTTTTCCAGGAATGGGTAGTTCTATTCTGCTCCCTTGAGAGCCTAGCTAACGTAATAAACCAAACGCTGGACTGAGCCATCCTCTCTGATGAGGGCCGCACTGATTGCGGTGTTCGATACGGCTAAGTAGAGAAAAAGGGGCTCACCCGTGAGCGCCTGAGAGACTAGGAGGGGTTGGCCATGCACTGCTTCAATTGTTGAAAGGCCTCTTCGGATTCGATCGTCCGAAAAGCTGCCAAGGACTTTAAAAAGGAAGGCACTTATGTTCTGTGAAATAAAACGGTTGAGGGTGGCGACTCTGCTTGTAAGCCTTTGAACCTCTTTAACCGTCCTGGGTGACTGCATTTCTATTAGGGTCTTGATCTTTTCGGGGTTGGCCTCGATACCTCGTTGACTGACCATGAAACCTAAGAATTTCCCAGATCTGACGCTGAAGGCGCATTTCTCCAGATTCAGCTTCATTTGATACTTATGTAGGGTGTCGAAGGTCTCTCGCAAGTCTGCCAGATGATCAGATCAGAGTTTGCTCTTGACAAGCATGTCATCGACGTACACTTCCATGTTCCGACCTATCTAGTGATGAAAAACGGCATTGACTAACCGTTGGTAAGTTGCTCCGGAATTTTTTAACCCAAATGGCATGACACGATAGTGGTAGGTTCCCCGGTCAGTGATGAAAGAGGTGTGTTCCTGGTCAGACGAGAGCATTAGAATTTGATTGTAGTCAGAGAAGGCGTCCATGAAACTGAGCATTTGATGTCCGGCCGTGGTGTCGACAAGCAAATCTATGCGAAGAAGGGGATAACTATCTTTAGGGCAAGCTCGATTGAGGTCGAAGTAGTCGACACAGAGTCGCCATTTAACGTTATTTTTACAGACCAGGACCACATTTGACAGCCATCTGGAGTAGTCTACGTTCTTGACAAACTGTGCCTCTAGTAGCTTATCTACCTCAGAAGCAATAAAAGCATTGCGTTCTGGGTAAAAGATGCGCTGCTTCTGGCAAAAGGATTGGAAATAGGGCTCGATGCTGAGACGATGAGTGATGAAGAATGGATCGATACCCAGCATGTCGGAATGGGTCCAAGCAAACACATCATTGTGCTCGATCAGGAGGGTTGTAAGGTTGGCCTTGGCTTGGGGGGATAGTTGACTGTCGATCTTGGCTGTTTTTGTTGGGTTGGTGGGGTCGACAGAGACTTTAACAAGTTTTTCTACTGGTTCCCCTCTGACTAACTCGTCTTCGTCTCTGACGTCGAGTCCTTCGATGATCATAGTCTCTTTCAGCTTGACCTCTTTGAGTGAAGTGACGTAGCATTCTCTGGCCACAGTTTGCTCTCCTCTTACGGTGCCGACTCCAAGGTTGGTAAGAAATTTCATGGCCGGATGGTACGTGGATGTGACAGCTTGAAAAGCGTTAAGAGCGGTGTGGCCGAGGATGATGTTATAAGCAGAGGGACAGTCGACGATGAGGAAAGTGAGCAACTTAGTGGTCTGCCGTGGGTAGGGGTGGGTGCGGGTCGGTTGTGGCTATGGAACCTCCAATCCATCATCCGTCTGCCAGATTGGCAGATTGGAGAAAATCAATCCGCATCCGTACACCAATCCGGCGGATGCAAATTGAACGGATTAGCGGATTGGCAGATGGATACGAATTGATTTGGCGGTTTAAAATTTTACAAATTTTCAACATAATTTAACATGCGCACTTCCTCAACATAATTCAACAAATTTTCAATATAATTCAACTTAATTATATTATGCACACAGTATAAATTTTAGATTTTTTTGGAGTCATACACAGTATAAATCATATACACATTATACTGTCTATATTATATTATGCACACAGTATATGTAGCACCACAGAAAACCTCCTACAATTATAAACCTGTCTAAGAAGCATTACGACAAACACCTTAGCTACCAAAATTAGAAATTTGCTTCCTAAAGCCCCCGTATAAAATGGCTTCACCACACATTAACTACAAAGAATTCAACAGAAACAACATAAACATGAAAGAACAATATATATATATATATATATTGTATCCAAGAATTGGGTTTTTAGAAGGCAATAGCACAACATAAAATGGGAACAAATCTTAAGAAAAGAAAATTAATTTTTTAAAGCAAAAAAACAAAGCACAACCATTTGACCACAAATTTCAGAGATTCAACCACAAATTTCAAAAATCCATTAGAAACACTAAAACAAGGAAAGGGAAAAAAATAAAAAAAATTCACAAATTCCACTAGCTTAATCCTATCTGCTCTCCTTGACAATCATATTGCTTGAGGTTGTTTGTGCACTCCCAAAAGAAAAAACAATATAAGAACCAAAATGAACTGAGAGCATTTATTTAGTTGATTCTGCATTTCTATAAGCTGAATCTCAAATGACAAACAAAATCATCAATCTACCTCCAACATTTTATTCATGAATTTGAAATCAACCAAACAAAAAACATTACTGAAGAATATCAAAGAAAGGAGAAAACACAGAGCACACTCACAGAACAAAGGTAAAGAAGAGAAGATCCACGACCAAAGAGAAGAAGAGAAGAGAAGAGAAGAGAAAAAGAGAAGAGAAGAATACCTTCGAATCGATGTTTCGATCGCAGCTCGCCGCCATTGTCGTCGATCGCCGATCGTCGCTAGCCACCATTGTCGCCGATCGCCACTCGTCACTCACCTTTGTGAGAGAGAGAGACAGACAGAGTTGAGAGAGACAGAGACATGTTGAAGAACCTAGGGCTACAAAACGTGAAATGAAAAAAAAGGGAGGCAACACAGGGGGGAAAATGAGAGAAAAATAAGTGAGGGCGTGGGCGGGTCGGGTGAACAGATAAAATTGATGATTTACCCGCGACTCGACCCAACCCCGCGAAAATGAAAAATATGGACCAGTATCCGTCTACCATGTATCACGCATCCACTCAAAACTCGGCGGTTCTGGTTGGGTCGGGCGAATGTGGTGGGTCGGGCCATCCGCTGTACGCCCTTAGCCGTGGGTACTCTCCGATGGTGATGGGAAAATCGATGGAGCCTATGGAGGTCACCCTATCCCCTGTGAAACCGACCAATGAGGTTTGAAGAGGGGACAAACTTTATTCTCTGACCTTGAGCTAGCGATAAGCGTTTAGAAAGATGATTTCTGAGGAGCTACCGTTGTCGACAAGCACCCGTCTGACTTTGTAATTGGACAAGAGAGCAAAGATGACGAGGGGGTCGTCATGAGGGTAATAGATGCCTGTGCAATCGGCCTCCGTAAAGGTGATGGGCTCCATCCACTACTTGGGGTGTTTGAAGGGGCGGTTCAACATCGCGACTTCTTTATTGGAGCCCTACCTGATTTTTCTGAGTTCTACTCGTTCGGCCGAACGGGATGGTCCTCCACATGCAAGCCTGCTGGCAATAACTCTGATCTCTCCAACTGGGAGGGCAGGGTTGCCTTGTGCTCGGGGTTGTTGTGGGGGTCGATCATTACCTTGGTTAGGTTGGGCGGGTTATCGAGGAGAGATGTGTTGGTGGTTGTTTCTGGTAGGTTCGGTTCTTGGCCGTTGCTGAGGACAGGCTGCCGTCAACCGACTAAGACGCCCTTGGCGTATGAAGCTCTCAACCTGGTCTTTAAGGTTAACACACTTCTCGATATTATGGCCTTGGTCCTGATGAAAACAGCAGTATTTGGACTGGTCTCGCTGGTTGGAAGGAGACCGCAATGGTTGGAGCCATTTCAGGGGATAATCTCATTGGATCTGGTTCAAGACTTGTTCCATGGAAGAATTGAGGGGAGTGTACCATTCGAACCGGCCGGGCAGTCGGGTAGGTGCCGACCGATCGGCTCGAGCAAGTCGGTTGGTATACTGAGGTGTTTGTTGTGTGTATTGGGTGGTTCTGGTTTCAGAGTCCTTTCTCTTCTCTCTGGGGGTTGGGTTTTTGGTTGTGAAATCTTGTCGGGCGGTTAGGGAATCTTCGGCGTTCATGTATTTTTGGGCTTTGGAAATGAGGTTTGCCATGGAGGTTGGAGGGTTTTTGGAGAGGGAGAAAAGGAAATCAGATGATCGTAGACCGGCCATGAAAGCCGTGAGAATGACCTTGTCATCGTTTTTCGCCACCTGCAATGCTTTGGTGTTGAAACGGGTGACGAAGCTGTGCAGCGACTCCCCTTTCGTTTAACGGATGTTGAGGAGTTAAGTTGCCGGACGCCGCTAGCGCTGGGCACCAATGAAGTGGCTGAGAAAGGAGTCACTTAGGTGCTAAAAAATAGAGACAGAGTCTATCAGCAGCTAACTAAACCACAGTCGGGCCGACCCCTTAAGTGTTATGGGGAAAGCCCGACACATGATCTCATCAGGGAATGCATGAAGGACCATGAGGGTCCTATAAGTTTCCAAGTGGTCGACTGGGTCCGTTATACCGTCGAAAGAGTCGATCGAGGGCATTTTGAACTTGGAAGGTAGGGGTTTGTCCCAAATGGAAGCAACGAATGGTAAGTTGGCTGTGGTGGAGGGTTGATTCTGTATGTTCTGCATGACTCCTTAAAGCTAGAGTTTCATGGCTCGGAGTTCTGCATCCCAAAGAGGAACATTGTCACCACCGAAATGCAATGGAGGCTGGACACTACTAGCCTCTCCCTCGGGGGTAGGTGCTTGGACCGATGGATGTGGGGCCCGAGGTGGTGGGTTCATATCTTGGGGAAGGGTTCGCAAGCCCTCAAAGTTGGATGGGTGGGATTGTTGGATGGGATGGCTCGGGGCTCGTTCTCGGTTGGGTAGGATATCTTGAGGTGGTGGAGAAGGCATAGGAAGGTCTCGTTGAAGCAAAGCATTGATCAGGGCTTGGTTGTGTTTGGCTAGGCGATTAATGTTGTTGGTGAGTTCTATGAAATACTACGGTGGGTTGTTTGGGTTAGGAGGGTCAGCTTGGGGGTCGGCAATGTTATGTTGAGAAGCCATGGATCTAATTGTGACCATCCACCTTGGTGGGTGGCAGGTAAGGATTATCGAGAATGGATCTCCGATGACAATGAGCACAGTTGCCACTTGAAGCAAAAAGTTTCCCACAGACAGCGCCAATGATGATACAGCGTGCTCTAGATGGAACGGGTCGGATTGATCCACG
The DNA here is from genome assembly GCA_025200525.1 of Camellia lanceoleosa. Lineage (NCBI taxonomy): Eukaryota > Viridiplantae > Streptophyta > Magnoliopsida > Ericales > Theaceae > Camellia > Camellia lanceoleosa. The sequence goes on from CM045769.1 coordinate 172,607,342, forward strand.
CTTCCCAAACCGTTGCCCGAGTGTTGAGCCCATAAAGAAATCTGTACAAGAGTTCAACGGAAAACAGGAAGTCCCCCAGCGAATCCTCCGACGAGCAAGTTAAAGAAGTGAGAGTGATAGGGCGTGGAGATAGGGTGGTGATAGAAAACTTAACCTTCTCTTTGTTTTAGAAGCCTGCTTATATCCTCTGTTCATCATTTCCTTGTCCACTCCGAGCTGTCATGTTGGCCGAAAGTTTATGTTCTAGCTTACCTTGTTCGTGATGAGGTTGTTTTGTTCCGACGTGAAGGGATTATCGTAATAAATGCTGCAGGGGAACTCATTAATGACTGATGTGTGGAGCAATAACTCTGCAGGATCTTTGTCTACTGATGTGGCTGGTTCTACTCTTGACAAGTGTCTAGATATCATTGGTTCTTGGTGTAACGTTAGGTTCCAAGAAAGTTGGGTTTTAGTAGTTGAATCATGGATTGGGCCATAAGTGGTGGGCCAAAAGCTTCTACAGACCCACCTACATCAATATCAAAATAGGACTTATAATGAGCTCTACGGATCCGATCAACGCCTCTCCAATCCCTTTTTTCAATAATATAGTTAAAAATTTGTGTTAAACAAAAAGTTGGTTAATTGCTTCAAATAGTAGACTAATATTTGAGCATATGTTTACCCCCAAGTTATTTTATTAAGGCTTGAGTGAGTCTTGACATTTAAAGTTACATGCAAATTCACATGATATGATATGACTGTGAGAGCTAGGAAGAACCAATGATTAAAGATATACCAGAACTCAGAGAAGATAACTTGACTGGATTGATGTCTTTATATATATATTCATCAAATTGGTTTAAACAAACTCACAAAAATCTTACTTTGTAGTATACCCCCAACTTGCAAAGCAGGCCCCCATTCTCTGTCCTTCTCATTTTAATTTCACTCACTAGAAGGCCTGCGAACTCAATATTTTCTCACTGCCCAAAATCTACAAGAAAGTTACATATCTTCTCTCCAATTAAATTTAGTTCTTTCGTGTTCAACACATTGCATGCCTAGCTAGCTACTTTGGTATGTGACAAATGTAGTTAATAAATTCTTGGCTCTTCATATGAGGTGTGTATATATATATATATATATATGTATGTATGTATTGTATAAGTTGTGATTTTATGGTGCTGCAGTGGTGCAAAGAGCACAGTTGTGGTTTGTCCAAATCTGTTGTCTGTGATCCCACCAGCTATAGCTCATCATGGGACCATTTTGGCAGGGTTGATCAAACAACTGCCAACTGTCACAGAGTTCTTGTAAGATGGGTCCTTTGATTTCAATCTTCACATATGACTCTTAACTCTCAGAACTCCTCTCTAATTTTTCATTTTTTTATTTTTAATCAGCAATATTTTCTCTCTAATTGGGTCTTGAAACAATGTTTTACATTATAACGTGATATGCAGTTATAAAAATTTAAAATTTTGAAAATGATTCATCTTAATTATATATGGAAGGTCTCATACCAATGAGTAGGAGTATAAGATTTGTTAGTAGTACTCCTTACAATCATGTCTTTGGTAAGATTCGAGTTAAGCTATTCATCAGTAAGATTGAAGATGATTTTCTGATTAATAATTTGATCACATATTGAAAAAGACATTACTTAAATTTTTTATATTTATGTTGTGTTTGGTTGGAGGATTTGAGGAGTGATTTGGAAAGGAAAATAGAAAAAGTAGGCAAAATGTGAATAAAACATGCCTATATTTCACCTAGTTTTACACACCTTTTCTCTTTCCTTTTCCAAATCCCTCTCCAAATCTCCCAACCAAACACAGGATTAGTGCATTGCTTTCTATATTGTAAAGAATCATCTAGCCCAACTTCTATGCCAACATTAGTAGAGTGAGGCATATAGCAGTAATTACTATTTCTTATAAGTTAATAGTGATAAGATAATTTGTTTAATTATATGAACAAATTTCTTATTCAACTTTAGACAAGGATTGTCTAGTTAAATCTTTTATGAGAATATTAATTACTTTTGTGTTAGTTAAAATTGATATTCTACTTTAAATATTTTTCTTTCTTTAAAGGTTTTACATTCTTTAGTCTCTTAAAATTAGAATTCTCGATTCATTCCTATCCATATATTCTTGTGTTTGCGGGTCTGTCTAACATCTTTTTTATCTGACTTGCTAGCGAACTGTCATGGATCGTTACCTTTATTTAGAGAAATATATATATTGATTTTCTTCTTACCTAAAATCTAAAATAAAATAATGAAGAGAGTTGCAAATTCAAGAAAATATAAATATATTTGCAGGCATAAACATAGGGGGTGGGCTGTTGGTTGCCTCATGAGCCCATGACAGTTTTGGAGCAAAAAAATGATGGAAGTTTGGTTTACTGAAGTTTCGTTTTGTAATGGCTAATATAGTCAATTTTTTTTATGTTAAAATTTTTTTAATTTGACTTTTTTAGTTTCATTTGGTTTGAATTTTTTAATTTTTATGAAAAAAAAATAATAATTATAAGTTAAATGTAATAATTTATTTTATTAATTTATTTTATTATTTTATGTATATATATATATATTTTTTTTTTTAACCCTAAAACGAAAACCAAACCGGGGCTAAATATTACCCACAGACAAAAAGACACGATAAGGGTCCCAAAACAAAAGACTATATTATCATCTGACTGACAAATATACCAAACTTCCACTCTCTACTACGATTTTTATGTGCCCACAACAAAATATGTCGTCCCACACTTAATAATTGCCTTCTCTTTATACATAAATGCTTATTTGGTAACACTTACGTTTTTAATTTTTTAATTATATTTATAAAAGTTTAAAAAATTCAAATAAAAATTTGTTTGGTAAATTTTTAATTTATAAATCAGTAGTCTCAGTTTATAAATTTGGTCAAAAAATGTAAACTCAAAAAATGTATTTCCGTTTTGAGTTTTGAGTTGTTTTTTTTTTACCACCCAACACTAGCCACCACCCACCACCCATTTTCCACTACTGTCTTCCGCCACCACCCTCTACCCACAACCACCGCCACCACTACCACCACCATTTGCCACCACCACTGCCACCACCACCACGCCATCAACCGCCACCACCCACCACCACCACCATCACTTGCCACCACCGCACCACCGTCCTTGCCACCACCACCGCCACCTTCCATACCACCATCTGCCACCACCACCACCACCACCCACCACCCACCACCACCACCACCGCCACCACCACCACCCACCATCCACTACCACCACCACCACCCACCACCCCCCACCACCACCACCCATCCACCACCCACCCCCACCATTTCTCACTCTTTTTTATATTTTAAATTTTTTTTAAACATTTTGTCAATTACCAAATGCGTTTGTAGTTTATATTTTTCTAAAAATAAACAAAAAATAAACAAAAACTAATTTATAAAATTTTTGTAAATATAAACTGAAAACATAAACGTTACCAAACAGACCCATAGTGATAGAGAGGAGACACTTTTTTTTGGGGGGAGATATTTCATCAAGATTTATGTAATCACAAGTGAAATACATCTTTATTTATAAATAAAAAAAAATATTTGAAAATACAAAAATTATCCCAATTCAATTTTATTATTATTATGTGTAAAAAATTTACCCAAAAAAATGTATTTAAATGAAAACAATCAAAATAATTATATCTTTATAGATGAGCAAATGAATTCGGTGGAATAAAATTTGTAACATAAGACGCAACTCTCATTTTGCTTCTGTAAAAATACAATTATTTTAAATTGTTTCGACTTAAATACAATTTTTGTTTTCGGTTTCTATAAAGAATAATGTTATATATATATATATATATATCAATTAGTATACCAACTAGTTTACTAACAGATGATGTGACATAATTTTAAAAATTTTAGGTATTTATAATTTGCATAATAAGTGAGATCAATAATAATGAAATAACACTAATTAATACATATAACACTATCGTTCTATAAAACTCAGAAGCACACGACTGCCATTCATGTAACTTCATAAAAAAAAAAAATTAGTCTTGGAATCCAAAATTTATTATGAGATTTATTTATTTATGCCAAGAATTGAAATGTGTGACGGAAATTCAAAATGTATTATATAAAGTCCACGTGTAAAGTAAATATGGATTACATATTTAACGTTTTTGAATAATTTTTTGAGTAGTACTACTGGAAAAAAAAGAAAAAGAAGAAGCATAAAAAAATGTAGTAGTTATATCTACACCAATTAAATTGATTTTAATGGCAAAATGATAAGTTCTGAATTTAAAACTTTAATGATGTGATAAAAATAAATAAATAAATAAATAAACACACACACACACACAAATATCATATCTTAAGTGGTGGTCAGCTCTTTTCTGGACCTCTATATTTAGAGTTTTTAATTTTTTTCTTATTAAAAATTATGTAATAGTTTTGAGACTGTACAACCCATAATATTAGATTTCGAGTGATTATAAATATTTTGAGTTTCTTTCAAATGAAAATATTTGCAATTGAGACCTTACTCGACAAATCATTAATTGAGAGTGCCAAATCCATTTACTCATACACATACACTTGCATTAGTATGCATTTGCATTCATTACATTTCATTCTTTCACCTAATTCAAGTCTCTTCCAAAGCCATGACTAAAAACCACGTGCCTTTAACAAAAGGCACGTACTCAAATCCTCGTCCGTCACCGTTAATACGACGGAGTTCGTTTTTCTAACTAATAAAAACATAAACAAAACTCAAACCACCCAAAAATAAAAACATAAAAAAAAAAAAAAAAAAACAAAACCTGATAACTTAATTCCCACCGATCAAAATTTCTGGAAAATTTGTGGTTTACTCTGAATCATGTCGCAACAGGAGAATCTGATCCCAATATATCGCCACCTATGTCTTGGAATTGGAAATAATCGTCAATTTGAAAATAATCATCCATAGGTGATTGTTCGAGTCCGAATCCGAAATCATCGCCCGATCCAAATAACCGTTCCGGGTCTTGAAAATTGCAAGGTGAATCAGGAAGAACTGTATCGATCCCGAACCCGAACTCATTGTCTCGTAAACCCGACCATTCGAACAACTCGGGCACCGGATCTTGAAAATCAAACAGTGAATCAGGAAGCATGGAATCGAGCGCCGAGATATCGTGAAAGTTCTCTGATCCGGATATATCATCGCATGTGAAATCTTGAGATTTTGTAATGACTGAGTCACTCAGCGACAACTCAGCTTCTTCGTTGGCAGGAGAGTGTGCAATGACTGAGTCACTCAGCGACAACTCAGCTTCTTCGTTCGCCGGAGAGTGGAATCGTAAAACAGACGTCGGAGAGGGAAGATTGTTCTTGTCATCGCCGGAATTGTAATCGGAAACTGACACCGGCGTGATTTCGGGAGCTATTTTCGCCGGAGGAGTGACGAAGTTGGTGAGCGCGTCAGGTCCACGCAACTGAATCGCGGCGTGGTCGTAAACCCTGGCTGCCTCTTCGGCTGTATCGTAAGTCCCTAACCACAGCCGTACACGTTTCGACGGATCTCTGATCTCCGCCGCCCATTTTCCCCGGCCGTTGCCTCACGCCGCGAAACTTCTTCTCCGATCGATTCGCCGGAGTCTGAATTTTTCCGGCTGACTTTTTCCGGCTATTCGTCTTCGTCGCTGGTCTATTATTCACATTCAGGTTCTCTCTCGAAGACGATTCGATGATGATCTCGTTGAAGAACCTTTTCACTCTCTGACGTCTGAACAATCCTTCGTCTTCGTCGCTCGACGAGTCGGTTGCTTCGGCGTCGGTTACCGATATTCTCACGACTCTCGGTCCGGCGGCATTCATCTCCGGCAGCTTTCTCCTCACCGTCGTGGTTTGCTGTCGGTGTTCACTGTACTTCACTATGCTTCGATCCATATCTCTACACATTTCTCAGATTCGCATTGAAAGGCACAGAGAATAGGAGGGTGAAATAGTGGTTGTAGAAACAGAAAAGATTCGTTGAAGATTTGACTTGAAGCGAATAAAGAGAGGTTTTAGAGAGAGAAAAGTGTGTTTGAGGAGGAGAAATGTTGAGGAAAGTTACAGAAAATGAAGAGAGAGAGAGAGAGAGAGAGAGAGAGAGAGAGACACTTTCTTCGCCGATCGAGAGATTAGCTGAGAAGGTGTGAAATCCGCAGGCATGCGTGAGTCTGAGAGAGATAGAGAGAGAGAGTGAGTGAAAGAAAAAGTGAAGTTTTCTAGGAAAGTTGCTGAGAAAAGCGAGAAATGTGGGGGAGGAGGAGCACCAAACCTTTAGCCGGGAAAAGGAAAGGGAATAAATTTCCGGAATCAAACAGAACTGTGGTGGGAAGTGAAGCTTCTACTCCTTGCTTCTTCTTCTTCTTTTTTTTTTTTTTTTTTTCTCAGTATTTTCTCGAGAAAATCTTAGAAATAAGAGGAAAATGATTGAGAGATTGAAAGGGAGTAGAGACTGAAACTTGGTATTGGGGTTCTTTATAGGGTGCTCATAGTTCATTACTGGTATTGGGGTTCTTTATAGGGTGTTCATAGTTCATGAATAATTAATTTGATTTGATTTTTTAAATACAACAATAATTCATCTCACTAAAAATACTACCACTAATAGCACTAATGCATTAAAAAAGTAAAAAAAATAAAAATAAAATATAAGCTACAAGGCCAAAATATCATGCATTCTTATGAGGCTACAACGCCACAATTGGTGAGGGCTAATTAGTGCTCCTAAACATTTTTCTTTTAAATATTAATTAGGAAGGAGAGGCGTGAGGCTGTTTGGAGATATTTCTTTTGCCCGAGCTCCCGCATTTGATGGGTCTCTATCTGACACGTGGAAATTTCAAATGGAGGATTTTTTTTCTTTTTTTTTTCAATGAAAAACTGGGGTTTAATTTTTTCAAAAATGCTAAAGATCCCCACTGGGGGTCGACCCCCAGTGAGGTGGAGGGCTAGGATTGGAGGAAAAAAAATAATTTTTTTTTTTTTTTTTTTGTTGACAGCCAGTAGGGGCGCGCCACGTCACTGGGGGCGCGACCCCCACTGGGGTATATAGCAATGCTCTAATTTTTTAAATGCAACTAATGTAAATATATTTAAAAAGTAAAAATATTTGTGAAAAATTATTTACAAAATTCAATTAATAAAAAAAAAAAGAAAATGTATTAAATTTCTGTATTTTTAGTATTTTGTGATTTTTTTTTAAAAAATTCATAATTTTTTTACTTATTAAAATGCTATAGGCAACAATATTTTCTTAAATATTTGTTAAATGTCTCACATGAATGTGAGTCCACACGTGGACTTCACACTCGTGTGAAATATTTCATCATTTTTTTTTTTGGATCAAGAAACTCAGTACCACAACTAAATAGAAATGGAAAAACGACACCTAACAAGACCCATAGGTGGTTGGGTAACCCAATTCATGGGTAAGAAATTGCGAAAATAAGCAAAAGCCACCCAGTGGGCTACACAATTTGTCATACGAGGACACCATTTAAAACCAAGTTGCCTGCTCGAGGCTAACGATCTAACATTACTAATCATAGCTAGGAGCTCCCATGGAGGGACTCCTTCAGACACACAAAGATTAATAATAGATTTACTGTCACTTTCAATGTCAACTGCAGCAAGATCAAAAGCAGCAGCCATGAGACAGACATACCGAATTGCAAGTAACTCGCCTTGTGCAACAGATCGTAAACGAGTCTTACGCACGCACACCATCCACCAGGTGGCCCGTGTGATTGCTAACATTAGTTATTTTGATTAAGTGGATCAAAAAAATATATTAATTAAAATATTTTTAAAAATTCAGTCAAAATATAAAAAAAATACAAATTAAAAATTTAAAAACTATTTTTGAAAATTCTAAAACCCAATAGATTTTTTTTATTTTATATTAAATTTCATATGAAATCATTCATATGCTTTAGTGATAAATTTGATATTAAAATCATTCTATGATTATAGGCTTCAAATATGTTATATTATTGTGCATGTATTTTCTCTCTATACATATCTTTATTTATTTATATATTATTAGGGTTTAGGGTTATTATATTATTAGTCTTGATTTTTAGAGAAAATTATTAGTCAGTGGCATTTTCACAAAAATATTAAAAGTTGATGAAAAAAATTAAGAATTTAATTATTAATATGGGTGTATTACACTCTCTACCTTCAAACAACCGTCAAATTGTCTATTCAGTCTTTCAATTATCAATTAAATCTATTTAGTCCATAAAGTATATAAATCAAAATTTATTTAGTTTTTACATTATCAATTGAATCTATTAAATCTCTAAAATATTTAATTCAAATATATTTAGCCCCTAAAAGGATTACAAAAATAAAATACATACCCATACATATTATAAATTAGTAAAAGATCATCCCTAATTAAGATTTTATTACGAAAAATCTTTTAAATTTTCTTGTCTTTAAAAGGTATTTTATTTCATTGTGTGTTTAAATTAATATTAGAGTCTAATTTTTCAATCTTGCCAATAAATTATTTGAATATTAGACATTGAAAATGTAAAATTAGATAATTTAAATAATAACACTTCTCTACAAATAATAATAGAATAAAATAATACATTAATTAAGTAACAAAAAAGAATTTAGCGAAAAATTTAAAAACAATCAATTAAAAATTATAGATGAATTCTGGCAAATAATGCTAGATAAAGGCAAGCACATATCCATGGTAAAAGATTAGTCAGAAAATAATATAGATAATTACCCTTATCCTTATAAAGGAAATTCAATATATGGGTTGACGTCCATTTTTGAAAGACATGATAAAAATTTAAGGCCTATTTGAAATAACACTTTAACTAGATATGATTTTTAATTGATTTATAATATTTATAAGCTTGTATTTTATTTTTGTAATCATTTTAGGGACTAAATAAGTTTGAATTGAATATTTTAGGGATTTAATGAATTCAATCAATAGTTTAGGAACTAAATAGACTTTTTGATTTGTATACTTTAGGGATATAGTAGACACAATCAATAGTTCAAGAACTAAATAGACAATTTAATGATAATTTAAAAATATAAAATATAATAAATTCTATTAATATTTGTACGAGTACAAAATGATTCTTCTCGTATAATCTTATTGATCAAATTTGCATTTCTGCAAATGTAATCGTCTTATCACCTAAAAACACAAACGTGAGCTAGCCGATGGGTGTTTGTTGAAACCCCTCTGATGCCTAAGTCAGTAAGTTGACAAAAGATACTAACACTCTGTGTATTCGAGAGTAAGAATTGCAATACCTAAGAATAAGTTCTATATGAGTTTTTATAGATTCTGTGTGACACAATTCTAGTAGGACTTTATCTCTCCTTAGCAAAGTCTTCGTAAGAGTCACATTCCTAAAGGATAATGCTTATCCTTATAACACCCTTCTCATTGCCAATCAAGCGAGAGGGTTCAAACTCTTTGCTCAGCTGTGGTTGCGGTTAACAAAGCTATCACGGCTCTGTGCTTCCTTTGACAGAGCTGTGTTTACCACAGCTCGGCCCTCTTTATTGAAGACATCTTGGTCCGCTAATAGACTACCTTCAGGTAGCTAGGTCCAGGCTCTTGCAACCCATCTCTGACGGGCCTAGTGCCTACTTAACCCAAGACTGAGCTATCCCAGCTCTCAAACTGGCCCGTTACGTGGCCCAACCTCCAAAGATAATCTTACCTAGCTCGATCTAATTTATCTACACAAATTATCCTCTCAATATTTATAAAATTTCTCACTGAATTTAAAATTTTTCCTTATTCTTATTCACACTCAATTGTTTCATTGACTACACAACCATAGAAAGAATACAACAAAATTATTGTTAAAAAAAAAAATGACAAATAAACTTTAGCTTTACACTTGGCATATTTCTTTTAACACCATACACTTATATCTACTATCTATTATTATTATAAAGTGGGAAAAATGTGATATATTTTTTACTTTTTTTTAAATCTCAATTTTACTCTTTTAAATTTATTATATTTTTTAAAAGTCATGAAAAGTCCTATATAAATCAACTATGTCTTTTTTTAGAGTTGAATACTTAAAAACGATATTTTTGCTTTCAGGAGTCCTATATAAATATAAACCAACGGTCTTCCTTCTTATCAAAAAAAGAAAAAGGCAATTTCTCTCTTTTTTACATTGATGATGATTGAAGAGAAAAAAATAATTACTCTTTCTTATTTTCTGTGTCTACTTCTATACTGATATACATAATATTTATAATTGTCCATCATGAATCAAATCACTGTGAATAAATTTATTATTATTATTATTATTATTATTATTATTATTATTATTTTCTAAAAAGAATACATAACAAATTATTTTCTAAATGTATTTAAATTCTAAGTCTAAAAGTAAAATAAAAAAATATTAAATTGAGTGAATTTAAAAAGAAAATAAGAGGGTTATTAAAAAAACAGTGTCAAAGACAAAAAACATAAAAACAAAAGAACAAAAAAATTCAAAATAAAAGTTTGAAAAAATAAAACAAATCAAACCAATCGTTATAAATTTCTCTTTTTTTAAATCTTTCTTGACTAATCTCTAATTTTAAACAAATCATTCACAAATTTCTTTCAATTTTTATGTGAATTTAATAATCTAATTAAAAAATGCTGTATACACACAAAAATATAACACTAAATATCTGCATTATGACCAACTATTTAATTATAAATAATTAACTTCTCATTGTTACCGGTATTATATTGTTGCAAAAGATTTCACATATTACTTTTGTGATATTATATATATGTCAATGTCTACATATATAAATATATAAAAAAAATATAAATGTAAATTTATATATGTTACTGTATTCATACATTGTCAATCTATAATATTATATTACCATCAGATACTTTAATTTTCTAACATGTATCTCTCTAGTAATATAATTATATTTGTTAGAAAAAAATTACGAAATTGTGTATTATTCTTCTATCAACTTATATTCAATAAATATATACATACATGCCATACAAAAAAAAATGTTTACAACAAATACTTTCTGATATAGGTGGGCCCATAGGGGCTTTTGGCCCACCATTTAGAGCCTAATGCATAACTCAAACATTCTGTAACATTCTTTGGAACCCAACGTTGCACCAAGAACCAGGGCGGCTTAAACACTTGTCAATAGAAGAACCCCGTACGTAAGTAAACAAAGATCTGCAAAGTTATTGCACCACACATCGACTATTAATGAGGTCCTCTGACATTTAATCGATAACCCCTTCACGTTGAGGCGGAATGGCCTCACCATGAACAAACAAGCTAAAGCGTAGGCTTTCGGCTAACATGACAGGTCGGAGTGGACAAGGAAATGATGAAAAAAGGATATAAGCAAGCTTCTAAGACAAAAAGAAGGTTAAGTTCTCTATCATCACTCTATCTCTACATCCCATTAATCTCTCTTCTAACTTGCTCGTCGAAGGGTTTCTTTGAGGACTCCGTTCCCGTTGGACTTACGTGCGGTACCTCGGTCGACTCAATAATGGGACAACGGTGTTGGGAGCGTGGATCAGCCAAGCCCGTTCCCCAGAAACCAATAGTATCATCAATTGGCGCCATCTGTGGGAACCTTTTACGCCGTGTGACAATCGTGCTCATTGTTGTCGAAGACCCACTCCCGATAATTCCTCCTTGTCACCCACCAGGGTGGATGATTACAACAAGATCCATGGCTTCTCAACACAACGTTGCCGACCCCCAAGCCAACCCTCCTTTAAACAACCCCCACAATATTTCATAGAATTCACCATGACATCAACCGCCTAGAACAAAACCAAGCCACGATCAACGCTTTGCTTTAACGAGACCTCCTGTGCCTCCTCCACCACCACAAGATATCCCATCCAACCTAGAAACGAACCGAGTCATCCCTTCCAACAAGCCCACCCTTCCAATTTTGAGGGTTTGCAACTCCCTTCCCAAGATGTGAACCCACCACATCGGGCTCCGCATCCATCAGTCCAAGCACCTGATCCCAAGGGAGAGGCCAGTAGTGTCCACCCTCCATTGCATTCTGGTGGTAACAATGTTTCTATCTGGGATGCGAAACTCTGAGTCATGAAACTCCAGCTTCAAAGAGTTATGCAGAACATACAAAATAAATCCTCTACAACAGCCAATTCACCGTTCGTTGCCTCCATCAGGGATAAACCCCTACCTCCTAAGTTCAAAATGCCCTCGATCGACTCTTTCGATGGTACAACGGACCCAGTCGATCGCTTGAAGACTTACAGGACCCTAATGGTCCTCCATGCATTCCTTGATGAAATCATGTGTCGGGTTTTTCCCGTAACACTTAAGGAGTTGGCCCGACTGTGGTTTAGTTAGCTGTTGACGGACTCCATCTCTACTTTCCAACACCTAAGTGACTCCTTTCTTAGCCACTTCATTGGTGTCGATGCGGTGACGTCCGATAACTCATCTTCTCAACATCCGTCAAATGGAGGAGGAGTCGCTGCGTAGCTTCGTCACTTGCTTCAACACCGAAGCCTTGCAGGTGGTGAAAAACAACGACAAGGTCATTCTCATGGCTCTCATGGCTGGTTTACGATCATCTGATTTCCTTTTCTCTCTCTCCAAAAACCCTCTAACCTCCATGGCAACTCTCTTTTCTAAAGCCCAAAAATACATAAATGCCGAAGATTCTCTTGCCGGCCGCCAAGATTCCATAACCAAAAACCCAACCCTCGGAGAGAAGAAAGAAATCGAAACCATAACCACCTAATACATGACAAACACCTTAGTATACTAATCAAATCACTCAAGTTTGACGGCGACACCTACGACGCAAATTCGGTTCAAGCAATACACACCCTCAACTCTCCCATGGAATAAGTCTTAAACGAGATCCAACGAGATTACAACTTGAAATAGCCACAACTTCATACGGTCTCCTTCAAGCCGGCAAGACCAATCTTATCTTGTTGTTTCTATCGGGACCATAGCCTGTCTTTGAGGAGTGTGTTAACCTTAAGGACAGTAGAGTTTGATTAGCGCCAAGGGCACCTCAATCGATTCAATGACCCCCGATGTGACCAAGGCCGAACCTACGAGGCAATCGCTAACACACCCTCCCCGACAACTGCACAACCTAACCAAGGCAACAATGGGCCCCACCACAACCAGAGCACAAAGGAACCTGTCCCCCAGGATGGAAAGATCTGAGTCATTACTGGTGGGCTAGCATGCGAAAGACCATCTCGTTTGGCCCACAGGTAGAACTTCGGAAAAATCAAGTAGGGCTTCGACAAAGAAGTCACGACATTGGATCGCCCTTCAAACACCCTAAGCGATGGATGGAACCCATCAACTTTCACGGAGGTGATTGTATAGGCATCCGTTACCCTCATGACCCCCCTCGTCATCTACGCTCTCTTGTCCAATTACAAAGTCAAGCGAGTGCTTGTCGACAATGGCGACTCTTGGATATCATCTTCTGAATGCTTATCGGCTCGAGGTCGGGAGAAAAGATTGTCCCTCTTTAAACCCCAGTCGACTGCGGGGATTGGGTGTCCTCCAAAGGCTCCATCGATCTTCCCATCACCATCGGAGAATACCCACGCTAGATCAACAAATGACTCACTTTCCTCGTCATCGGCCTTTGCTTATAACATCATCCTTGACCACTTGACCCTTAATGCTTTTCAAGTTATCACATCTACATACCATCGGCCATGAAATTTCCTCGACCTTGGGAATTAAACCGTAAGGAGAAGCGGTGTGGCGAGAGAATGCTCGTCGCTTCACTCAAAGAGGTCAAGCTAAAGGAGGCTATGATCATCGAAGGACTCGACATCGAGCGAACACGAGTTAGTCGAGAGGAACGGTGGAAGAACTTGTTGAAGTCCCCATCAACGCCGCCAACCTAACAAAAGCGACCAAGATCGTGACCAACTATCCTCCCAAGCGAAGGCCAACCTTACAGCCTTCCTAACCTAGCACAATGATGTGTTTGCCTGGATCCATTCAGGCGTATGGGTATCGATCCCTCCTTCATCACTCATCGTCTCAGCATCGAGTCGCATTTCTGATCCTTCCGCCAGAAGCAACATGTCTTTCACTCGGAACGCAATGCCCTTATTGCTTTTGCGGTAGACAAACTACTAGAGGCACGGTTTGTCAGAGCGTGAACTACCTCGGATATTTCAAATGTGGTCCTTGTGATATCCATGTTAAGTAATATGTAAATTGAAAGCCTTATCGCACGAAAGGCTGAAATTGATTACAGATGTATTATTTGGAATTTTTAGTACCATATGGCAAATTTTATTAAAAATTGATTGATGCGATTCGTTAAGTTGCGTTTGGCAAGCCTTATATCCTAATTAATGTATTTTAGCACCATAGCTATATATGTAACACTTAAGCTTATTTTGAGCTCATTTCTTTCATCTCCCTTAGTGCACAAATATGAGAATTCATCTTAGAGAGAGAGAGAGAGCACAATTCTAGTGAGAAAAAGGAAGAGATTGTAGAAGAATTGAAGGCTATAACTTGTATTGATCAAAGATTGTGCTAAAACAAGAGTAATTCAAGACTCTAGGTAAGATTACAACCTCTAGATTGTGTAACTAAGTCATTTAACATGAAATTTCTTCAAGATTATAAGTTTGATGTGCATATTGAGCTTAGAATAAAGATTTGGGTTGCAATTCATGCATGCATGTACATTTTCTCACAATTTGAGCATGAACTCCAAGAATTCTCTCATGCATGTTTGAAATTCATCTTAATTAGGAAAGATCATCGAGTTTCAAGTTGTTTTGTGGTGTTTGACCATGTTTTGAGAAGTTTGATGCAATAAAAATTCATGCATGTTGTGTTCATAAACATTCTTGAAATTTAAGTTGAAATTGGAAACTTTTGGCAAACCCTCGGCCAAGATTTTATGAAATGATACTAAATTCTTCATGTTTTACAAGTTTACTATGTTGTCTCTAGTTTTGGGGCCCAAGAGATGTGTTTTGGATGGTTGGATTCGAGTTTTGAGCTTGGGAGGTCAATCTGGATTTTCCAGAAATTTGACCCACGCTCGAGTGGGGACTTTCACGCCCGAGCGTCAACCCTAAATTCATGCACCACGCTCGAGTATGGGTCGAGCGCCCGTCGAGCGTGAAAATCTTGCAACTTGATACTTTTAGAGTTCTGATCCTTTCGGCGAAAACCTTCGGCGAGCTTCATTGTCTGCATGTCAGATTCAAGCGAAACCCAGCTTCGGCGTGAACCTCATTTTGAAAATTTGACTAAGTGTTCCAATTCATGTTTTAGCATCCTCATTGCATCTTAGGCATTCCTAAGCCTTAATTAAGCCATAGTAATGAGGTTATGGATTAGAAACACACTAGAAATGAATGTACTAAGTTCGAGACTCCAAGTGTGTGTGTTTAAGCATTGTGATAAGAAGAACAAGAACCAAAGTAATGAAAGCTAAGCGTGTTGGCCACATGAATGTGTAATGATAAGGCGTGCTTGTGTTATGTATTTTGCGGTTGTAGGTCAAGACTCGAGGATTGATTGACCACTTACTAGAACCCTTTGTGAGTAACGTTATTGTAAAGATCGTTCATATGAATTCGTTTCAAATGAAATATGATAAGTTCTTATTTACGAATGATATCTATTTTAGTGAGCGAATATTCCATGTTTGAAATCTATTATGGCATCCATAGATAGTCCCAAGTCATAGGGGATGGCATGAAAATCTTGCAGTCCATGACATACATGTGATTCTGAGATCTCGTTAGCCACTTCATTGTGGTGATAAGTGTTTAATCGGTATTTGGAATCGATTACTCTAGTCAAAAGACACTCTGTGATGTGTTCTATGGGATGTACTAGTATTATGTTTTGATATAAGGATGATTACGCTATGATCTATTTTCCACTTATGATATGTTCGGATTTCGTTCACTAATCCCTTTACCTTTATGCTATTCTCTGGGCTTTAACTCCTTTGTTTGTATATATATATGTATAGGTGAGCATTCTAGAGTTAGTCTGAAGGCTTTTGCCTGGATCCGTGTTCCGTTGTTAGCCAACCATTGTGCCTCACGTGGAGGTTCTCGAAGCATCTTGTGTTTAAGTTCTGTGGTTTTTGTTTATATAAGACTTGATTTGATGTCGTTGGCTGTACTTAAAATACTGTAATGTGTGTGGGTATAATGTATGGTTGACTATCGGTTATATATATAAAGTTTTAAATATTCTGTTTAATGTAAGTCAACACAGCTCATTGGATAACTATATTTATGTATTTGCTTCTGCTAGCCCCTTAATCTTGTTAATCTGTTCAGAGGCCTTCGGTAATCCAAGGATTCTTGGCGATTCTGATCTAAACCTATAGGGGCGGGTTTGGCTCGTGACAACTCGATCGGGGAAATCGCCGCTCGAGCGTGAATTTCGTGCTCCCAGTATTTTTGTAGACTTGGATGTCGCTCGGCGGGTAAGTTCATGCTTTCGGCGAGGAACTATATAAACGAGCCTTGACTCGGCGCCATACTTCCTTTCGGCGTAATTTTAATCATCCGGCACTTTTGCATATATGGTGTCGCTCGGCGGTAATTTCACACTCGGCGGGGAGCCATGTAGTGAAGCCTTCGGCTTGGCGCGGAGTTATGTCGGCGTAAATTTGACATATCGATGCTTTTGCGGGCCTTAAGGGTTCACTTTCGGTGGGTAAGTCACGCTCGGCGAGGACTGTTTTTTGAAATTTTGAAAAAGATATTACATGTTTCATTTTACATTCTCTTTCACTTCCAAGTACTCTTAGGCATGCATTGAGCATTGTAATTGAGTTAAAGAGATAAGAATGAAGCCTAAAGGAAAATGTGAATTTAGAATGGATCAAATTGTTGTGACCCTTTTGTGTTCATGGAATGTGTAGAATCGAGCTCGGGCAAACCAACCAACCAATCACTTTGTGAGTAATATCTTAGCAGAGATATCTAAAATATGTTGTTGTCCAATTGCTTACTTCTATGTAAGTTTTATAAGTTCATTGATTCGATTGGTGGGCGGTGTTTGCCATACCAAATGAGTGGGCGAGGGCGATCTAATCTGAATAATAGAATAGAATGAATGGGCGAGGCCGTTTTGACTTATGAATGGATGGGCGAAGACTGTTTTGACACGAACAAATGAATGGGCCAAAGACCGGTTTGTTATCTGAATGGGCCAAAGGCGTTTTAACCTAAATGAAAGTTTGAATATGCCAAAGGCTAGTTTGTTCGGAACCAGTCACTTGACCTAAATTGTGTATATATATTAACTAGAAATATGAATTGGGCCCAAGGCCATTTGAAACATGTTGTTCTACATATACTTTGTATAGCACCTTTAATTGTTATTATTCACTTGGCTTTATTCTCGCTCATTCATGTGTTTGTAGGTGAGCGAGAAGTCAAACCCAACCCAGTGAAGTCCATGTGGAATAACAAAGGTTTTGAAGAATTACCCCTTGCGTCTCATACGAGACCGTCTTCGCTTTTTGCCATTACATTTTATTTTGTCATGTGGGCGAAGTCTTTGAATATGTTGTATATAGTTTTATTGGGTTGGCTTAGACTTATATGATCTGTACATGTACAAAACCTCGTGTAGTACATATTTTGTTGTGAAGTTATTAATGTGCATATGTATGGTTTGTGATGATGTGCTATGTAAGCCTGACTCTATGGACAAAGTTTTAAATTGCTTCCATTTGGCCCCATTAACTCTATTAAAATATGTTTGGTAAGGTTTGAGGTAGTAGGTAATCTCATGATTACTAGCGATTATGTCATAACCCTTGAGGCGGGTTTGGGTCATGATAGAGTGGTATTAAGCGAGTTAATAACTTACACACTTGTCCAAAAGAGTAGTAAGCGTCTAGAAAAGATTTAGGATGCATTCATGTGATAAATATGAACTCGGGCTTATCGATAATGTGCTTAAATGTTTTGATATGAGCAGGTTATGTGCTATAAGTTTGTGATTTGCTTGCATTACAAATTGTTTGAATATGTATGCTCCTTAGTATATGCATATTTGTGTATCTTTTGTATAAAGTATAATGCAAGTCTAATCAGATGGTGAGAACAAGAGGTGATGAAATAGAAGAGTCCTTTACTGCTAGAATGGATAGAATGGAAAGGTTGATCGTGGAAATGGCAGAGACATTGAGGCAACAACAAGAGTGGCAACAATAGTGGCAGTAACCACATCCTCATCCTCCACCTCCACCTCTACCTCCGGCACCTCTGTGCGAGATAATCGAGAATAGCGATCGGATAATAGCACTCACCAAAGAATTCAAGAAAATGAAACCACCAGTTCCATGGTGGATTAGATCAGATTGAAAGAAGGCGTGGGTCCTCGGCATTAGAAATTATTTGAAGTGTTCCGTGTTGGAACCGACGAAAGTACTTCTAGCCACTTTTATGCTAGAAGGCGAGGTAAAAGATGGTGGATGTTAATCGTGAGAATCATAAGGATGTTGGTGGGTGAAATTTAAAATTTTCTATGACAAGTACTTCTACTTGATGTTTTCGGGATAGGAAAATGCAGTGTTCATGGAACTAAGGCAAGGCAGTATGGTATGGCAGAGTATGAGGCCAAATTCCTTGAATTGGCGAGGTTTACCTACATGTGATTGATCGGATTACTGAAAGCAAGGCATTTTGAAGGTGGAGCCCATAGCGACATTTTAGAAAGAGTGAATGTCTTGAAGCTAGAAACCTACATTGGGGTACTAGACAGCGCCATAATATCATAGGCTAACATAGCCAAACAAGCTAAGCCAACAACTGACTGGAAAGGCAACAAAAGACAAGGCTTCTTCTCAAAGAAGAAATTTTCGAAAAAGCAAAACACGGGCTCCTCAAATACTTCGAATTCTTCTTGAGACACAACTCCCATGTGCAATATTTGTAGCAAAAGGCACCGTGGGGTTTGTTCTGCAAATGTGTCGAGAACTGTTTCAAATGTGGGAAATAAAGGCATATAAGATTGTATGTCGAATATTGGGAAGCTAAATTGCTAGCTCAATTTGCATCGATCCGGCGGAAATACTTTGAGATTTGCTACCATAGGATCACAGTGAAGACAGGGAAGAGTTTTTGCGCTTATTGGGATGATACGGAATATATGATTGTCTCAGTACTATTTTTATATGTCGGGATGCTTTTGTGTTAATTGACTCAGGATCTATACACTCTTTTTGTGACATATGCATTTGTATCTAGACTGAATAGACCCTTAGAATTACTGCCATATCTGCTATGTGTATCTGCTCCATCTGGGGAATCTGTATTGTGTGAATCTATATATCGGTTTTGTGATATGCGTGTTGAGGATGTTATGCTATATGTGGATTTGTTGCCCTTGAATTTTAGACATTTTGATATAATTTTGGGCATGGATTGGTTGACCAAATATTGTGCCACCATTGATTGTGTGACAAAACGGGTTGTGTTTAAACCACCAGAACAGAAAGAGATTGTGTTTGTGGGTAATGGGGTAGTGCCTCCACCTTATTTGATATCTGCAATGAAAGCATGTAAACTGATCAGGAAGGGGTGCCAGGGTTATTTGTGTTATGTGTTGTCTGAACAATCTGTGAATGTTGAACTGAATGATATCTCTATTGTTAGAGAATTTCCAGATGTGTTCCCAAATGAATTACTAGGGGAATTAATAGATAGGGAAATAGAGTTTACTATTGAAACTGTGCCAGGCACCCAACCCATTTCTAAAACTCCCTACAGAATGGCTACTGCTGAAATGAAAGAATTGAAAGAACAGTTGCAAGACCTACTTGATAAGGGGTTTATTCGACCTAGCACTTCGCCTTGGGGTGCACCAGTATTGTTTGTGAAAAAGAAGGATGAAACTTTGCGTTTGTGCATCGATTACCGGGAATTAAACAAGGTAACAATAAGAACAAATATCCCTACCCGTATTGATGACTTATTTGACGATTCTGGGTCACGGTGTTTTCTAAGATTGATTTGAGGTCAGTATCATCGGCTAAAAGTTAAAGCGAGGAGGATGTTGAAAAAGCGCATTTAGAGCGAGGTATGGACATTTTGAGTTTCTTGTTATGCCATTTGGAGTGACTAATGCTCCGTGACATTTATGGACTTAATGAACGAATTTTTAAAACCTACCTTGATGAATTTGTTGTGGTTTTATTGATGACATTTTGATATATTCCAAAGATAGACTTGAACATAGACATCATTTGAGAAGCATCCTACAAATACTTTAGGAAAGAAAATTATTTGCTAAACTAAAGAAATGTGAGTTTTGATTGGATGAAGTTGTTTTCTTAGCGCATGTGATCAACAAGGAAGAATTTGATGGACTACTTAAAAAATAGAGGCAATTGTGAATTGGCCTGCAGAGCCAATGTAATGATCCATAGTTTCATGGGCTTATTTGGGTACTCTGAGGAGGTTGTGAAGGACTTTCGAAATTATTGTGCCTCTTACCAATTGACACGTAAAGGCCAACCATTTGAATAGAATAGCGGTGAAAGTTGCCTTTTATGAGCTGAAAACAAGATTGACCCTTTGCATCAATTTTGACACTACCTCCAGTGCGGAGAATTTTGTAATTTTTCGTTGTCGTCTTATAAAGGTTTGGGTTGTGTGTTAATGTAGAATGGAAAAGTTATTGCTTATGTTTCCCCATGAGTTGAGGCCGCGAGAAGAATTATACAGCGCATGACCTAAAATTAGCCACGATTGTTTTGCTTTGAAAATCTGGCGGCATTATCTGTATGGAGCAAAGTGTGAAGTCTATCTGGATCACAAAAGTTTAAAATACTTTTTCACACGAAAGAGTTGAATATCTTGTGAGAGAGATGGTTGGAATTGATAAAGGATTATGATCACGGAGATTCAATATCACCCTAGGAAAACTATCTGATTCTTGGCCTTAAGTAGAAAATCAACGGGGAGTATGGCTTGTTTGCTTCTTGAATAGAAAAGAAATCTTGCAAGATTTTGAAAAGCACGAAATTGAAGTGGTAATGTGTGGACGAGGCGGTGATAGCATGCTATGCGGTAAAGAGCAATCATTAATGAAATCAAGCAAAAGTAGAAAAATGATGAATTCCTCAAAGAAAGTGATTGATGAATTTGAGACAAGTCCAGCGAGTTTGGCATTGAGAATGAAGTGTTGAGATTTGAGCAGAATGTGTGTCGGATATTTTAGAACTAAAGAAGAGGGTTTTAGATGAAGCCCGGATCCGTATTTCCTATGCATCGGGTAACAATTAAATGTATCGGGATCTGAAACAAACCTATTTGTGGCCTAAAATGAAGAAGAAGTGCAGAATATGTGTCTAAGTGTCTTGATGTCGACAAGTTAAAGTTGAACATCAAAACGAGGCGACCTACTTGACCTCTCCTATTCTGAATGGAAGTGGGGCATGTGACTATGGTTTCGTTGTTGGCCTACCTCGGACTTCTCGGTATGGATTCTATTGAAACATAGTTGATAGATTGACTATTCATCGCACATTTTCTACGATTAGAACCACGTTTAATGCTTATAGGTACCATTTATGTTGATGAGATTGTCCGTTTACGGAGTTAGGTATCCATTGTATCGGATAGAGATCCGAAATTTGTATCTAGATTATGGAAGAGTTTGCGAGGAAGCTATGGGGGAGAACTAAGATTGATCTTGCATTCACCCATAGACCAATGGGCAATCGAGCGAACAATCTGGACTTTGGAAGATATCTTGGATGTGTGCTTTGGACTTCGAGGGAGTTGGGAAGACTATTTGCCACTTATAGAGTTTGCATACAATACGACTTCCACTCCGGCATCGATATAGCTTTTCCTCTGAGGCTTTGTATGGTAGAAGGTGTATATCACCTATTTGTTGGATAGAAGTTGGGGATAGAGCTTTACTTGGGCACGAAATTGTGCAAGAACATACGGGAAAATCAAGATTATTCGGCAAGGCTCAAAAGCATTGACTCGGGGCCGACAAAAGAATTATCACGAGATGTTAGGAGAAGACCTCTTGAGTATGAAATTTGGTGACCATGTATTCATCAGTGTATCTCAGATGAAAGGCCGTCGAGGTTTGGAAAAAAAAGGGCAAGTTATCGCAGATTACATTGGGCCGTTCGGATTACGGAAAGGCTTGGCGATTGCCTATAGAGTTGCTTTGCCGGATTGAACAAATCCATAGCGTATTTCATGTGTTGATGTTGAGGGTTACCTTTGAGACAGATTTCATGTGATTGAGTATCCTTAGGGTAGCTATGATGAAAATATAGAATCGCCAAATGGCGAGCGAATTGTTGATCGGCAAGTAAAACATTTGAAAAGCAAGTCCATTCAATGGTGAAAGTGGAATAGAAAGAACATTATGGGACCGGATGCTACATGGGAAAAGAGGAGGAAATCATTCTATTATCGCATTTGTTTCAAGCGAAGGTAAAATAGTTTGGAGGACCAAACTTCCTAAAGGAAGGCTGTGATATCTACGTTCGTAATATATTAATTGGTCCTTAATATCAGCATGATTATGTGTTTAATATGATTTTGTGAGCCATTATGTGAAAATATGTGGTTTTGAATTTCCATCTATTCACCGTAGGAATATCTGTTTGATTGTCTGCTTTGGAAATTAAATTGATGGCCTTATCGGCCACAGAACCCGAAATTGATTGCGCCATTGTGATTAGCGTAATTTTTAGAACCTACGATGAAATTTAATTGGAAATTGATTGGATCGAAGTAATTGATGAATTAGTATCAATTATTTATTATTATTAAATTGGAGCTAGTGAAATTTGTTGTAATAAGGCACTACCTCAATTCTCTCTTTAGCTCCATTTTGGTGATTTTGAACTCAAAGAGGAGAGCTAGTTATAGAGAGAGAGAGGATTGTGTAATCTTGACTCGAGGTTTGGGGAATTTGAAGACTAAACTTCGAGAATTTACTATAGTTTGGAAGATTAATGGTAAGTGAATTCATGAGTTTAATGTTGTGAATTGTGAATTCAAGTTTGATTAATGGTCAAGAACATGAATTCGTTTGATTATTAGGAAAGTGAGTTGTATTTGTTGAATTTAAAGTCTTAGAACACATGCGTGAAATTGCCATAAATTTCCATGTTTGAGCATAAGTATGTGATCTATGTCAAGTTTGATTAATGACCATGTATTTGATCATCTCTTCACCAATTAAGTTGAGGTTATTGTGTATATTTCACATGCAAGTGCAAATCATGGGAGTTTGAGTCTTGCGTGTTTGAATCTAGTGTGTTAGTGATGAGTTTGAGTTAATTTGAGACATCATGTGATTAAATTGTGAAATTGAGCTTCATTGTGTTGTAATTTAGTGTTTATACCATGTTAGAATATGTATATGTGAAGTTTGAGCCAAAATCATGCATTTGCGACCTTTGTACATCAAATTGAAGCTCAAGAACATGTTTTGGAAAACCCAGAAAATTCGATGTCCGCTCGGCGAGAAATCGCCGCTCGGCGTAATTTAATGCTCGATATTTTGCGAGACTTGGATGTCGCTCGAGTGGGTAAGTTCACGCTGGAGCGAGGAACTATATAGACAAACCTTTAGCTCGAGCGCCATACTTCACGCTCGAGTGTAATTTTGATGCATCCAGCACTTTTTGCAAATATGGTGTACATTGGCGAGGAGCCATGTGGTGAGGCCTTGAGCACGCGAAGTTAGCGATTAGCGTAAATTTGATATATCCGGTACTTTTACCGAGCCTCAAGGGTCTACTCAGTGGAGTAAGTCCGCTCGGCGAGCACCTGTTTTTGAAATTTTGAAAAGACATTACATGTTTCATTTTACATTCTCTTTCACTTCCAAGTACTCTTAGGCATGCATTGAGCATTATAATTGAGTTAAAGAGATAAGAATGAAACCTAAAAAGGAAAATGTGAATTTAGAATGGATCAAATTGTTTACGACCCTTTTGTGTTCATGGAATGTGTAGGGTTGAGCTCGAGGGCAAACCAACCAGCCGATCCTTGTGAGTAATATCTTATGAGAATCTCCCGAAATATGTTGTTGTCAATTGTTTACTTCTATGTAAGTTTTATAAGTTCATTGATTCGATTGGTGGGCCGGTGTTTGCCATACCAAATGAGTGGGTCGAGGCGGTTTGATCGAATAATAGAATAGAATGAATGGGCGGAATCTTAGTTTGGCATGAATGAATGGGCAGGCGTTTGACATGAATGGATGGGTCGAAGGCCATTTTAGCGAGGAACAAATGAATGGGCCAAAGGCGGTTGTCATCTGAATGGGCAAAGGCCATTTTGGCCTAAATGAAAGTTTGAATAGGCCAAAAGGCGATTTATTCGGAACCAGATCACTTGACCTAAATTGTATATATATATTAACTAGAAATATGAATTGGGCCCAAGCGCGTTTTGAAGCATGTTGTTCTACATATACTTTGTATAGCTCCTTTAATTGATATTATTCACTTGGCTTCGCTCGCGCTCATTCATGTGTTTGTAGGTGAGCCAGAGAAAGTCAAACCAGCCAGTGAAGTCCGTGTGGAACAACAAAGGTTTTGAAGAGTTGACCCTTACGCCGCGCCTGAGACATCTTCACCTTTTGCCATTACTGTTTTATTTTTCATGTGGTGAAGTCTTTGAATATGTATATATAGTTTTCTTGAATTGGCTTAGACTTATATGATCCTGTATGTCTGAGAACCTTATGTAGTACATATTTTGTTGTGAGTTATTAATGTGCATATGTATGGTTTGTGATAATGTGCCATGTAAGCCTGACTCTATGGACAAAGTTTTAAATTGTTTCGTTTGGCCCCATTAACTCTATTAAAATCGTTTGGTAAGGTTTGAGGCGTGGTAATCTCATGATTCTTGGTCGGTTATATCCTTAACCCTTGAGGCGGGTTGGTCATATGATCTGGTCCATAAAAACAACGGTAAATGGTGACTCTGCGTTGACTACTCGACTTCAATCGAGCTTGCCCAAAAGATAGTTATCCTCCTGCATAGATCCGCATCGGCGCTATGGCGGACATCAGATCTTTCGGTTCATGTCGCCTGCTGGCTACAATCAAATTGATACACCGGTGACGAAACACCTCTTTCATCCTGACGAGAGGAACTTCCTTTGTCATGTTATGCTATTCGGATTGAAAAATACTAGAAATGGCCCGACAAGCGGTTGGTCAATCTTTGTCTTTCACTATCGGATAGGTCGGAACATGGAAGTTTACATCGATGACATTCTTGTCAAAGCAAACTCTCCTCGATCATTTGACAAACTGCGAGACTTTGAAACCTTACGTAAGTATCAAATAGAAATTTGAATCAGGAGAAATGAGTATTGCGTAGGATCTAGGAATTTCTTGGGTTTTATGAATTGGTCTGCGGGGTATTGAGGCCAACCAAGAAAAGATCAAGGCCACGATAGAAATCTGATCACCGAATGGTTAAAAAGGGTTCAAGACTTACTAAGCGAGTCGTAGCCCTCAACCATTTTATTTCTCGCATAGACAATGCCTCATTTTCAAAGAATCCTTGGTAGGCCTTTAGTAGACCTTGAATCGAAAAGGCCTTTCAACAATTGAAGCGGTGCATGTGACCCTCTTTCTCAAGCGCTCTTGGCGAGACCCTCTTTCTACTTAGCCATACTCGAACACCTTGATCGTCTGGCCCTCATCGGGGAGGGCGGCTCGATCTGACATCCGGTTTATTACATCAGCCAAGCTCTCACGAGGCGGCGAGAACAAAACTACCTATATGTTGGAAAAAATGACCTTTGCCTTGGTAATAGCCTCAAAACGACTCGGCCTTATTTCCAAGTTCACTCCGTAGTGGTCCTCATTGACCAACCTTTGAATAAGGTAATGCAACAACGAGTTGTACAGCGGTTATACAATGGTCTGTCGAGCTCGTAATTTGAAATCTCTTCACAGGCCTCGAATAGCAATCAAGGACAAGGCATCGTGATTTTATCTTAAATTCACCAATCCCACTCCAACCCGCCCTCTCCGGGCAATTCAACCTTTGCGAAGATCCCCCTCCTAGACCCTTAATGTCGATGGATCATCATGAAAAGGCAATGAAGTTTGCCTCATCCTCATCGCCCAGCGGTTATTTCAAGTGTACTC
The DNA here is from genome assembly GCA_025200525.1 of Camellia lanceoleosa. Lineage (NCBI taxonomy): Eukaryota > Viridiplantae > Streptophyta > Magnoliopsida > Ericales > Theaceae > Camellia > Camellia lanceoleosa. The sequence continues at coordinate 172,633,576 of CM045769.1, forward strand.
TCTTCTTCTTGTTAAGCGCAAGCAATAATGAGGCTAAATATGAGGCCTTGATAGTAGGTCTTCACCTAACGAGAGACATCGGTGTAAGCCATATCCAGAGTGTTCGATGATTCCGATTGATCGTCAGACAAATTACGGAAATTCGATCTCTTGGAGAGTCGAGTCGATACTTTTCTGTGATAAGTGCGTCGGATGTTGTCTTCTCGGGGTGGCGTTTTTGAGACCTCGTTCTCTTCATCTTGAGTCAAGTCCGACTTGCTCATTCAAGTTAGGGACTTAGCCCGGCATCCACGACCTTCTCGGACCTTCGGACTCGGCCGTCCTCAGTTGGCTTGAAGGTGAGAAATGGCGAGGACAAGGTTGCTGGCATTCTTGAAAGGAGAATCCTCGGGGAATGACCAACTCCTTGAGCAACCATCCAACCAAGGTGAAACCCTTGTTGCATACACCACTAACTTATTTCTTGTAGTCTTCTTTGATGTTGGTGCCCATACATCGCCTTTTCATCTACGCTTTGATCTCGGCGTCCTTTGTAGCCAAAAGCGGCAATAAGCTAAGCTTGAGCTTCTATAGTCTTTGCTTGGCCTCTTTTTCTTAGCTAAGGACCTTAGCAGTGGCCTCGGTAG